>CM037076.1:47155343-47755343 GCA_020882685.1 Aphelinus atriplicis | reverse complement strand
AGAAGCTCAGTGGCAGCAGCAGAACAATTACCGTAACGACAGAAGATCAAGAAACGAGACAAATTGGCAACCGCAATATGAACATGGAACAGGGTGTGAGTTTTGGACTTATAACAAACAGATTGAAGAAGAATAATTAGGAAGGCAAAGAAGCACGTTTCTGGAACAAAATATTTGTAAGTATTGTAAGAAGCCAGGTCACACAATTGATGCTTGCTGGAAGAGAGAATACGACCATGCCCTGAGAGGAAAGCAGCAGGGAAACGCGAGCGATCCCCAACAAAATGGCGCGCACAAAGGAACCGAGCGAACTCTCGAGCACCCCAATACATCCGGCAACTAACAGAGAAACAATTGATTCTAAAAACGTCCATCTCGAAAGAAATAATTAATCACCAACAATCTCTTCAAATAACTTGTTTACACGAGACAATTTTTCACTAATTCTCAACTCCAGCTGAGGTCCAAATTTAATAAAAAAAATACACATTCCGGAATTTTGATCTATCAATATACGGGAAATCCCAGAATTGAGTGGTATAATGAGTGAGAGTATTTTCACGCGCGGGGAGTTAGACGTACACTCCAAGTACTTCAAAACTGCGTTTTATATCGCAGGGAACGATTTTCCAATAGTCGAAGACGGTCTACTTGAGAGCGATTTTTTCAGGGAAATAAAAACAAAAATCGATTACAGGAGGAATTTACTAGTATTTAATAAATGAGAGCTGCCATCCAATGAAGAAGAAATAATGCTAAAACCAATATCTATTTTTCAATCTAAACAAAAATAATGAATGATTTGGACGAGGGCTACGTGCCCCTCGTCGTCTCCCCTACTGCAAAAAATCACCTGAGAAATCACCTGAGAAATCACCTGATTTCTCAGGTGATTTCTCAGGTGATTTCTCAGGTGATTTCTCATGCCAATTTCTCATGTGACCTTTATTACATAGAGTAAGTTATTCAATTTCCATATTAATTTTATTTTCTATTCAAATCAGTTTGAGGATCAATAAGCATTTGCGGAAAAGCGTTGAATCGCAAAAATGTTTGCGTGCTCATATGAAAATACGTATATATAGTGAATTTTCTTTCTCGGAGAGAAAACTTTGTGACGAATTAAGAATCAACCTCTTGAATCGTTATTTCAGAACTTTATTTGCGTAATCTATGAGTTTCAAAAATGTGTGTTTGAGCAAATGCGGAACGATTTTTTTTCGTACGCGATAACTCACGAAGAAATTGTTCGATCTTCCCAAAATTTTTCACATTTCATAAATGGTAAAGTGAACCGCGTTCAATTTTCAAGAGCAACGATCATTTGCGTCCCTAGCAAGAAATTGAAAAATAAATTGAAGTTTATTTCGAGTACTTCTGATACCAAAAGACACTGACTAGGAGAGTGCACACCCTTCGGGTCACCAATCTTGACCAAAATTTGAGGGATCTCTCCTGATACTATCACCAGAGATCCCTGAAAGCCTGTCAGCCATTCCTGAGAAAAAAAATAAAACATATTATGAGATTTTTCAGTTATTGGCGGTACAGGGCATAACATTGCATATGCTATTTGAATGCATATCAATACCCGCCAACCATATGTACCAATCAATTTTTTATAAATTTGACTCAAAGATAAACTCTAAAACTATCTTGACAAACTTCCACTGGTTTTAGTCATACTTCCCTTATAGGATGTATAAGGGTCTCAAGCGCTAACCAGGTTATCATGGGAAACATGTTATACCACTTCCCACCCAACAAAACACGCATTTATCTTGAGCCCACCCATGAATATATATCAGAATATATATTCTACACTTGAAAAAGAAAGGAAATACCGTCAACACTACTTCTTTCTTCCCTACAGTCCAGAACACTTGAATTTTTTGACGTTAAACAGTCGTATCTATTCAAAACTGTGTCTGGACTTACAATATCCTCATGCGTGTGGATATTTCTTAAGCCTATGGGACTGATGGGCACATGAGACAGAAAAAATGTACCTACTCACCTCAAGTAATATGCGCTTCATAGATATGATGCTGCAAAATAACCTATCCCTTACATGCATGTTGACAACACTGCAAGTTTGTTGGGGATTAGTTTTTGCGCAAACTTGTTCCTTTTTCTTGAATCACCATTATGTTCACCAGCTCCCACTGGATGTGTAGCCTCCAGCATTCACAGAAATGATGTCCTATAAAGGGAGAAAAATAACACTCCAAGCCTCGTCAAATCATGATTGTACTCTTGAAGTACCTGAAAATGAAAACACAAAGAATCATTTTCTTTGAATTTAAAGGTTGAAAGTAGGAAAAATCTAGTTAAACTAACAGAGAAAGAGAGTTTCAGAGCTACATAAATTCAACTAGAGTAGAAATTAGACACCCAAAATCAAAGGTTAGGTTACACTATGTACTTATCTGATGATTGATGATCCTTTCTGCAGCAATCAGCGTTCCTTCATGATCCGGTAGGAGATTTTTCCCAGACCCAAATTTTAGAAAGAGTTTCACTCCCACAGCACTATCCATAGTTGTACACAGAGTTACACAGCACCACATGTGTCAATCCAAAACAACAGGATAAGTGTCGGCCATCCGTTGGCGCAACAAGTTATCACTGACTGTTGTGAGATGCCAGTCAGTTGTGATCTGGTGTGAAATTCAAATGCTGCAATTTTACATGCAATATATGGGTTTGTACTACTTTTGCTGCTTTTTATATAATTTTTTATCGAATTATTTAGAAAAAGCGATTCAATATTAGAGTGAGTTGGATAGTAATAATATCATTTTTTTTAATTATTATTTTTATAATCATTTAATTATTTAGAACAATAATCAATAATTATATAATAAGAGATCGTTTATTACATACTTGTCGATAATTAAACAATAGCCAACATTATTTAAATTATATCTTGAAAATAAAAAATGTTCAAATATTGATAAAAAATATTGTAGCTATTGTTAAATTACCGAAAAAATTAGCTCTGAAACTCTCTTTCTCTGTTAGTTTAACTAGATTTTTCCTACTTTCAACCTTTAAATTCAAAGAAAATGATTCTTTGTGTTTTCATTTTCAGGTACTTCAAGAGTACAATCATGATTTGACGAGGCTTGGAGTGTTATTTTTCTCCCTTTATAGGACATCATTTCTGTGAATGCTGGAGGCTACACATCCAGTGGGAGCTGGTGAACATAATGGTGATTCAAGAAAAAGGAACAAGTTTGCGCAAAAACTAATCCCCAACAAACTTGCAGTGTTGTCAACATGCATGTAAGGGATAGGTTATTTTGCAGCATCATATCTATGAAGCGCATATTACTTGAGGTGAGTAGGTACATTTTTTCTGTCTCATGTGCCCATCAGTCCCATAGGCTTAAGAAATATCCACACGCATGAGGATATTGTAAGTCCAGACACAGTTTTGAATAGATACGACTGTTTAACGTCAAAAATTCAAGTGTTCTGGACTGTAGGGAAGAAAGAAGTAGTGTTGACGGTATTTCCTTTCTTTTTCAAGTGTAGAATATATATTCTGATATATATTCATGGGTGGGCTCAAGATAAATGCGTGTTTTGTTGGGTGGGAAGTGGTATAACATGTTTCCCATGATAACCTGGTTAGCGCTTGAGACCCTTATACATCCTATAAGGGAAGTATGACTAAAACCAGTGGAAGTTTGTCAAGATAGTTTTAGAGTTTATCTTTGAGTCAAATTTATAAAAAATTGATTGGTACATATGGTTGGCGGGTATTGATATGCATTCAAATAGCATATGCAATGTTATGCCCTGTACCGCCAATAACTGAAAAATCTCATAATATGTTTTATTTTTTTTCTCAGGAATGGCTGACAGGCTTTCAGGGATCTCTGGTGATAGTATCAGGAGAGATCCCTCAAATTTTGGTCAAGATTGGTGACCCGAAGGGTGTGCACTCTCCTAGTCAGTGTCTTTTGGTATCAGAAGTACTCGAAATAAACTTCAATTTATTTTTCAATTTCTTGCTAGGGACGCAAATGATCGTTGCTCTTGAAAATTGAACGCGGTTCACTTTATCATTTATGATATGTGAAAAATTTTGGGAAGATCGAACAATTTCTTCGTGAGTTATCGCGTACGAAAAAATATCGTTCCGCATTTGCTCAAACACACATTTTTGAAACTCATAGATTACGCAAATAAAGTTCTGAAATAACGATTCAAGAGGTTGATTCTTAATTCGTCACAAAGTTTTCTCTCCGAGAAAGAAAATTCACTATATATACGTATTTTCATATGAGCACGCAAACATTTTTGCGATTCAACGCTTTTCCGCAAATGCTTATTGATCCTCAAACTGATTTGAATAGAAAATAAAATTAATATGGAAATTGAATAACTTACTCTATGTAATAAAGGTCACATGAGAAATTGGCATGAGAAATCACCTGAGAAATCACCTGAGAAATCACCTGAGAAATCAGGTGATTTCTCAGGTGATTTCTCAGGTGATTTTTTGCAGTAGGGTCACAATCGGCAATAGTCATGGGTGAGTGCTTAGTGACAAATGTAAAAGGTAAAGAATGAATGTTGGTATACAATGGTTTAAATAAGGAGGTAGAAATTAGAATGCCCACATTCGAAATTCAAAGTTTCTCGGAAAATAAATTGGGGAATAATAACCGGAGACGAATGCGGGCAATTGAACAAAAGCATTGCGTTTTAGAGGAGTCACTGAACAGAAACCAAAAGAGATCTAGTCTTGTGATGCTTCATCAACAGTATAGTCTCGTTATGCTTTATGCTTTATCAAATGCCTTATCAACAGATGCCCTTTCTTCTGATACCATTTCGGTAAACTTTCGATAGCCAAATAATCACTCCAAAGTAATTATTTTTAACGTCCACAAGTTTACAAATGATGAGTAATAAATTCCATCGGGCTTGGTGGACTATTCCAAAGTGACACTGCGAGAAGAAAATTCAACGCTACCCTGGCTGGATTCGAACCAGCGTCCTCCTGATCTCCGGTCAGTTGTGCTACTATCTGCACAACCGGGAAGACAGCAGCTCGTCACATCGATGAAGCATTTTTCGCAATATCACCCATACACTCGATCGAAGATTTTTCGATCGCCGAATTAGGTCCGATCGTATTCGTCCGCAGATTCCATTTTTACCCATATCTATACCCTCCAACCCAACTATTAGGCTACTACATCTTTTTCACCCGAAGTAGTATTTTGTCAAATAATTACACAGCCACACAAAAAAAAATTACGCATTTAGTCACACTTGTTCTCGAGGGACAAGATTTTAGTGCTCTCCGTCTATTTTTAGAAAAGTAAGTCCACCATGTTGAATCCGCCATCTTGTATGTAAGAATTTTATTATTCTGACTTCAAATTCGTAATCAGCGACCCCAAAAACCCCCGAGTACAAGTTTTTACTGCTCTACGTCTATTTTTGGAAAAGTGAGTCCGCCATGTTGAAAACGCTATCTTGGATGTGGAAATTTTATTATTCTGACTTCAGATTCGTAATCAGCGACCCCAAGAACCCCCGAGTATAAGTTTTTAGTGCTCCACGTCTATTTTTGGAAAAGTATGTCCGCCATCTTGGATGTGAAAATTTCATTATTCTGACTTCAGATTCGTGATCAGCGACCCCAAAAACCCCCAAGTGATAATTTTCAACGTGATATATTGAACAGAAAAATGTGAGACACAAAGGGTTAATTGGATAAAATTTAGTTCCTTATTACGCTTATGTAGAATAAAAATCCCCAAAAAATAAGAAAATCTAGTTCATATCGACGTGTCTAACGAAGAAAGACAAATGCGATCTGCCCGCGAAGAAAGACACAACTCACAATCTAGCCCCGAAGAAAGACACAACTCGCAATCTAGCCGCGAAGAAGACACAACTCGCAATCTGGCCGCAAAAAGGATACATGGCGCACATTCCACAATTTTCCGACGTAAAGAATATATGGAATGGAAGCTTAGAATGAGTAGTTTATAATTGACAAGAAAAACAAGCCTTTTCTACAGTTCGATTGCGGTTTAAACTCTTTCTCCGTCAATATTCACGGGAGAATAATACTGACATCTGTCGGATATGTATCTTTCTTCGCGGATAAATTCAGTTATGTGTTTTTTTTCGTAAGACACGTCGATATGATCAATTTCAGTGAAAATTATGGAATTCCTCTCGGAATCATTTCTTATTGAATAGAATCTAGTTACGAATTAAGCTTTGATATACCAAATCACCCAAGGAACCAAAAAATACAGTTCATATGATCGATTTCAGTGATGATCATAGAATTGCTTATAGAATCAGTCTTTAGTTGGATGAAAGATAGTTCCCATGGCGCCTCTATACACCAGATAACCCAAGAAACCGGAAATTTCTTTCCATGTGTCTCCTGCACTTCAGAATCTTTTAATTTTCAATGAAAGCAGTCTTCATATGGATGAATAAAATGAACATCCCAAATAAACAAGCAAATCTAGTTCATATGATAAAATATCTTCTATGAATGAATAAAATTTCAACTCCGAAGACTGTATAATTATAAGAATTGATCCGAACAATAGAAAATACTGTTCATGCAAGGATCGATTGTGAAAACCATAACACATTTGATAGTATAAATTGCGGTTCGGAAAAGCTTCAATTCTAATTCACACTCAAATAGCAATCAACTAAAATAAGAAATGCTGAACAATGTGGAGTAACAGTGAGAAATGTAAATTTTTTCCTATTGAATTCTCATTATTTTTTTTCCTTCTTGAATTTCACATTATCCACTCGGCAATTAATGTATTTTTGTAGAATTTTGTAAAGTCTTCATTTGGTGGTAGAAAATGAATCCAACTTTAACTCTAATACATTGGCAAATGTTAATAATACTCATTCATTCGCAAAGGTTCACAATAGAGAGTCCCCATCAAATTGCCCAGGCACTGTTTTGCCCGCCAATCAAAAATGGGTCACGTGCTTTTTGCCCGCCAATGAGGGCATACCAGGTCAATCAGCTATTGGAACTTGATCGATAAAGAAGTTTCATATTTTTTCCAAATAACCCAAATAACCCAAAAATCCATGTTCTGCAACTTCAATTAAATCAATATTTTGCAGAGAGCTTTCAAAACTCTTTAGGACATTTTGATATTCTCCTTCGGTCATAACGCGATGATGATTTCAATTAAAACTGCCTTACCGACCTTATCGATCTTACCCCTACATACGTCTCAGCTCATTGGCGGGCAAAAAGCACGTGACCCGTTTTTGATTGGCGGGCAAAACAGTGCCTGGGCAATTTGATAAGGTCCGGAATGTCTGTAGCAATTGAAGAAATTTGTCCCGGAATTCAAGAACACGTGAGGTAGGAATCATATCTATGTATGGATGTAGCAATTTGAAAAACAGTAGCAATTTTTTTTTCATCTAAATCTCGTAACTTCACTAGAGCATCGAAATTACTTTTTGTTTCAGCACAAAATATTTGAGAAATCACAAAGCGCATTTGTTCAAAATGAGGCCATTTAGAATAGTACTGTGAAGTAGCTCCGCCAGATTTGAATTTTGGAAAGCAAGCAAGTTCACGTGACATGCGTTTCTTCAACGCGTTCCACTTATTTTAAAGGATCTTTTCTGGAAAGAAAATTTAAGATGCTGAAAATTTACTGGATGTTTTGGCATTGTATCAGTCTCGTACCTGTTAATAAAATATTCAAATTACTAGATGAACACGAGAAAGACACCTTATGAAATAATTTCCATTGATCGGATGTTTATTATTGAAATATAAGATAACTGCAGCCAATGCACCATACTCTAAGGGTTTTTCGCGAATTCGACTGAGATAGACTAGGAATTAGAAAATTCTGCTAACAGTACCTTAAAGCTTAGCTCAATACCCACAGAAACCATCTCTATAATTAACATCCGACCACTTTAACCTATATGAAATAGCAATTTAGAAAAAAAACGATAAAGGGCTAAATGCTCTACACGTGCAGTCAATTTGGCACGAATTTTAATCATTTGTTACAGTCTATATAGACCTACAGGGACCATCAAATTGGCATTGAAATAAACTCCTAATCATTTTTCCATTGGAATTTATACAAAACTTTTGACATTCAACACAAAAGCACATACCTAAATCATCGTAAGATGCCAAGAAAAATATTCAACGATTTTACTCAGCCTTTCGATTTATAATCGCATGAAGGGCCACATTGGCTTTACTTATTTTCGATGCAAAAAAAAACAATTTGAGTAGGATAGAAAATAGTTTCCTGAAAACTAATGTGACCAATCGAAAGATTTTCTTTTAATACTCCCAACATAACCCGAGAGCGACTGATGCTCAGAGAGTACCGAAAATACGTAAATCACTTAAATATATACATGTATATGGGCAATTCTCTGTGGGATCGAACATGAAGAAATTTGATTTGGCTCAAAATTTTTTTTTAAGTTCTAGGGCATCAAGCCGATTCCCCAGAATTTTTTTAGATTTTTTCGAGCACTTTAACCCCCTTTAATAAATAGGCAAAGTTGCTGATTTTGCTGTTTTTGCATTTTCAGAGGCATTTTCAATCTTCATTTACACCCTGAAAATGATCTCTGAGGCAAAGAATGAATAAGACACTTTTGTCTACAAATTGCTTGAATTTTATAGAAAAATTATCTCCAAGGTCATTGGAGCACATTAAGTACTCCACATTACCAATTGGAGCCTCTATTTTTGAACCCTGGGAGTTCGCTCGTCAAGCCCCACACCACATGGGTACTAAAAGTTGTCCCAACTCATACCACATACAGCCTATATAGTGAAAAAATGGGCCTGGACTCTGGAAGCTCCCAAAAAATTAATATATTAACTAAAATAGGGGTAGAAACAGGCTAAAATGACTATTCAAGGGGAGCCTTGTACCGCCAACCTTCCAATTTTTGCAAACACTTGTCTGTGGTATTATTACAATTATCCACTGTAAAAACTCACATTTTATCATACTAATACATATCCTGAGTTGTCAATATCATATTTATATAGATCAAGCATTACTATACTACTTGACGCTACCTAACTTTCAGTAGTTACATGTATTGATGGTCAATATATTGTCTCTATTGTGTTAAAATGTACAAGAAACTACTAATAAAGTACATTGTCATGAATTGCGTTCACTCAATAAGAAAGATTAATCCTAAAAGTTAACTGTAAGCTGTGCATTACACGTACACCTTATAACACACTAGGCAGTGCATAGATATCACATGATTTTTTTAATATCAACGAGAAAATGTTGACACTAAATATGGGTAATATTCATGAATATTGGACTCATGAAATCCACTCATATTGTATAAACTGCATAGCTAAGGTCCAAGCAGCTATTGCCGGATGGGCTCAAACTACAACCTCAAGTTATTTACTCATGAAAATAGATAATATGAATCAATCCACTTGAAAGTATGATCCACTAGATGCGCAATTTGATAAGGAATTCAAATATATATAGTTTGCCAGTGTTTAAATGACTTAATAAACCACTTTGTGAACGTTATACTTGCCTATACTGGAGACTTGTACGACCCATGTATGGCACAGGTTAGGTTACCGACCATAGACTCTTAGACATGCAAAGCTACTTTGGAAGCTCAAAACCCATTTCTGGACAGGCAAACTATATATATTTGAATTCCTTATCAAATTGCGCATCTAGTGATAATACTTTCAAGTGGATTGATTCATATTATCTATTTTCGTGAGTAAATAACTTGAGGTTGTAGTTTGAGCCCATCCGGCGATAGCTGCTTGGACCTTAGCTATGCAGTTTATACAATATGAGTGGATTTCATGAGTCCAATATTCATGAATATTACCCATATTTAGTGAACTTCAACATTTTCTTGTTGATATTAAAAAAATCATATGATATCTATGCACTGCCTAGTGTGTTATAAGGTGTACGTGTAATGCACAGCTTACAGTTAACTTTTTGGATTAATCTTTCTTATCCAGTGAATGCAATTCATGACAATGTACTTTATTAGTAGTTTCTTGTACATTTTAACACAATAGAGACAATATATTGACCATCAATACATATAACTACTGAAAGTTAGGTGGCGTCAAGTAGTATATAGTAATGCTTGATCTATATAAATATGATATTGACAACTCAGGATATGTATTAGTATGATAGAATGTGAGTTTTTACATTGGATAATTGTAATAATACCACAGATAAGTGTTTGCAAAAATTGGAAGTGTTGGCGGTACAAGGCTCCCCTTGAATAGTCATTTTAGCCTGTTTCTACCCCAATTTTAGTTAATATATTAATTTTTTGGGAGCTTCCAGAGTCCAGGCCCATTTTGTTACTATATAGGCTGTATGTGGTATGAGTTGGGACAACTTTTAGTACCCATGTAGTGTGGGGCTTGACGAGCGAACTCCCAGGGTTCAAAAATAGAGGCTCCAATTGGTAATGTGGAGTACTTAATGTGCTCCAATGACCTTGGAGATAATTTTTCTATAAAATTCAGGCAATTTGCAGACAAAAGTGTCCCATTCATTTTTTGCCTCAGAGGTCATTTTCAGGGTGTAAATGAAGGTTGAAAATGCCTCTGAAAATGTAAAAACAACAAAATCAGCAACTTTGCCCATTTATTAAAGGAGGTTGAAGTGCTCGAAAAAATCTAAAAAAATTCTGGGAAATCGGCTTGATGCCCTAGAACTTACAAAAAAATTTTGAGCCAAATCAAATTTTTTCATGTTCGATCCCACAGAGAATTGCCCATATGCATACATACACACCCGATCGTACGGCTATATTTCCAGTGTCAGTATTAACCCATTAAAAACCAGGCCAAACCTGGCAGAGATATCGAGAAACGAACTATACCATCCTTTGCATAACCAAAAAAAAAAATACCCGTGTTTTTTCTTTTGTCGATTACAATTGTTTATAACAAATTATTTAAACAAATAACCCAAAATGTCGTAATTTTGCAAAACTGAACGCGGATATCGATTCTACGGGCAAAATAACGACAAAAACCTATGTAACGTTTTTTTGTCAGGGTTCAATTTGTTAGTGTAAAATGAGGATAAACAGTCGTACTCTGGGAAGAGGGCATTGACCACGCCAAATACCATGCAAAATCTGGCAGAGATATCGAGAAACGAACTATGCTATCCTTTGCATAACCGAAAAAAAAAATACCCGTGTTTTTTCTTTTGTCGATTACAATTGTTTATAACAAATTATTTAAACAAATAACCCAAAATTTTGTAATTTTGCAAAACTGAATGCGGATATCGATTCCACGGGCAAAAATACGACAAAAACCTATGTAACGTTTTTTTGTCAGAGTTCAATTTGTTAGTGTAAAATGAGGATAAACAATCGTGCTCTGGGAAGAGGGCATTGACCATGCCAAATACCATGCAAAATCTGGCAGAGATATCAAGAAACGAACTATGCCATCCTTTGCATAACCAAAAAATAAAATACCCGTGTTTTTTCTTTTGTCGATTATAATTGTTTATAACAAATTATTTAAACAAATAATCCAAAATGACGTAATTTTTTAAAACTGAATGCGGATGTCGATTCTACGGGCAAAAACACGACAAAAACCTATGTATTGTTTTTTTGTCAGAGTTCAATTTGTTAGTCTAAAACAGGAACAGTTCAGTTTCAGTTTTGCAAAATTACGACATTTTTGGTTATTCGTTTAAATAATTTGTTATAAACAGTTGTAATCGACAAAAGAAAAAACACGGGTATTTTTTTTCGGTTATGCAAAGGATGGCATAGTTCGTTTCTCGATATCTCTGCCAGGTTTTGCCTGGTTTTTAATGGGTTAAAGTTGATTCTGAGCCGTTATAGCGGAAAATGTTTGCAGCACTTTTTCTTTTCTCCCTTTATTTTTCGGAGTTCAGAGCACTGCAGATTCAAGCGAGATTTCGTCAATCATTCGTCGCGATGCATAACCGCACATATTTTGAATATATGAATGGGAATCATGCGGTTACCCATTTTTAGAATATTTTCGTTAATTCTCATAATGTATTGGTTGATTACAAAAAATAGATCAAATGCAGCACTCTGCGACTAGTCAGGACATTTTGGTAATAAAATAAGCTTTCTTTTGGTATGTATCACATCATGCTGCGGGTGATCAAAACCACTTTTTGATCAGTTTTAAGCCTGGAAATAAGTTAAGTGATAGCTATATGTTCACCAATGACCCTGGAACCAATTTTTCTGAAAAAATGGGCATTTTTCCAGTAAAAAAGTTCTTTTGAGTTTTTGCTCCAAAACTCTCTAGATAGCTCAAAATTGAGGTCAAAGGTCCTGAAAAAATGTCTAATATTGCAAACTCCACCACTTTGAGCCTCTGTCAGGATGGGACATATGGTCTAAAAAATTCTGAAAAAATTCAGGGGACATGATGGAGTCTTCTAGAATTCATAAAAAAAATTTCAGAATTTTTTTTCATTTTCACTCTCTCACTTGACAGAGAATCACCCATATATATACAAACATTCATTAACAAATGCTAGCAGCAGTACGGCCATTTGGCAGTTAGGCACAGGCAGCTGATCTGTTATTGAGAAAATTTTATTGAGAAAACATCCAAATCAATAGCAGCACGATTTCAGTCAGCGAGTAAAATATTCAACTTGGTTAGTTCTGTATTAATATCTGTATGTCATCTTCGCTACTTGCTATAAACTATTGAACAAAATAATTTTATTGGTAGGTTTATGGTCTACAATCTTACATTTTGTGAATCGTCATGTTTGGAGTATTTTTCAATAAGCATCATTGAATTCTTCAGAATACCTAACTAGTAATGGATAAGGAAAGATCAATTATACTCATGCTTTTAAGCGATACAAATATAGGATTGGAGAATCTACTAAATAGAGTAAAAGATTTTCAAATCCATGAAATAAATATGGGTAGAATAACAGCAAGCGAATATAGTTATCTATTTCCAATTCTAAAGAAGTACAATGATAAATTTCAACAGTATATGAGAATGCTCCAAAGTACTTTACAGTATATTTTATCAAGAATTGAGGGAAAAATTTCCAAAAACTGGTGCAATTTCCACACCCAGCCAATTTTTCCTGAAGAAATACTTGTGCTTACTCTTAAGTATTATTGATATTTTTTTCACCATTAGTGGTATCGTACGAGAAACAATGCAGGCTATTTGGGATGTACTCCATCCAATAAACATGCCAGTTCCAACGCTTGAACATTTTTTAGATATAGCAGAAGAATTTCAGTTGATATGGGACTTTCCACATTGTTTGGGAGCCGTTGATGGCAGGTATATAAGGATAAAATGTCCAGCGAATTCAGGATCTTTATATTTCAATTGCAAACACTTTTATTCTATTGTACTACAAGCACATGTTGATGCTCACCAGAAATTCATTACTATTGATGTAGGTGGTTTTGGTAAACAGAGTGATGGAGGGACATTTAGAGCATCAAAACTATTCAAGTGCCTTGAAGAAAAATTGTTACAAATACACATGAAGATTATCTACCAAATTCAGACATGAAATTACATATTTTTTGGTAGGAGATGGCGCATATCCATTATCAAGTTATTTGATGAAGCCATAAAAAGGTTTAAACTTGTCACAGTCCCAAGAAAATTTGAACAGAAGACTGTCAAAAGCTAGACAAGCAGTTGAACGTGCCTTTGACATGCAATAAAAAAAAGTGGGAAATTTACCACAAACCTATTGAGCTTGAACCTGAAGGAGTAACTTTGTTAACTCACTAGGAGACCGCTTGGGATGCGGGTCACCAATCTTGACCAAAATTTTTTTCCTGGTTCCTGGTGGCCATAGTAGAGAGAATCCAGAATTTTAGGGTCCAACGCTTCCAAACTTCCCAGATATTAATTTATGTATCGTGGGTGGAGCCGTTGTTCTCGTCCCAAATGACAATATGTCATCTGAGACGTATTTCCCTCACTGCACTGCACTTTCACTGTTCCAACTTGACCACCACATCACATTCTATCCTAGAAAACATATAAAAGGAGTAAATAGCGTGTACATGCAACAAATCTTACGTTCATGTCTTACTCACATAGAGCAAAACATGAAATATATGGAGAAATCAACGATTATCGACTTTTCACTCTGTGCTTGGATACTGAAGCAATAATAACATGTATCCAAGCACAAAGACAACAAATGCAGTATAATTGGACGACAATTCAGGGTCAGAATTAATTTTCACTCATGAAAACTTCAATTCTGAGCATGTGTCGACCAATATCATACTATAACCAATAATATTAAAACTTATCTACTCACAGTTTTCTTCTCACTTCAATGCCATTTCTGGCTCTGTACAGCATACCTGGAACACAAAAATTATCACAAAGAAACATCTTTCAAAAATATATGAAGAAAGGCAAAGGTTAAGTATACTTATCTGAATTCCCTTGCGCCTTGAATAAAAATTATCCTCATCAGCTGCACACGATCAAGTTCCAAACTTGCTGGAGAAGACTGTGGTGGAAATTGATCTGGAAACTTCTCTTACAATCACTCAAACTGTAGTGAGTAAGCAATGTCTACTTGATGAGTACACATCACATGTCAAACTAAACATGGTGTTTACAAACGACGCTTATGGTAACCTGTAGCGCAGTACCTGTGTTACCGACTCCACCCTGGAATCGAACTGGCCTTTTTCTATATAGTAATCGTATAAGATTACCGTCTATTTCGAGTGATTTAATCCATCTCAATATGTGATTATGAACTTAAAAACTGAGTTAAACGTATCAATATTCAAGAAATATTTCAATGCCAATTCGATCGTTTCTATAAGGGTATAGAGGCTATTATGGAATCGTGCCAAATTGACTGCACATGTAGCCGATTTGGCTCTTTTCATTTTTTTTAAACTGTCATTCTTGATAGTTCAAATGATCGGCTAAAAACTGTTGTGACCTAGTGCCCGTTCGCACCAGGTTCACGTAGGGATTGGCTCTATCGCGGGCACTCCGTATTTGTTACGGGCGCCGGGAGTGCCGCGACTAGCTCTCGCTCGGAGCACGGGGGACTCTCTCGGGGGGGGGGGACGGCCGCGCGCGGAGACTCGAACGGAGTCTACCCGCGCGCTCGCTTGGCCGTGATGTCGGGGGGGACGCGAGGGGAGAGGCCCGGGCCAGGGCCTGAACCCGTCGTTCTCTGGGTGTGTTGGCGCGCTCGCCAACACACACGTTCACCAGGGGTGTGTCGGCGCGCTCGCTGGGGGGGGGAACACCGGGGCCGCGACGCGAACACCGCAAACCTTTCCGCCGCTCGTTCTCTCGCTGCCCTCTCGGCTCTGCTGCTGGCTCTGCTGCTGGCTCTGCGGCTGGCTGCTGGTGGTCGCGTCCTCGTCGGCCTCGGCGTCCACGGTACACACGTCGCACCACGCACACTATCACTCTCGGCTCGATCACTCGGGGACTCGCGCGCGTCGCGTGTTGAGAGCTGCGGGCACCGGACGAGAATGATCGTCCGCCTCGTGCTCACTCCCGGCCTCGTGCCGCCGGAACTCTCGGCGCGCTGCGGCTTGCATGCGCGCTGGAGAGTGCTGCCCTCCCGAGCCGGTGGCTGCCTGCTAAGGTGCCGTACCGGCCGGATCGGCGAGCAGCCTCTCCGTCCTTAGTGACGGGTTTCCCCGTCACACTGTAGAGATGGCTTCTGATAGGTATTGAGCTCGCCTTCATGATATCGTTCGCAGAATTCAAAAATTTAAAGTTTGTCATCTATTCGCGAAAAACCCTTAGCGGGTGGCACATAGGCTGCAGTTACCTTAATTATGAAAAATTGTGCCACATCCGGTACACGTGTACCTACTTTGACCTCTGAGTTACTTTGCTAATTAACTAAGCTAATTTTGAAAGGGTTCAAATGGTCGGATGATAATTATAGTAATGGTTTCTGATATCTATTGAGCTAGCGTTTAAATTCGAATTTGATCATAGTCTAATTCGCGCAAGATCCTTAGGGGTGGAACATGGGGTATCTTTCATAGCTGAGTAGAATTAGGCTCAAAATGACTATGGTATGGATATTGCGAGGTGGTAGAAAAAAAACAACTGGAATCGCTTCAGAACAGTGTCAAGGAAGACATGATCACTCCCGCACGCTGAAAAATATGTGCGTCTTGAGTTATTAACAATTTAGTGAAAAAATGTGTATTTTTCCATGTTATCGCGAATAACTCAATAACTATGAGATTGAGGAAGATAATTTATGAGAAAAATTATGTTTCTGACAAAATTTTGCACAAGATAGCATTGGTTTCATATCGAAAAATATATTTTTACAATGTGTTATAGCTTAAATAACATTAAAAAAGCAACAAAATGTTAACATATTTTTACAAGTGATTAAAATCGATCGAAATGCTCGCCGTTCAAGATTTGGGTACTTTATTATGATACAAATACCCATGCAAAATTTCATTTGAATTGGATAATTAGTTTTTGTGCAATCCATTTGTTAACTAATATTTTTGCTAAAATTGTCAACATCGTCACATCCAGAATCCGGCCTGAAATCGGTCGCCAATTTTTTTTAACATACTTTCTAAGCTGATCTTCCAATTAGCATAGTTATTCCTATTATTCCACATATTTTTACAACATTATGACTTTTTTTGTAAAACCGGCCAAATTTTACCTTATAAATAAATTGGATATCTTCCCCATTTTTAAGTCTTTTTGAAAATTGAAAAGAGATATAAAATTTATATGAGTAGCCGCTCACTTTAAGCTGTTATATGTTGAAGTCAGCCTAGTACAACCGGAGTTATATTGTTATAAACATATTGGTTGTTTACGTCAAAATAGTAGCAGCTACAGCAATAAAGAAAATACAAAAAAATTCATGAAACAGTTCGATAATGCCCGAAATCGGCTCTCTCAGCCGACTCGCCGGCCGGGCGGGGAGAGGAGGGAGCGCGCGGCAGCCTCGCGAGTCGGTGAATATCGACTTCAAATTGGACTCGCTCGGAAAAATCGTTGATATCTCTGTACCTATTCATCGTAGAAGGATGATTATTTTTTAAATTCGATATAGCAAATCACGAGAAATGCAATGGTCAAGTCAGCACTTCAAAAAAATTACCATATCGATCTACATTTTTCATGTTTTACAAAAAAAAATTATAATGTTGTAAAAATATGTGGAATGATAGAAATAACTGTGCTGATTAAAAGATCAGCTGAGAAAGTATGTTAAAAAAATCGCCGTCTCCAACGTCCAACGGGACCTAACAACTCGACGAGGTAGAACCATCCAAAATCTATCGGGCCGCGACAGATGGTATCATGAATACCGGTGAAAAATTCTAGCCGCGCGTTGCTTCGCATGGTTCTCTAGCCCGCCGCCCAAAGACCAAGTCTGTCTCACACACCCCCGTCGCGCTCCTTCCTCTCTTGCAAGCCTCCCAACTCGACCCGGTTTCACCTTCCCACGAGTCCTACTTTCGGAATGAAGCGCGATCGCCGATTTGATGTTGATTGATCGAGTACATGTACAGAGCAACCTGTTAAAAGATTGGCACAGGTTTGCTGATTTTGAAAAAACAAACGCAATATTGCTGCAATATTGCTGCAATATTGGCAAGAAAGATTTGAAATATTGCAGCAATCTTGCACTGCAATGTTTCTGCAATATTGATATGTCCGGCTTGCAAGAAAGCAATGAAATATTTCTGCAAGATTTCAACAATATGATTATGAATATTGCATTGAAAGATTACTGCAAGATTGTTGCAATATTTCACTGCAGATTCGTCGACACCTTTGAAATCTTTCATACAATATTTCTGCAAGATTACAGAAATATAACTTTCGAATATTGCATTGAAAGATTGCTGCAAGATTGCTGCAATATTTCTCGGCCGATTCGATGAGACCCTTGAAATCTTTCATGCAATATTTCTGTGATATTCCAGCAATATAAATTTGAAATATTGCATTGAAAGATTGCTGCAAGATTGTTGCAATATTTCATTGCCGATTCATCGACATTCGTTGAATCTTTCATGCAATATTTCTGCAAGATTTTAACAATATTATAATGATTATTACATTGAAAGATTACTGCAATATTTCACTGCCGATTCATCGACAGCCTCCGAATCTTTCAAGCAACATTTCAGCAATATCTGTTTGCAATATTGCATTTAGAGATTGATACTAGATATTGCAGTATTGGCTAGGAAAATTTGAAATATTGCAGAAATCTTGCACTGCAATATTTCTGCAAGATTTTACTAACATGATTGAACATATTGCGTTGAAAGATTGCTGCAAGATTGCTACAATATTCCAGTGCTGACAAACCTGTGAATAATTTTAGATTATCGGGAACTCTTCAATGACTCTCTAGTTTGAGAATGCGGTAGAGACTCCCACAAAAATAGTTTTTCCAGTTTGACTCAGAAATAAGAGTTGGAATCGAGTTTGGTACCCATCATTGTGGATGCTGGTATATAGACAGAGGCATACAGTTTTACTTGCGAGAAGCGAGTCGCCACCTATCGGTAGTGCAAGGAGCAATGCAATATTTCTGCAAGATTCTAGAAATACAACTTTGAAATATTGCATGGAAAGATTGCTGCAAGATTGCTGCAATATTTGAGAGCCGATTTTTTGAAACCCTTTAAATCTCTTAATCAATATTTCTGCAAGGTTGGTGCAATATTATAGTTCCTTTCGGAAGATCAGAATTTGAATACAGCATTGACGGAATTATGTATTATAAAAGTGTGTGCTGGTCTGGCGGCAAGAATTTTGCGCCGCGTCCAAAGAATCACGGGTTCGCGCCTGGTCTCATAGTGAGAATTCGTATACATTTTCCCACATTGAATTCGATGTAAGCGACCAGAATCTTTCAGAAATCTTGCAGCAATATTGCATGAAATCTTCCATCGAAATATTTGTGCAATATTTCAATGTAGCCTTCGACTTTACATGAGCTTGCAGAAGAATCTTGCAGAAATCTTGCAGCAATATTGCATGAAATGTTTCAATGCAATATTTCTGCAATATTTCAATGCAGCTTTCGACTTCTCAGGATCTTGCAGCAACGAAGTGATATGGCGATGACGAGGTCTGTTGGCGGGGGACGAGCGCGACACCTATTGGCTCTGCCGCGGTGGCCGCGCCGCGCCCGGCGAACGGTTTGGCGATTATGCCGCGCGTTCACAACACAACGAGCACGTGTCGAACACAGTATTTTTGTTGAAATTATGATTAGGTGGGTGGGTGAGGGTTGTCTAATGAGCACCCAGTACTCATTTTCAATAGTTCCGGCACCGCACTACACAGCCGATAAATAAGTAAATTCCCCTCAGGACTCACAACTTAAATATAACATCTGAAATTTATATTGTAAGAGTGCGCGATGGTCCCGGGGCAAAGCTTTTGCTTCGCGACCCAAGGATCGGTGGTTCGCGCCCGACCCCCCGACTTTATTTTTTTTTTTATTTAGTTGAATCAGATAGAATCATCCGATTTTTAGGTTTTCATTCCAAGTATTAACTCAACGGACCAAAATAAAAAACTTTTATATTAGAAAATAATTTTCGAAATTTATTGAACGTTTTGACCTCAGGGCACATGGGATATTATAACCCTCACCCACCACCTAATCATAATTTCAACAAAAATATTGTGTGCCACTCGTGCTCGTTATGTTGTGGACGCGCGGCACAATCACCAAACCGCTCGGCGGGCAACGGCGCGGCAGAGCCAATAGGCGTCGCACTTGTCCCCCGCCACCGGACCTCGTCATTGCCATATCGCTTCGTTTTCTTGCAGTCCAATCTTGCAGAAAGCTTGCAGCAATATTGCATGAAAAGTTACAATGCAATATTTCTGCAATATTTTAATGCAGCTGTTGACTGTCCTAAATCTAGCAGCAGAATCTTGCAGAAATCTTGCAGCAATATTGCATGAAATGTTTCAATGCAATATTTCTGCAATATTTCAATACAGCTTCTGACTGTCCTCAATCTTGCAGCAGAATCTTGCAAAAATCTTGCAGCAATATTGCATGAAATCTTGCAATGCAATATATCTGCAATATTTTACTGCAGTCGTTGACTTCTCAGCGTCTTTCAGTTGAATCTTGCAGAAATCTTGCAGTAATATTGCATGAAATCTTGCAATGCAATATTTCTGCAATATTCCAATGTAGCCTTTGACTTTACATGAGCTTGCAGAAGAATCTTGCAGAAATCTTGCAGCAATATTGCATGAAATCTTGCAATGCAATATTTCTGCAATATTTCAATGCAGCTTTTGACTGTCCTCAATCTTGCAGTCAAATCTTGCAGGAATCTTGCAGCAATGTTGCATAGAATATTTCAGGAAAATATTTCAGAAATCTTGCAGTAATCTTGCACTGCAATATTTTATTGTAATATTGTGAAATATTTCGTTGAATCTTTCATGAAATGTTGCTGCAATATTTTTGAAATATTTCATTGAAAGATACCAAATCCGCTTCCGAAAGCTGCATTGAAATATTGCAGCAATCTTGCTGAAATCTTGCACTGAAATATTTCAGTGAAATATTTCAACGCAATGTTGCATGCTATGTGGGGAATTGGTCGACGGGGATGGGTAACGCACTGGGCGCTATGTCCGCACGCTATTCCACACGCGACCGGCTGAATTCGCGATTTTTTGGCCGATTTCACCTGGATCGGCGATTCGAAAGATCGACAGTGCCGGAGGCCTTAGATTATCTGATGTTCCCGGGTGTTGACATAACAATGCGGTTAAACAAATTCAACTCAATCTGTTTGCAACCAGACGATCGTGGAGAGATTATCCGCGAGGACGTGCACGCGGCTAGTACAGTTGGGCATGGAGCCGAGTGGTCGCGTGTCGGCCGTCTCGGGAAAGGCCCTTTTCGCGAGGCCTCATGCGAGTGTCGGGAGGAAACGATTAGCGCGATCGCATCAACCGAGCCGCGGCCGAGTGTAGTTGGACGGCAACGGGCTCGCGGAGCAGTTGCGCCACCGCAGCCGCCACCTCTGTACATATTCGTATACATATTCATATATGTCCGTGAGAGCTGAATAATACAATACTGATAAATCGATCGGCATGCTGTTCGGGGATGAGCGGGAGGCGCCGAAACTGGCCCCCTGCTGCGCGACCAGCTCGCCAAAAGGAACGGGGCCGCCTGGAGCATCTGCAGCTCCGCGGACCGGATTACACCATTGCCCGTCCGGCCGCAGTCTCGCGCACGCGGCCAGCCGAGAGGCTGCTTCCGGCTCGGCTCTCCTACACCTGATCCGCGACACTTGCGATCCCCGACGCCCCCGAAGCCTACTCCGCGACGATCGGGTATTGAGTGTGGGTTGCCTTTTGTCAAACCTCCTCTCCGATACGTTAATTCGTCGCCTGCTTTTAATCCTATGCGCACGGAGCCGGCGAGGGCGTGGAGCGATGCTTTATCTATACATATGGTGAAATTTCAACTATGCAAATACATTGCTATCTGTGTACGACACGTGTTCTCACCACCGGATCCATCAAAAAGTTTTTCTCCATGCGCCCGAGGATAGTATAATCATCCATGGGTGTGAGTTACGCATTACGTGGACTTTATTTCTTGTGCTACAAGCAAAGTATGATTCTGGCCTCGTTTTTAGGCACGAATCTGTACTTTATGTACCAGGACGTGGAGTTGTAGATTTTCATTTGAATGACAATTTATTCATCTTTAAAAATGTTCAACCTTTCGTCTGGAGGTGTGGAGTACAACTTTATCACCGCAAAACAAGATGAAGTCCCCGCGTTTCTCCGGCCTCCACGCGCGCGGGCACGAAGAATCGCGATACGTCAGCTAGCGGGACTCTCTGGAAACGTATATATCGATACGTCTTACAAAGAAAAACAAAACCCGCAATCTGTCCGCGAAGAAAGACAAATGTCGGAATTGTTCTCCCGTGAATATTAAGAAGAAAGAATTTAAACGGCCAGATTGCGAGTTTTGTCTTTCTACGTAAGACGTATCGATATATTTGGGACCAAAGAGCGCACGCGCGTGGCCACTACACACAAGAGAGAGCGGCTTTTTCGATTCTTTTTTTTCCTTCTCTCTCTCTCTCTCCCACGTGGCGCTCGCTCGCGTCACGTTGTCATGTTAATTTGCGCGGCACTGTAAACATGCACGACCGACGATAGATCGTCTGGATTTACGAAAAGGCCAATCTATGCCTGGCATGCGTCCGCGTTTCTTTCTTCCTCCCGACTTTGTCCCGATATACTCTCGGCCCGCAACGAGACTGTAGACCGATAGATGCTTAACCATTGCTGTGTGAGTGAGAATCCGCGCGATAGATCTCTTTTTTCTTTCACCCCCGTCTACGCGCCCTGTTGGAAAAAATCGACTGGATTTCCTGCTGGATTTGCACTGGATTCCAGCTGGATTTGCACTGGATTCCAGCAGGATTTTGACTGGATTCCAGTTGGATTCCAGCTGGATTCCGACTGGATCCCGACTGGATGCAGGGAATCCAGGGAGTTTAGGGCATGGAAAATCCAGAGGCTTTTCCGGGTAATCCAGCAGGATTTTTTGACAGCCATACTAAGATTTGGACAGATCCCAATGTATTTTATTGCAGCAAGAGATCGCTAGAGATCACTGAATCCAGAGAGTTTCCCGAATAATCCAGCGAGTTTTCCGCATAATCTAGCAGGATTTTTTCCAATCCAGCTGTATTTTTCCGGAATACGCGCTGGGAAGCTACGGCGGATCCTGCAGGATTATGGATGATCCAGCTGGATTGCCTGAAAATCCAGCTGGATCATCGGATCATTTTATCGGAATCAGCGGTTGGCTATGGCAGTGAATCCAGCAGGATGATGACGAATCCAGCTGGATTTTCTCGGAATCAGCGGTGGGCTATGGCAGTGAATCCAGCAGGATGATGATGAATCCAGCTGGATATTCAGACAGCCTAAAAATCCAGCTGGATTGCCTGAAAATCTGATTTTGCATTTTCAGAGGCAAAAAATGAATGAGACACTTTTGTCTGCAAATTGCCTGAATTTTATAGAAAAATTATCTCCAAGGTCATTGGAGCACATTAAGTCCACATTACCAATTGGAGCCTCTATTTTTGAACCCTAAGAGTTCGCTCGTCAAGCCCCACACCACATGGGTACTAAAAGTTGTCCCAACTCATACCACATACAGCCTATATAGTGAAAAAATGGGCCTGGACTCTGGAAGCTCCCAAAAAATTAATATATTAACTAAAATAGGGGTAAAAACAGGCTAAAATGACCATTCAAGGGGAGCCTTGTACCGCCAACACTTCCAATTTCTGCAAACACTTGTCTGTGGTATTATTACAATTATCCACTGTAAAAACTCACATTTTATCATACTAATACATATCCTGAGATGTCAATATCATATTTATATAGATCAAGCATTACTATACTACTTGACGCCACCTAACTTTCAGTAGTTATATGTATTGATGGTCAATATATTGTCTCTATTGTGTTAAAATGTACAAAAAACTACTAATAAAGTACATTGTCATGAATTGCATTCACTCGATAAGAAATATTAATCTAAAAAGTAAATTATAAGCTGTGCATTACACGTACACGTAGCTGGATTCGTTCATAATCCAGCTGGATTCGCCGCCGTAGCCCGCTGTTCAGAACCGAAAAAACCCAGCTGGATTATCGAAAAATCCAGCAGGATTCGTTCATAATCCAGCTGGATTCGACGCCGTAGCCCGCTGCTCTCAAACTGAAAAAAATGGGACATATGGTCTAAAAAAGTCTGAAAAAATTCAGGGGACATGATGGAGTCGTCTAGAATTCATAAAAAAAATTTCAGAAATCGACCCACCGAATCAGACCTCGGGACCTTGATTTTCGTAATCTACGGGTCGAAAAACATGGAAATCCAAAAGTGTGTGTGTGTGTGTGTGTGTGTGTGTGTGTGTGTGTGTGTGTGTGTAACGTTTCTTTTCGTCCACGATAACTCTCGAAGAAATGGTCCGATCTTTTTGAAGTTTTGTACACAGGTTAGTCGCGGCAAAATCTCGGCCGAGTTCATTTTTCAGCAAAATCCGTTGGTTATTTCCTTAGCAACCGTTGCTGAGGTGTGTATTTTTCCGTTTCTTCCATCCATGATAACTTTCGGAGGAATGGCCCGATCTTCTTGAAATTTTGCACACCGGTTAGTTGTGGCAAGTTCTAGCCCGAGATCAACTTTCAGCAAAATCCGTTGGTTATTTCCCTAGCAACCGTTCCTAACGTGTTTTCTTACAAATCCTTATGAGTGCTCATTGGGGCAAGCCGGAAAATCAGTTTTAAGTCACGCTCGATGGCCAAGGACACTGAATTGTCCCATTTTCTCCATAGCAACCGTTGTTTACCTCCGTAGCAACCGTTACGAATGTTGGAAATTATTAATTTATGACCTATTTCCGTCATTTTCGACGGCAAAGGACACAAAATCTTCCCAATTAGCTCCTTATCAACCGTTGTTTACCGCCCTAGCAACCGTTGCTAAGGGAAAGAAAAATTCATGTAAGTTTCCAGTATTTTTAACGTGCTATAGAGAAAATTGGGAAAATTTGGTGTCTTTTTCCGTCGAAAATGATCAAAATAGATTTTGAATTGATCATTTCCAACCTCAGCCGTCGAAAATGATCAAAATGAGTCTTTAAGTGTGCTAAATACGGACTTAAGGGCAGGACGGATGGATTTTAACCACCATTAAACCGTATGACAGTCACAAGATGAATTGATCGAAAATTTAAGCAGGTCCAAATGGCTCGCATCGTGTAGAACCTAGAACCGTTTGCTTTGTTGCATTTGATCAAATAATAAGAGAGCCCGGGCAGACATCAACAGTCGCGACAAAGTTTGGTCAATTGAAAAAGAACGACACTTTACACAGTCACAAAAATACGAATTGAACTGATTAAATAATATTTTTGTAATTTTTGAAAAATAAATGATAATATCTACGCTAGTGGAATGGTGAAAATACAGGTTTGGGATGCGTTTGTGGGTGATGTTAAAGCCTCTTTGAGAAAGCATTTTGCTAAGGCACTTGGCAGCGGTTTTGGTCCTATTGTGCATGTATGTGGAAGTTAGTACATGCACTCAAAACCTAAATTATTCAAGATTTGATCTTTTTCCCAATTTTCAGAGCCCAAATAATCTTGTCTATATGTGAAAATGAAAAAAAGTTGAGGACAAAAATTATGCTGAATACTACAAAGATTATAAAAAAAATTGTTTGACACTAGAATCCTCCATCCGGATAGGCTACTCTATCAATTAAACATGTTTCAACCAGTTTGGCTATGTTCGCCCACTTATTTTTGACCTTTCCAGTTATACGTATAAACCTCTGTTCGATAGCTTGAAAATGGTCTCATACATTTTTTGGAGAAATTTCAATATCTCCTGCAATTAATTGTTTGAATCTGCAATATCAGAATCCCTTCCTTGTTAGTTTCAATGTATCAGGTCCACGATGAAGCTCACAGTGAGGATATCATGCCTTCGGGTAATCAATCTCAGCCAAACTCTACAGATATGTTCCCTGACACTTGATCAAGCTACCGGTAGAGCTTGGAGTTCCAGCACTGCCTTGTTATAGAGCTTTTTATGACTTTAGACTGAGGCAGCTATATATAGATATACATATCTGCCTTGATTTGTCCAAAATTCACATAATTTTCATAATAGCCCGTCCTTCAACTCGCTTCGCGTCGATCTCAACTTTCGCGGTTATGATTGAGAGCCAATGCAGTGGCCGAATAATTGCTGTCTCTTACCTCTGTTTTCTCTCTGAGGCTATCACCTCCTGGGTATGTGCGTCTTTTCCTACTGTCGTGTCCGACCCTACGAGAGGGCGGCAAAGGTAAAGAGAGGGAAAGGGAAAAACGTTCTCGGCCTTGGCCTATTTTGTACTTGCTTACCTGAGGGTAGATCTCTTGTGTTACGACGTCAGCAGATACTCCTATTGTGCACGCGCACGAGTTATGCACTGTTGTGCAAACAAGTACTGTTGTGCGATCGTCCTGTTGTGCACTGTTGTGCTAGCGAATAGTTGGGTCTGTCTACTTTGATTAGGTATTGAAATATAAATATGGACTGGTTAAAAACTTTAAGTTAACGTGATGAACAAAAAAGGTTGAATCAATTAGGCTCTCGAATTTCAAAGAGAATACAGTAATGATACGACACAGCAATCATACGACGGATTTGCCTTAGCTTATTTATTGGACTAAAAATTACTTATTCTATCCTACTTACAGAGGAGCTTGTAGGTTGTAGATGATAATAGAAGAGCACACACTGCCACTGTGTCCATTCACATTTGTTGATGTCACTTAACTACACTTAAATGTTTCTACACTTAACTGTCTCTACACTCAACTGTCTCTATGCTTATATTCCTATGTTCTTAAGATGTAGGACGGAGGTTCCCGTGGTCGTCCACTTGACGTCGCTTTCAACGACGAGCAACCAGAGCTTCTGCTTCTCCTGAATAGGAGACGGCCGTTCAGAGAGGTAGTGCCACGAGGCCTGCTTGGGATCTGTATTTAATGGCTCGGCTTCTATCCGGGGGAGGAAGTCGCCTGACTGGCCCGGCTAATCGTTGGAGGTGTCGGATAGCTGAACTGGTCAAGGTGGCGACCGCGAGTACCCCGTCTGCACATTCCGAGGCCTGTCGTCAGGTGAGGCGACAGAACGCTGACCCGTCGCTTTCGGGCGCGTGGCTTCGGTGCACTTATACTTATACTATTACACTTATACTATTTATTGAGTCAGTAATCATAAGCTATACTACGTGGCACACCACACCTCCCCCCTAAGAGTGTACTCGCCCCAAGGGCAGAGGGTATAGGAGAGGTAGTTGTTCCAGGGTTCACTTTTTCTTATCCTTGCGGCAATAATGACACGTGTAGTTATTAAATGACAACGTTAAAGGAATGCAGGTTTCTTCTGCCAGTAGTGCTCGACATTTCACGCATTTACGCTATCCTCTGCTATCTGGGTGTCCCGGTTCTTTGCACTCCACGCACAACATTCCTTTTGGGGCCGGCTCCAGATAATTACGGCTTGGCTTCTTTTTGGCTTCCGAGCCTTATATACGGCCTTTTCATTTTGTTTCATTTGGGGCGCATGTTCCTTTAGCTTCTTTTGTCGCCTATCCTCCGGCAGAGCTAAAATTTCGGCTTTATTCAAACTACTTTTTATTACCAATGGTTGTTCGAAATTGGGTTCCGGGACCTTTTCAACCTATTTCTCCTCTAATTCATAGGAAGTAATCATGTCTTCGATGATGTTCAAAGCTGTCGAGGTAGAGGGTAGTTGATCGTCCTTGGTCAGGAACTTCCTCGATATGTCTTCGAGTTGATGTCCGGGAGAAGGCAAGTTAGTGGCCTCTGTTACGCTCCGGATCGATTGTATAGTGACCGAAGATTCAACCGTGATCTTTGTAGGAGACGGGCCTCGTATCTCGGTGTCCTTGGCAAAGCTGGCTCGCCCGATAAAGCCGGACTAGTTGGGCTGGATTGCTGGGTTGGAGCGGCTGGTATTGGGCTTGGCGTGCGGACAATTATTCTACTTTGAGATAGATCCCAGGGTGCTGAACTCATCGATGGAGGTCTCCTGTTAACCGGAGGTGGCGATGTCTTATTTGCAGGCGTAGTTGCGCCAGGCGGCGATTGTTGGGCGCTCGGCGATGTTGTGCTCGGCGGCATTTGTTGGGCGCTCGGCGATGTTGTGCTTGGCGGCATTTATTGTGTACGCAAAGACTGTTGGGCGCTCGGCGGTGCTGTGCGCGGTGGCGTTTATCGGGCGCTCGGCGTTGGTGTTGTTTGTGTAGCTGTGTTACGACGTGTTTGGATATTGGGTGAGGCTTCGGAGCGTCCAAAATCCGCTCCGATCGGTCTCCGTTGGTGCGGCGCAGCATCGGCCAAGTCCAAAGCTTCCAGTCCGGTGAGTTTACAGTCCGGGCCTAAGAGACGGATGGTAGGCTATCCTATCTTGCCGCAGTCTCCAAACGGCATCCAATTCTATCTGCATAAGTTCTCGGATTGCGGCCCTCTCGTCGAGCTCGGTCCAGACACTTCCGAATTTCTTCCATGGCACTTCGGTACAACTTGTCCGGCGAGAGAGAAGAGAGAAATAAAAATTCTGTGCGAGTCGTCGAGCTACAACTACGGTACTGAGCTCAAGTGGCCGAGCTTATGCAACAGGATACTTTGTATAAGCTGACTGCGGAGGATTGTATTCTTGAGGGAGGGGAGAGGTATGACGTGTTGGATAAGCGTGTATATATTTGCCGGATCAAGTGGATGGTATTAGGAATATTGAGTCGGAGTCGGGTACCTGAGTACACTAATCTGGGTTGGGGTCGAGTACCTGAATAATGCTAATTGGGGTCGGAGTTAGTTAATACGGTCATACCCATCACCAGGGGAGTAATAGTATACAGGCAATTACTACATTGTTACATTATGCGTAAACGAGTGAACGAAGTAAGGATAATACACAAGTGGTGTTGTCGTCTTATATCTAGCATTATAATTATGCTTAAAATTTTACTCCGTATGTATCTTAAGAATTTCAAGAGAGTCCCAGGCGTATCGGCCACTTGAGCCCAGGCTCTGAGCAAGATTCTTCGAACTGAAGTATAAAGGTTTGCAGTATAATGTTTGTGAGATGATTGTCTGGGTTAATATGTGGTTTTATGCTCAGTAGCTATTAGTACTTTGAAGTCGTAGCACGGTCTGTTCGTAGCGTAAAGTTGTGGGGAATTAATAAAATGGCGTCTCCCGCAGTAATTCAATTATACGCCGATTTGGCGAATATCTCGGTTTGGTTCAAAGAATTGAGGCTCGAAGATTTTGTTACGGATGCTTGCCGTATTCGGACTTCGTTCATGATATTAGTATTGAATAGTGACTATTGAATATATGAGAATTCGAATAATCGTGGCACTAGCCACGGGACAATTTCAAGGAGGATAAAATGGAGGAGTTGTTGTTGGAGGTACGGCAGAAGCAAGTTTACCTCATTTTATTGAAGGACATGGTATCTCCTCAAAATTCCGACAAGTTGTTTATGCCTCCAACTACGGTAACTTTTGGTAAGTTATTTAAAACCGAGGATACGAAAATAGTGTTTTTGGGGCGGCTAAATTTTGCTATTTTTCTACTATAGCTATAGGAGGGGAATCGGCAGAGGCGGCCTTGGGGCCTGCCTTCTTCGTAGCTCCAGGTCGGTTGTGGGAGGCGGCCTGTGATTTGGGCCGTGAATTTTCGGTTACTCCTGCAGCATTCATAACCAGGTTAGTATTTCTTGATTTGTCCAATCGTTACCAATTGGTCCTTTTATTATAATTCCTCTCCATTTCACAGAGTACCAGACGCAAAACTTGAACAATTGCATAGTACCGCGGTACAATCGGGGATGATAAAGGGAGAACTGAGTGATATTGAATATATTATCTAAAATTGTATACTGAGTGTACGGGTTTAATAAACGTGATTATCCATGGATGTTAATTGTTTTGTTTATAGCCGTAGAATACGGATTTAACAATTAACGGTTGATCTCGTTCATATCCTGAGTCCTTCGGACAAATATTGAGTGCGTGGGACAATTACATACTATATTAGGAGAGGGATCGATGTCTGAGAAATAGTGTCGGTTTGTGTTAGATGCCGTCCTAGGGCTCTCTAGTATTACGATATTACATAAACGTGGGATGTGCATTGGAGGAAGAGAGAGAAAGGTGAAATACATATAAAAAAAATGTTGTGAAATGTTGTGTTGTTGGGAATTGTTGTGTTGTTGGGAAATGTTGTGTTGTTGTGAAATATTGTGTTGTTGTGAAATGTTGTGTATCATCAGTTAGAATTTTTAGAGTTTCACTGTTCCATAAGGGTATATGTTCCACGCATATATAAACATACATACATGTGAGATGAGCGAGGTGCATATACTATTTTTCGTACCCCGCGGCAGAAAAGTGCCATTCTTTGCAAACGCTAGGACGCAAAGTAGGCACTTTACTGCCGCTGGGACGAAAATATACATATGTATATATACGTGCACATTCATATTCATGCGTATATAGATGTGCGACGTATAGATGTCTTACTCGTCGGTACACGTTGTTTTGGGAAGAACTTAAGCGAAAGTTATCTTTTGTTTAGGCAAGGGGTGTAGGGATGTCATAGAACTTACTTTATAACTTCTAGGCTGATTGTATATTTCGGAGGAATCGTCAGGAATCGGTAAATATGGAAGGGCTAATCTAGGTTGCTTGTCTGTTTCTTTTATGCCTGCGCGAAGACTCATTAGTTGAATATTAGAAGTTTTATTATGATTCAAAGTTGCTAGCGACGGAATCGGTTTTTCGTTGTTCTTCGGGGCTTCTGTCTTACGTTTTTTTTCAATTTCAGGAATAATTGCCTTGCAGCAACTTCTTGATGGCAAGAAACAGGAGCACAAAAAGGAGAAGAACATGATAGTAATAAAGTTTAGAATAATTCCATATCTCCAGAAAGATTGATCGGACTCTACGATTCTGTGTTGCTTGGATATCTTAACAAATTGATTCTCTAAAGCTTTAAATGAAACGATATCTTGATCTTCGATCCATGTATTTAATTCTGTTACCACTGGTATTAGTGTTTTTCCTTTGTAGATGATAGAGCATTTTCCATGAATGGTTACGATTTCTGTCCCATTTAAAAGAAGTCCCTGTAATGGTTTGATTTCGCAAAACAATCGGATTTTTAGTGGTTGTATGGTAGAAAATAACCATTCGTCCGTGGATTTCACGTGGAACTCCCGCACCCAACCTTCAAACTCCCAAGAGACTCACACTCCGAGCGCGGTGCAGAGTCCGCCCAACCAGCAGAGCGCTCAACTAAGATCCGCCCAGTCGTCAAGATCAATTATGCTAGAGGAACCGGAATTGGACCCAAGATTCGACTCAAAAGCCGAAGATTACTAGGAGGAAAGGGTATTTTCTTTCTAGATACCCGAGCGGATGTTAATGCGGTCCGACAAGACTCACTCAGAGGAGATACAAAAATACGTACCTCTCACATTTCGAAGATAACAGGTATTTCCCCGGAACCAATATTCTCTCTGGGATATCTATTTTTAAGAATTTTTGGCAAAGTCATTAAATTTCACGTTCTACTTAACAACTCGCCTATAAAGGAAGACGCCTTACTAGGTTCGCATTACTTGAGAACGCAAGGAGCCAACCTTTTGTTTGATAAAGGAATGCTAAGTTTCCCATCGAACCCAAATGCACGTGTTCCTTTTATGTCTTTCAAAAATAATACACTGACTCAAGAATTTGACTCCGACATCAGCATATCGTCAAGTTCTGAGAATCTGATGGAGCCCCGAAGGACGTCAAGGAAACATCCTCAGACTACTCCGCGGAAGCCACGATACCATTCCTTTGCTTGCCCGAAATTCCCCTGGAGGGAACGAACCACTCCAAATTTCTCCATAATCTACCCAAAGGTAAAAGAGTTCGCAACAAGTCCATCATGCGCTATAAGCTACAACCATGAGAGCGAGTCCCCATAGCCATCCCGGTAAAGGGAAATCTCAGGAATGGCGAAGGATATCTGGCGAGAGTTAAGACGCCCGCAGGAGTATACCTAGCTGAAGCCGTCGTAACTGTGACCAACAGTGTATGTTACACAATGATCACTAACACCAATACGGAGCCCATCGAAGGCAAAATTCCTGCACAAGAGCGGGATCCTTTTGGAATAGACGATTCGGGAGATATGTTTGGAACTGAATCGTCCAATGATGAAGAACCTCTGACTGATTTGAAACAGAATATACGTGAAATACGCAGAAAGCTTCGACGTCCCTCATCACACTCGGGAAGAGAAAAACAAATTAAAAATGTGGTCAAAAAATTCCACGAATTATTCATGCTGCCCGGCGATGATTCACCCCGAACCGAAGCAGTTTACCACGAAATTAATACAATAGATGATAGCCCTGTTTTTACACGACAGCATAGAATTTCCCCAGCACTGCATGCAGAGGTGCGCAAGCAAATCTCGAAATTAATCGAAGACAAAAGAATAGTACCCTCCAAGTCTCCATATAATAGCAGTTTATGGATCGTACCGAAGGGCAAAAAGTATGTTCCTGTTGCTGAGCAAAAATGGAGATTAGTCATAGATTATCGTAAGCTTAACGATAAGACCGTAAAAGATCGCTATCCATTGACTAATATTCAAGAAATATTGGAAACAATGGGTAAGGTGCACTGCTTTACCGAAACCGCTCTTTTCTCTCATCATTGGCACCTGCTGTCCCCGATAAAATCGGACGAGGAACCCATACCGGATACCCCAATAAGGAAACAGCCTCAAACCCGAACAATCAGGAGGAGAGTAACGTTCCAGGATGATCTGCTCCTCCCGCAAGATAAGAAACAACACGAAATTCCGGAAAAATCCCCAGCAGTTAAGGAAAAAGAGGCTTCGATATCCACCCCTGACCTACCAGCAAACGAATCATCGCCTGTCTATACGATACAACACCTCCGGAAAGGCCCCCACAGCCGGAGTCGACCCTTGTTCCCTTAACTAGTGACCCTTTAACCCATGTTTCATTAACTAGTAGGATACAGCCACAATTGCAGACCTCCTTACCCATAACTTTACAGGTAGAAAAGACTCGCGAGTCGCTTACCTATTTGAAAGACCATATCGTACACTTTATTACATCTGATCTTAACTGCAATAATACAAACTTCTCCCTTCTGACCGATATAGAAATCCTCTCCTTGGACGAGATGCGCAAGCAAGATCCTCGTCCAGGAGACGTCCTAGTATCCCAGTCAAAGAAAAGATGTATTTTCAGTCTAGTGGTTTCTCCCAATAAAAATTACCCAACTACCCTTACTGTTTTAGAAAAATGTTTCGAAAATCTGACGCACTGCCTTATGCAATATGAAATTCCAACTTTTCGATTAGCCTTGGAGGGAGAGCCAATCTCTAACTTAGCTCGTAGCGTCCTGCCCAAAATAATCTACACAACCCTTGGGGACCTCCCCCTAACTATTACATTATGCTTCGGTGCTTGCATTGTACCACCGGAGAACACTCGAGGAGCACTTATGAAAGATTATTATGACAGCCAATATGGAGGACATCGAGGAGTGGTAAAAACGAACCATAAGCTCAGAGAAAGATACTTTTGGCCCCGCATGAGGAACGATGTAGAGGAATGTATCCACAAATGCCGCACATGCCAAGAGTTTAAATCTATCGGGCCCTACCATAAGGAGCCAATGATCATTACGGACACTCCCCATCACCCCTTCCATAAAATAGCCATTGACACCGTAGGCCCTTTCCCAATTACTCCAGATGGAAACAAATACGTTCTAACAATGCAATGCTCGCTTACTTAGTACTGCATGGCCGCTTGCGTCCCGGACATTCAGGCCACTACTATAGCCGATGCGCTAGCCCGTCATCTAATTGTAACCTACGGCGTCCCAAGGTCATTATGAGTGATAGAGGAACTAGCTTTCGTAACAAATTGATGGGACATTTTGATAGACATAAAATAGATAATTCAACGGTGTTCCACTTCAAAGATATCTAGAAACGGCTGGTTAGAGTGAAAAATGACTCTAACGCCTCGGACTAATCATTTTTTTCAATACTAAAACGTGATCCGAGCGTTTTTATGCGCCGCTAGAACGGTTAAAACGCTCCAAATAGGGAATATCAAAAATCGTGCCAAATTGGCTTTACTTTTTTTCATGCGAAAAGGAGTATTTTGAGTAGGATAGAAAACATTTCTAGCAAAACTGATGGAACCAATCGAGAGATGAGATGTTTTTACATAAAAAAGTGTGATGACACTTTCAGAGATGAAAATTATTTACACCTGATTATTTAGTTTGAGTGAAAATAGTGAAATGAGGAAAGGGTGAAAAAGTGAGTAAGTGAAACGCCAAAATGAGTGGTTTGAAGAGATAACTGGGCAGGGAAGGTACCGAAAATTTTCTTTCAATTCCCCCAACATAACCCGAGAGTGACTGATGCTCAGAGAGCACCGGAAATACGAAATCTGACAGACGTGCCAAATTGACTGCAGTGTTGAATTGCCTGCAGTTACCTTATATCTTATTATTATATAAAGATGAAGCCGTTTTCTTTCCCATTTGGCTCCGAAACTACTGAGTCTAATGTTACCAAATTTTGACAGTAGCTTCATTGCACACGCCAGATTGTTATAGGCGATGCAAAACGTTGGAAAAAACATTATTTAGATGGATAAATGAATAGTCGAACTACTACTTCTTGGCATATTAACCACAGAACCTCCAAATGGCAGGCACGGCGCATTTACGGAAAGTAGTCCCTCCGCCCGCCGACCCAGGCTACAGCGACGAGCTTCGCGCCTTCTCCACTAGGTGGCTGAGCACTTTCCGTAAGAGAGTTAATGCACCTTTACTCATAAGTAGAGCCTGAAAGTGTATAGAAATTCTCTCCCTCCTTTGGAGAAAATTTTTCCCATGCATATTTAATCAATTTACTTTTGAGTGAAGTACGATTATCTGGTAACATTGCTCTAGGAGTGGCATCATCTAGGATTGCTGCTACACTTATTATTGAAGGTAGAACTGCTCATTCAACTTTCAAAATACCGCTAAATATGTCATGTGGACAAGAATCAGTATGTTCTACTTGTAAAAATGGCCCTTTAGAACCGATTTTGCAAGATACGAAACTTATTGTGTGAGATGAATGGACAATAAATCACCGAGCTCATGTTGAAGCACTCGACCGTACTCTGAACGACATTAGGTCGTGCAATGAGTTGATAGGAGGCTCAACTTTCGTTTTTGCTGGGGATTGAGCTTATATCGTCAAAGCATGCCTCAAATCATCAAGAATATGGAACTTCGTAAGCACTAAATATTCGCGAACTAACATGAGAGTTCACTTAGGTGGTGATATCGTTCACCTATATCTTCACAGATACTTAGTATTGGAGATGGAACTATACCAAATAATAATGAACATATTATCATTGATGAAATACTAGATAAAGTTGTACAAAATATCATAAATCATTTGATTTCGGCAGTTTATCTTGACATTGAAGATTTGTTACAGCAATGATACTATTGGCTGTGTGAAACATATGAAATTCTATGTTTATAAGATACGAATTTTTTGTTCCCATTTAAACGTATTAGTATGAATATAATTATGTATTGGAATACACGCACGCACGCACGCACGCACGCACACACACACACACGCACACACACACACTCACACACACACCCAAGCACATAAACACATAAACACGCGTACCGCATCAACTCCGAACTCGGAAAAACTCCACAGAATAAAAATAAACCCAAAATGGATCTTTTTTCAAAGTTTAATCTGAAATGGATCTTTCTTTAAAGCTCGATTTAAAAAGGATCTTTTTTTACCACTCGATTCGAAATGGATCTTTCTTTAGCGCGTTTTTGAAATGGACCCTTACTCTCCCCAAGCGACGAAATACTGTTTTCTATGATATGCAATGGGACAGGTAGTGCTTTATTAGTAGATTTTCCATGTTTTGTGATTTTATCTTCCAATTTCTCTTTGGTTCCTTCATTGTAACACGCCGAATAGTTGCGAATGTCAAATTTACATATTACACTCGTTTGATCTAATATGTCTGTTCTATCTTCACCAAGTTTCATTATATTAGTGGGATGATGATTAACTAGAAGAACTGTTCTTATGTTTAAGTTATTAAAATAATCGGATAATTTGTTGTAAAACGTATCTTGAGAAGGTATTGCCAAAGTATAAAGAGTACTTTCATTATTGGAATTGCTTTTCTCTGTAGAAAATCTAATTGAACGAAGTCGGTCGTTCATTAATGAATCTGGATTTTTTTAGGTAATTATTATACAAGAATATTTTATCAAATTTTTTAATATTATTAATGTGAAAACTTTCATCTGAAAGTAAAACTGATCTATCTATTGAATTGGGAATCATATCAGGTTTTTGTTGAATCGTATGATTTGAATTAAGATCCAGCAATCTACCAGAAAATGTTGGTTTTTTATATCAATCATATAAAATTTTTATATTATTAATAATAAATTATTGGATCACGGAATTACCACGTGACAAGTTCTAGAATTGGGCCATGTTAATAAGACGATTTTCAGCTTAAGTTCATTTCTTTACAAAGCATTGATTAGAAAATGAGATGCAAGGAAAAAGATAAGTGTGATCATCCTCACGGTGGTGTCATTAGCAGCGCGGCTATTGTGTATCAGGAAGATGCTGGTTCAAATCCAGCCCGGGAGCGTGAATTTTTTCTCTCGCTGCATCACTTTTTGAATCAATCATGCTTAGTATCAGATAAACCAATTTTTATTAACCAAACTTGTGAGTGCTTGGAAAATAATTATTCGTTAATATACTACCCCGGATTAAAAAATGTAGTCCCGTAGTCCAGAAGTCTGGCTGGGGTGGTGTGGGTAACGAAGCGATCTGTAATTAAGATGATCGAACCCTGCATCGCTTTAGATATGTGTGATATTTCGAAAGATGTAAGTTCATGTTCCAGGGATATGATGTACAGTGTAAATGCATGAGAAATAATTATTTGTGGGATCAAAACTAGGGAGTTCTCAATCCTTAAATCCATATATTATAATTGGCTGTAGCTTTGCTAACATACTCGAATGATGCCATCGATTTTTTCACCCTTAATTTGGTTCTCCATACAATAATGTATATTCCATTCAAGAATGAATCAAGGATGGATTAGTTTTTATAATGGAGTAAACCTTAGATCAATAGCCGTTTCAGTCATCATACTAGTTCGAACTACGAAGAGATCTCATTCCAATAAATCTCATCGCTTCCTGGAAAACTCTGATCCTAATATTAATAATTATAGTTCCTCTTTCATTGTACCCAGTTAAGGAAAGAAACATTGGAAAACTATTCTTGTTCATAATGGTTATTAATTTAATCTGGTTTCATTTCAGATATTTCATTGGAACTCATGAATCAACTTTCACATTTCGTATTCAAGAAGATCGAGAAATCCTTGGTTTTCCTGCTGAAACAACGTTCAATATTCTATGCAGTGAAAGAAGAGCTTGTTTTCCTATAAGTAAATGGGAAATCATTTGGGCTTGATTATATGGAATCAAATATATATGAACGCAGTTATATGATAAATATAAATAATAACAACTCGAACCGGCTTGGAAGAATGATTTTGTTTTTGCTGTATCTAAAAGGAATATTTTTGGAGAAGTTCACAGTTTTTTTGAAAGAGAAATGTTGTCCGTTTTTTCGTACTATACTTCCTTTAGCTATTCTGCTTTCTCAATGAGAAAGCGTTGTGTGATAGAGTTCCCGTAACCTTGCATTGAAAATGTCGAGACCTAGAAATGTCTGTAGGGCGTACATACGTTTATGTGTAATGATGTTTTTGGTATAAGTATACAATAGCTTTGGAATGAACGACCCAACCTTCCCGAAATTTAGAGTCGGTGAATATTGGCTAGCTCTTGGTTTGACGCATGTTTTTTTTGATAGCAACTGTTCCGAGTAAGAGATCGGGGTAGTGTGAAATAAATGTGGATGAAACAATGTTAGATAAAAAGACAGTAGTTACTTTTACGTTATCAATTTTGGGTATCCAGTGGACACTCTGTGCATTCAGTATCGGACACAGAAGGTATCACGGTCTCGATACAAAGGTAATGATAAAATTCTTAGAAGTTCGGGTGCCTGAAGAGCCGCTGGCCAAGTGATATATGGATAGTTTTGTTCAACAAATACACTGAAGAATTTCCGGCGCTACGGCAGCGAAGTCGAATGGATCCAACACTGGGTTGAGGTGGTGCTTATAGAGCAACCCATTCTCCACTTTTCAAGTGGGATACTTGTGGGAGAATTTTCGTACATCGCCGACGCGTCGAGAGTACCAATCCTCAACTTCTGTACAAGCGGCGAGGGCTTCGGCGACATCGAACGCTCTCAATAAAAAGCATCGGGCACCACGTTTATGCAGCTTTGGCGGGAGATGACCTTGAAGTCGTACGACTGGAGTTCCAGCACTCATCGCGCTACTCTGCCGCGGGGATCTTCCAAGATGCAGAGCTAACACAGGCTACTGTGGTCGGTGACCACGGTGAAGGAGTATCCGTAGACGTATTGACTCAGTTTCTCAATGGCCCAGACGACAGCTGAGCACTACTGTTTGGTGACGGTGTAATTGCGCTCCGCGGAGGTCATTATTCGGTTGTCAAAAAGAATCGGATGCTCCTTGTCGTTAATATCCTGGGTACACATTGCTCCCTTTGCGTAATTACTCCGCATCAGTACGAACGGAGAAGGGCTTCGAAAAGTCGGGCTGGATCAAGATTGGAGGGTTGGTTGGCTGGCGTCTTTTTCACCTGCTGTAATAAAAATTAATGATACTCAAAGAAATTTTTTAAGGAGATCTGACAAAACTAGATAATCTGTGGAAGACTCTACATATACCTTGTGGTGATTAGTTATTCATTCACTATTTCAATTATTTGTGGTTATGGGCCTTCCGGATTTTTATATATATATTTGAGTCGATTATTTGAGGTCGATATATTTGTTATATATATCATTATATATATATATATATATATATTAATATATATATATATATATATATATATATGCATGATATTATGGCTAGAAAGAATTATTCAACCAATTCTCAACTGAAAATATCATAATTTTTTCCAAGTTATTCTTTGAACAGAAAAGATAAATAAGCGTGAAGGGAATAGACTAGACAAAAAAATATTCAAAAGTATACTTTAGGGGACACGTTTGCTATCCAAAGCTGTATTGTGATACGACTAATATATTTGGAGATGTATGTGATGGAATTTTTGTTATTGTGGTGAACGCAGTGTACTTTGTAATATAAGTCAGAATTGGTCATTTGTAACTATTCCAATCTTATTCTGTTAAATGCAATTATTAATTTGCACTTGCTTTGGTCCGTACTGCCATGGGATCCCTTTTCATAATCGGCAACAAAAAGGAAGTTCAAAGAAAACTTGTATTTTTATATAAAACTGGCTACAGTTTATCCCACTGATAATAACTTGTATTTAAAATTACTCAAAATTAAATTTTACTGTGGACAGGAGTGAATACTTCAGTCACAATGCTATTTATGCACTGAACCTATTATTTGCACTTAGCTCTACCTGTGTAAATTATCGTAATTAGAATGACTTCATGTCATATGCGTGTAAAGTTTTGACTAGTTTTTAATAGACAGCATATCAATTTTATAAAATCAGATGCAAATTCCCCTGTGTTAGTCGGCAAAGACAAGTCCCAGCGGGCTAGTACGTGTCACGGCATATATGTGAAAAAGGAATGATCACTCTTGATGATCTTTAGAAACCAACAGAAAGAAATCTCAGAATATTCCTGCTAGTGTTCTGATTCTTAAAAAACACAAGTTAAATTCTAAAATTTTCTTATAATAGTGTAAAATGTTTGTATTCGTGTAGAAAGGTTATCACTAAATTCTAATAGTTAACGATATTTGAATGAGTAGATTTGAATGAGAGTTAATAGTCAAAGAGATTTAAATGAGTAGATTGGAATAAAAGTGTGTGACTATAAGTGTGTGTACATACTACCCATTCACCGCATGGCCGCATGTCTGTAACCTAACCCTCGCGCGCATACCGGCTGATACTGGGCGCTAGTCGAATTCCCAGAGTATTCAAAATCATTCCTGGGGGTCCAGCGTTATATCTGTAGCTTCTTTGGGCTTTTGCGATTGTTTTGGGAAAAGTTTTTAACCAGATCGGACTATAACTGCAGTTTTTATGGATGAAGAATTGATGTTGAAATTTATCCCTATGTTCCACTGCAGTGAGAACCACTATCCAGTGCTCAGTGTGCAGCTGATACTTGCAAAATTATTCAGAGAAGTATGATACACTTCTTCAATTGATGGGGGCGAAGAGGGAACAAAAATATCAATCGCCAAATGTTTGGTTACATTCACTGTGTGGAGAGTCGCTAAGGCCAGTTTGGGCACACATATAATACTGACCGGATTGCGGTTCAAGCAATGCAATGTAGCCTGTGGATAGTAGGCGTCCCAGCTTGCTCGACTTTTGGTTTCACACGCCGGCACAATCACAAGTGCAGTGCAATATTAGTTACCTGAGGATGACAGTATTATTTTCAGCTGAGGTTATTTGCGCTTGCTCATTCCAAGCCGTTATTGAACATAACAACCACTTCCGATAGTGGCGCATGACAAAATATTGAAATTTTATATCATCATCAAAGGTTTGGATTAGATTTTAGTCGTTCGTAAAAACTTGATTAACGAGACAAAGAGAAGAAAGAGAGAGGAAAAAAAAGAGGCATTTTCAAAATGATTTGACGTTTACTTGTCTCTACTTTACTTTCTCACTGAAGAGCAAGCTATCCAACATTTTGGCTGTCATAAGTATACAAAATTGAGACATATTTGTTAGTACACCAATTTGCGCATCATCCTTGGCTTTCCCATGTTCAATATTATTTCCCTTGTCGACCTAGGTTATCATGGGGCCATTGAAATACTGTTGTTTTCGTCATAATTATTATGGGGAAATCATCAATAATAATTGGAAATGAATAATACAGCTCCGCAAAAAAAAAATAAAAAATTGAACCAGAGACTGGACCACCCTACTTCTATGTATTTTTGGCTGCTGAATCCGAATCCGAGGTCCGTTTAGCTCCACCACCCCTGCGTTTAGCCATAACCTCAAAAATATGGCGGACGACATATCGATGAAATCGGTATTTTGCAAAACAAAAAATTCTATTCTATTCTACATGAAAAAATAAAAGAAAACTGTCCCTAGCGATTTTCCGATTCGTCGCATACTTTTTGGGTAAAAAAATTCAGAAAGTTTGACGGCTAGTGGGCTGGATTCAAAATTCATAATTTTATGAATTTTTCGTAAACTATGCGACGAATTGAAAAAACACCAAGAACAGTTTCTATCTAATTTTTCACATAAAATCTGAAAAAATTTCTGTTTTGCAAGTGATGATTTTAAAATTTTTTTTTGAGGTTATGTCTAAACGCAGGAGTGATGGAGCTTAACGGACCTCGGATTCGGATTCAGCAGCCAAAAATACATAGAAGTAAGGTGGTCCAGTCTCTGGTTCAATTTTTTACTTTTATTTTTGTGCAGCTGTGTAATTTATTCTAAGACAGAGGTGGAAAAAAGGGGTGGAAAAAGGGCTGGAAAAGGGGTGGAAAAAGGGGTTGAAAAGGGGGAGGGAAAAAGGAGTGAAAAAGGGGGGAGCAAAAGATGGGAGCCAAAACGGGGGTAAAACTTTCACGGCGGCGACGGCGGTCTAGCTTTTAACATAGAGAGATTAGCAAGATTAATTCTTCAAGCCAAACTTCATTTCAATCGGTGAAAATTTTCATCAATAAATAGAGTAAAACTGCGAGAAGAAATTATTTTATTGCTATTTCTTACTTTACAAAATTAATACTGAATTTTGATTTTCTCTACGGGATTAAGTAACTCTTCATCCGTCCATATAGAATAATCTTTTACAGACTGGAAATCCTTATAGTTTTGAATAAATGCAAATGTTTAACTAAAAATGGTCATTTTTAAAAATAATTTGATATCCTCAGGGATGACTTTGATCATCAACTCGAGTGGATATAGCTTGTAAGACATGTCAACTGTCGTATTATGTTTACTTTTTAACGGATTTGAAAAAATCGTTAACCCTCTGAGTTAGAATTTGAAATAGAACTTTTCTTAAAAAAATCATATTTCACACAATTTTAATACTTATAAGTTGAAACTGAGCTATATTTATCTTATAAAGTCTGGGAGTTGTATGGCGGTGCCTGAGAGTTGTATGGCGATTGCCTGGGAGTTTCTGGCGGTTGTCTGTGAGTTGTATGGTGGTTGTCTGGCAGTTGTATGACGGTTGTCTGGCAGTTGTATGGTGGTTGTCTGGGAGTTGTATAACAGTTGTCTGGCAGTTGTATTGCAGTTGTCTGGCAGTTGTATGGTGGTTGTTTGGCAGTTGTATGGCGATTATCTGGCAGTTGTATGACAGTAATATAGCATAATGTGAATTATTTAAGAGAAGTACGGCTGTTGTCTAGCAGTTGAATGGCATTCGACGGCAGTTTTCCGGCAGATATTCTGTTCAAATTCAAAAAATTTCTCCATCAAAACTCGTCGCCTCCGAGCAAGAAGGGGCTAACTCAGGGTCCCGTTGGAAAGAGGGCCAACTCACCGTCCGTGTAAAGAAGGGTCAACTCGCAGCCCATGTAAAAAAGGGCCAACTCAGGCGAGTTTTGAATTTCAGATAAAATTAAATTCACGACTTTCTTGGAAAATCTTATGCACGGTATCTGATAGCCGTAGCACATGTCTTCCAATGATTAGGTGACCGTCACGTAGTCTACATATTTTACGCTTATTTTGAATGAAAACGTAGTATCGTTCGTGAGTATACGGTTTGCTGCTATTCATTATTGCTTATTTCACAAGAATAATAGTTTTTTAGACTGGAAAGAAGCATTTCCGTGAGAAATTATAGAGAAATCCTTTCTTTTGAATATTCCTAGAACAAAAAAAAAATTTGAGCATTTGAGGATCAGGCTGCCCTTCTGAAGCGCATCTGTTAGGTGATTTTCTTGTAATCCACATATCTTAGGCTTGTTTGGAGCTTATTTTGAGCTCAAGAGAATTTCGGCGCCTGGGGGAATTTGCATACATGAGTTTTTGAGGTCGCTGTATCCGAATCTGACCTCGGTTTCTCAAAATTTAATTTAGAGCCTCTAAGATTGCCTACCGAAATTTTGAAAAGATACTGGATTTTGTTGAAAATTGTTATGCATGGATTTTTTAGAGCACTGATTACACATCAAGCTTCAGATTGAAAAAAGCCTTAACCTTACATACAACTCCCAGACAACCGCCATACAACTCCTAGACAACCGCTATATGCACCCGAGGGAGGTTAGGCAATTTCGGCACAGGAAACGTTTGCAATTCGAGCACAGCGAGAATCGCAAGTTGGCGCGTGCCGAAATAGCCTAGATGAGCGAGGTGCATATACTATTTTTTGTACCCCGCGGAAGCGGAGGGCCATTATTTGCAAACGCCAGGACGCAAAGCTGGCACTTTGCTACCGCTGGGACGGAAAACGATTTTTTTCAAATCCATTAAAAAGTGAACATAATCGATGGCGTGCATTAACTCTCTCCAAAAACTTTACAAGAAGTTATTTCACTTGTTCATGAGCAAAAACGATACACTTGGATTCGGCTCTCATTTAACTATTTATTTGATGAAAATGGGGATGCATTTCATTGCATACGACAGTTGTCATGTCTTACAAGCTCTATCCACTCGAGTTGATGATCAAAGACATCCCTGAGGATATTAAATTATTATTAAAAATGACCATTTTTAGATAAAAATTTGCATTTATTCAAAAATGTAAGGATTTCCAGTCTGCAAAAGATTATTCTATATAGATGGATGAAGAGTTACTAAATCCCGTAGAGAAAATCAAATTTCAGTATCGAATTTGTAAAGTAAAAAATAGCAATAAAATGATTATTTCTCGCATTCTCACTTCATTTATTGATGAAAATTTTCATCGATTGAGATGAACTTTATAGCTTGAAAAATTAATCTTGCTAAAATCTATAAATTTCATTTGAATCTTTTTTTCCAAAATCATTAACTTTTCCGCGGTAGTGGAAAAACTTCATTCTTCAACTTTGTCCAATTTTTTTCAACAATGCTCCAGTGATAGAAATCATCGACACAGTCGACCATTTCATATCGAGGAGCCAATGTACACCCTAGTATTTTTAAAGTACTGTGGATATTTTTTTCACGAAACAGGATTTTTGGAGGCTAATTCTATCGTACTAGTTTCGCGGGCTATACTGGGGTGATGCTCCATCTGCTGTCACTGGCGAATCATATCGTTATGTTTCCCTTGCGCACTTTCGTAAATACAGCATAGCGCGTAGTTTCCGAAAAATCCCTAGCATACTCTAACCAAACTCGCATGATCGTCATCGACTAAAATGCCTCGGTCGAGCAAAATGTTCGAACGACTTTACGGCATAATCCACAACTGTTGGGTTGATTATGATAATTTGTTTTAATTATTGCATGAAAAATAATCACCCAATCAACGTCTGACTTGGTCAAATCTCATTCATTTTTCTTCGGCTACAAGAATATCAGTAGTTCAAGTTCCTCCCATAATTTCATAAAAAAATCTTGTGTAAAATTTTGTCAGCTTTCCGATCCCATTATTTTTATCTTGATTAAATAAACGCCCTCATTGTCCGTAGAACATCGAAACCGATTGCAACGAACCCCGGAAAGTGGATTTCGAGCATCCATGGACCTTAAACTAAAAGTTGGCATAGTTGTAATAGTTCAAATTATTTTTGGAAGATTCAAAATAGCAGCCGATGGAAAAAATTGTAGCTATCAACTTGGCAATTGTTATTCTCGAAAATTATAGATCAAATTAAAAAATTCTTAGGAACAAAAAAGTCTTAAAATCACTTGAAGAACATTCTCAATTTTTTTTCAGAAGTTTTAAAGCAATTTGCGTTTTTTTGAAAATTTAAAAAATCAAAATTTTGAAAAATTTCATCAAAAAATTCTGAAAAAATTCGAGAGTGTTTTTCAAATACTTTTGAGACTTTTTCGTTCTTGAGAATTCTTCGATTTGATCTATAGTTTTCGAGAATAACAATTGCCAAGTTGAAAGCTACAATTTTTTCTACCGGCCGCCATTCTGGGTCTTCCAAAAAAAAATTGAACAATTACAACTATGCCAACTTTTAGTTTAAGGTCCATGGACATTCGAAATTCACTCTTCGGGGTTTGTTGCAACCGGTTTCCATGTTCTACGGTTGACACAAAAAAAATGTTGACTCGAAATTTCATGTTTTTTTGCAATCAATTGTTTATAATAATGAGGGCGTTCATTTAATCAAGATAAAAATAATGGGATCGGAAAGCTGACAAAATTTTGCACAAGAAAATGTTCTTCCCAAATTTTTTGAACAATTATAACCAGATGAAATCTGTCGCTCAAAAAAGCGGTCGTCGAGCGGCCGTTTGGGCGCTAATGGGTTAACAGTCTGTCTTTTCGCAAAATAGACTTTGTCATTCGATAGACGAGGTTTAATTACATAATAATCACCTTCTCTGGTCGTTCATGTTAATACAGTACATTGTAGTAGAAGTAAGTATGTGTTTTAATTCATAATTGTCACGGTGTAGTTTATTCAGGGAATGAAAGTCAAATATCCGCAATCATGTTGCAATACTTCAAATAAGTATCGAATTTATCATAAAAATCCAATTTTAGTCTGGATTTCTTGGACGAGGTCTGCGATATTTTGAGATACAGAGTCTCGATAGACCTCATATCTTCTCAGAGAAAATATCCAAGGATATTAAGGGTAATCGGAATAACAATTCAAAAGAAGGCAGTTTTTCTGAAGAATTTATAAATCTATCTGAAGTAGCCATTGCCGATCCCCGACCATACACCGTGATTTCGTGAATAAGCAAGATTGATTAATTTTAGAAGAATTTTCCAAAGCGTAGGGCGCATCAAGTGCTTTAAAGAACGCTGGATTTTTGGATAAATAATTCAAATCGAAAAATCATAAGTGAAACTAATTTATTGAAGAACGTTAGTGACTGTATTGTAATATCGCGGATATTTAAAACCATCCGAGGCCTGTTGCCAGTGGGCCCTCTGTAGCGAGACTGCTTGGCTCGAGCACCGAGCCACTCCTCCGCGGGTCCAAGCGCTCCACAAGCTAAGACGGGCGCCTGCGCAGTGGCGTTATTAGCCACATGGCTAGTGTGAATTTTGTCCATTCCGCCCACCATCGTTCGTCGTGACATTTAGCGAACGATCTGGAACAAAAATACTAGGAATTGGGACAGGTGGGAAAGGAAAAATAGGAAAATAAGGGAAAAATAATTTTAGGAATAGGCTTAGTCTGAGGTGGTTGCTGCTCTTGGCTCCAAAAGTACAAGTTTAACAACTGGACGATCGAGAATGGTCGAAGCGGTTCTGATTTTACACACGCGGACCAATCCGTCGCTACCCACGGTGGTGTGAATAATTCTACCAAGAGGCCACTTTGAGGGTGGTGTTAATTCATTTCGAATGAGGACCAGATCCCCAACAAGAAAATTGCGTGTTGGAAACTTCCACTTGTTCCTCTGATGAAGTGAGGTCAAGTATTCGGGAGCCCAACGATACCAGAAACACTGCGTCATTTTTCTCACATGCTCCCATCGCTTCCCTACAAAGACATTTTTATCAGATATGTCGGGGCTTGGAATTATATATGAATCACGCAGAATAGTTATGTTAGAGGGTGATAGAAATTGAAGATCAGTAGGATCGTCAGATAAAGCCATTATTGGTCTTGAATTGAGACAAGCCTGAATCTTTTTGAGCAAGGTTTGTAATTCTATAAAAGTTAGTATACGATCGCCCATCACACGACGGAGGTGATGCTTGACAGCCTTGACCCCTGATTCCCATATACCACCAAAGTGTGGTGCACCAGGAGGGTTAAAACGCCAAGTTGTACCATCGTCGGCGAGTTTACATGCAATTTGTTGAGTGTATGCGGAAGCTTCCGTGAACGTACGGCGCAATTCTGCATCAGCTCCAACAAAGTTAGTCCCTTGATCGCTGACTAACTCTTTGCAGTGACCACGTTCACCTTGAAAGCGCTCAAAAGCGGCAATGAATCCACCAGTGGAGTAGTCTTCGACTGCCTCCAGGTGAACCGCACGAGTACATAAACACACAAAAATGCAAATATACCCTTTTGTCGTGATTTTTCCTCGTAAGAGCGAAGCTCGCACAGGAGTGGGACCCGCGTAATCAACCCCAGAATGTTCAAAGGGATCAGATGGTGAGGCGCGCTCTGCGGGCAAGTTTCCCATGAGCTGAGTTCTGATTGAAGCGGCATGACGAATGCATGTATGACATGAGTGGATAATGGATTTCACCTCGCGGCGACCATTAAGTATCCAATATTGAAGGCGAGTTGTACCGAGAGTCAACTGCGTACCCCCGTGAAGAGTTTTGATATGAGTGTGACGAATTATCATAGAGGAAAATGTAGTTTTAGAAGGTAACACCAATGGGTACTTTTGTTCGAGAGGAATGCTTGAGTGCTTCAATCTACCTCCTACGTGAAGCAATTCACTCAGTAGAGTGAGATTTAATTTATTGAAAGGACCTTTTATAGATTTAAGCTTATCGGCCTTGACTAGCTTTATTCTCTCTCTCAGCTACCGAAGGTGTGCGTGAGGGATTAAAAATAGCCTCGACATCGATAAAAGCCGATTCCAATAATTTGAACTTGATATCAGTGTTCAGCTTTAGTGTTAAGTTAGAGTTAATAACAGATCTTCTTCTCGCAGTAACGCGAATCTGTAGTTTCAGAGTGAAGCGTAACACCAACGCAGTTATGCGCAGAAAAGTGTTCAAAGTCGAGTACCGATTGATGAGATCCCAAACATAGTGATTTTCTGCAGCTGCTGCCGCATGACTAGAGACTTTTACTTCACAAGCCGTATGAGGGCTTAAGTCGTCTAATTCCGTACTCCAGGGTAACGAATCATTGCGTAGAAAGGGTGGGCCATGCCACCAAAGATCAAATTCCTTCAACAGGTTTGGCTCTATACCTCGAGAGGCCACATCTGCGGTATTTAATTTAGTATTAACATAATGCCAATGAGCGTTTGGCAATAACCGATAAATCACAGGCGGCTTGGGGCTGTAAAGTTTATTTCAATAGGCATAGCCTCAATGAAATGACTAGTTAAATCAGCCAAAAGTGCAGCCGCACTCATTTCTAGTTTTGGAATACTTTGAACTTTAAGAGGGGCTACTCTAGTCTTAGCCAACTGAAGAGATACATGTACCCCAGTTTCACTTACAATTCTAATATAAATTGCAGCACCGAAGACACGACTAGAAGCATCTGCAAACCCATGGATTTCACAGAGTTTTGACGAAGGAGACCATTGAATATATCTAGGAATCTCTATGGAATTGATTGAAGGGAGAGCAAAATACCAAGCTTTCCATTTTTCTAATAATTCGAAAGTGGGTACAGAGTCCCAATCGCATTTCTGTAACCAAAGGGATTGCATGATAATTTTGGCAACCACAATTACTGGGGCAAGCCATCCCAGCGGGTCGAATAAACGAGCAATAATAGACAGCATTTTACGTTTTGTAAATTTCATCTCTTCACATTCTTGAATATTGAACACAAAACAATCAGAGTGATGATTTCACTTAATACCCAATACTTTCAGACTGGAACTGGATTCAAAGAGATTTCGATTCTCATTGTCCTTGGCATTGAAAGAATCGGGAAGATGTTCAACCAACCGAGGATCGTTGAAAATCCATTTGCGAAATGAAAATCCGCCCACCGTGGCAATCTCCAACAATTGAGATTGTTTTTGCAAAGCTTCAGAGACGGTGTTGGCGCCAGAAACTGCGTCATCCATGTACATCTCTTTTTCGAGTATAAGGGCTCCTAAAGGGTATTTGCCTCCACAATCTTTGGCCAGCTGTAGTATTACTCGAATGGCGAGAAACATAGAACATGCTAAACCATAAACAAGTGTGATCAGAAAAAATATTGATATTTGATCCTCTGGATCAAAACGCCAAAGAATTGATTGAAGTGGGTGATCTTGGGGATGTACAAGTATTTGCCTGTACATTTTCTCAATATCAGTGACAAATACCACAGAGTAGCGTCGCCACTTACATATGATATCGCTGATTTCTGGAAGGAGATTGGGACCTATGTGTAGGATATCATTCAATGATATTCCACTAGAAGTTTTGGCGGACCCGTTGAAAACTACTCTCAGTTTAGTAGTAGTACTTTCTTCTTTAAGAACTCCATGATGAGGCAAGAAATATTTCTTTATTTCCGAGGAGAGAGGCGTGAGAGGTCTTGACATGTGCTCAAGATCTTCGTACTCTTTCATGAACGCAGAGTACATTTCCTTTAACTTGGGGTCGGCCATGAAACGTCGTTCTAACTTTTCCAACATTTTAGTAGCCGAACCATATGACGTTCCCAATTTTTCGATCAATGCAGGATTTTTTATTGGAAGCCGAACTATGTATCGCCCTGAAGCGTTTCTAGTGTGAGTATCAACAAAATGATCTTCGCACTCTTGCTCCTCAGGCGTGTATTGGACAGTGTTCAGGATAGATTTACAACGGTAGGCGCGCAATAAACATACGTACGGCGCGGCAATGGGGAAAAACTATTCGTGCCGAAAACGAGTGTGCCCGGATTAACAGCTGCTCAAAACGGCGCCATAAGCGAGCAGCTCGGCCGGAGCGAGAGCGCAATAAAACGATTTGCGCTCGGATTTAGGCCGGACGGTCCCAGACAACATGATCGGGGCCCATCGATCGACCGAGCACCGTTTATGTCGCTCTTTATTGCGCTCTCGCCCGGCATCTAATCCCGAGTAATTATTCGAACAGCAAGTCTGGGGCGCAACAAGCCCAGGTATATGGATAGTTTGGCGATTAAGTATCGGCGCGCAATAATTTTCCGTACTCGTTGCGATCTTGCTTTGCCGAAAGTTTAAGAAATTTACTGTATGTAGTAGATAGTAGGTTAAGAAGAAAGACGGGTCCGCTCGAATCAGTGGGCGCGGCACGAGGACGTGCAGTTATAAATGTAATATCGAGGATAAACACGCCGTCCGCCTCCTGCCCTTAGCGCACAGACGCCCGACGCTCCGTCCTTACGTGCGCGGACGCCGCGAGGGCGTTCCGTGGCCGTGAGCCACTCCAGACAGGGGAGTTCGTGTTCGCGCGAGCTCCCTAAGGCTGTTCCGACCTCAAGCGAAGAGGGGCCCCGCCCTCAATCGAGAAGGTCATCCCAGATAGGGGAAGCCGCAAGGCTGAACCGAGGCTGTAGGCTGGAAGGCGAGAGCAAAGGTGGCGCGGAGGGGATACAGGGCTTGACGCAGGGGGTCAGGCCCGAGGACCATTCCCTCCACCCCCACCAACGCGGAGCGGGGGGAGACCGCGCAGGGTAGAGGAGAGCAAACTAGTTTTTGAAAAAGGATGCGGCACTTCAATTTTTGCGAGTCTGCGGAAAGGTCGATTACCTCCTGCCTACGACTCACAGATTCGAGCGCGCCAAACTTCGCGTTAGAGATTTGATTTACATAATTCGCCGTTATTATTATTTATAAAACTACAATTAAATTTTGCGATAGTTTAGTAGATTGTTAGTGTATAAGATTAATTGTTTAAATTTGACTTATTTCTTCGGAAACAAATATAAACTCATAAAAGTTTGATTAATTAAAAATACTTTATCGTTAAATTCAATAGTTGTTTATTCACCCGTCCTCATCCTCAACAGACAGATCGAGGTATTTCTTCCTGCCTCCAGAAATTCTGCATAAGATCGAAAAGCTCGCTTTCTTCGCAGCTATGATGAACAGCTGGGTGAAGAGTGGTTGTGAAACTTGCCAAATTTGCCGATGGTACACAGCCTTGTAAAAGATAGCCCAGTAGCGTTTGAACAGCTACCGGCTCATCCGCGGCACCACGAATTTTATTTCCCTCTACCACTATTGAGTGGACATCAGCACCCAAAAGAACATCGATCTCATCTGTATTGTGGTAATCAGGATCAGCTAAATCCAATCCCACAATATGATTAAAGCGTTTGGAAGTTGTCCCCGAAGGAGGCACATAACGTGATACTTTGTCAACTATAAGAGATGAACATCAAACGAAAATGTTGATTTGAAGCGTGGCAATATTTTAAACTGAGTATATTGCTTACTTACAGTTGATTTATTCGCCCCAATGCCAAAAACTGGGACATGGATAGAGCGTGTAGGTAGCCGAAGAAGTTGGGCTAAACGCTTCGAAATAAACGATGATTGTGAACAATCATCTAAAAGTGCTCTGACAAGAACTTTTGTACCATAGCAACTTGACACATAAAGCTTGGCAGTTCCTAATAACACCTGCCTCATAGGGAACTGTGAAATCGAACCACACATTGTATTAAGATGTGTTGAGGCAACCTGTGTAGTGGGTGGAGTTTTCGCTCCATTATTATTATTATTGCGAGGTTTGGGTGACGATGAGGATGCATCCGAAAAACTAAGTGTTTTTTCATCATCACTTTCAGATGAGGTATTTTTTCCTCCAGGCGAGGATTTTTTGAAAGACCCAGGTTTTTCCATGTGAATCAAAGTATTGTGTTTCTGGTTACAAACAGAACAAAGTTTGTCAGATAAACAAGCATGAAAAGTATGCTTGCCGAAACAGTTGAAGCATAGCTTATCCAGGGTCAACCAACTACGACGATCTTTGACACTCTTAGCCCTGAATTGTTCACATTGATAAATTTTGTGAGGCTTGGAGCAGACAGGGCAGTGGGGCTGCGATTTGCTATTCTTCTTATTACTGTTATCAGAGGAAGATGTATTAGCAAAGATGGGCTTAGTTTCACCTTTGCTATCAGTTTTATTGTTAATAGGAACTTTAGATGATTGAGTGGATTTATTCATGCACTCCATAGCTTCCAAAGTGTATATTTGGGCTTCGAGGAATTCTTTCAGTCCTTCCACAGAGGGTGGAGTGTCTTGGTTACCAAGATGTTTCTCCCAATCACGCCTGGTGCTAACGTCCAGGCGAGTGACTGTACGATAAACTAGGATGTCATCCCAACGTTCAGTATCTCGACCTAGAGTGGTCAGAGCATCAACGGGATCGAAAACTTGTTTTATAATTCTTCGAAGTTCCTGCAAAGATTCGGATTTAGCACTTTTAACAGAAAAAAGAGAGGCCAGATGGGCATGAACTGATCGCCGTTGATTATCATAATAATTTGTGAGAGTTTCCCACGCTTTAGCAAAATTTTTATCAGTAAGAGAAAATTTTTTAATGAGATCTAGAGCCGTATCAGTGACTGTTGCTTTTAAGTAGACCAATTTCAGAGTCAAAGCAAGGTCAGTCCTGTGGTGAATCATAGCTCTGAAGAGATCACGAAAATTTTCCCAATCTTCGTGTCGCCTAGAAAATGGGGTAATTTCAATTTTGGGGAGAGACTGCATAATAGAAGAATACTGAGGGACATGTGTAGGAGGCTGAGTACTAGGCACGGATGCACTACCGAGATTGCCCTTGAGAGCTTGCAGGTCATCATTAAAATCAGCGAGAGCGTCATAGTATGCGTCTTTGATATTCTCAATGACGTTTTCCTTTATATAAGGTAAATTACCACCAGTGGTATTCTCCAAAATAGCCTGATGATCATTTAATGCTTCCTGAAAGATAGTCTCGACCTGCTTCATGCGAGCTTCCGTATGACCAAGTGTCATTTTAGCAGCTCCCTTTTTCTTGAAATTGATGAAGGCTTGAGTCAATTTGTGGAGTCTCTCCTTCTGAACAATATATGGGGCGTTCTTCGTCAGCTCTCCGGAGCCGGCGCGCGGATGCTAAAACCTCACGTTTTCGACGCTTGTTTTCGACTCTATATGACCCATATCTAAATAATGTTGAATATGCTATCAATGTAGTTTTTTCTCAGCTTTCCGATGGTGAATTTAGTTTTCAAAATTTTTCACATTTTCACAGAAAAAAAACATAAATTGGAAATCTACTTTTTTTTTGTATTCGAGTAATTGAGTAGCGAACATGAGAAAATGCGCCACGTCGGGCCGGGCCGCGCCGTGCCGCGCCGCGCTGCCTCCTCGCGCTCGATTGAATATCCATACTAAGTAATTTGTGTCTGTTGAATAAAGGACTATCTTTCAATGTGTCCGCCACCTTTTTTTCATGCCCGATATTAAATTTCAGGCAACAATTTTCACACTAGTTATCTACTTTCAGAGGAATAATGAACTTCAACACAAAAGTTTGGCTATTATTTCGGATAATTTATCTCATGACACTATTGCAGTTCATGTATACCAAGAAATAATCATAAATTATCTAAAGAAAGAATACAAACCAAAGAAAATTTATTATAGTACCGATGGAGCGGGTCAACACTTCAAAAATCAGAAAACTTTCTCTAATCTTATTAATCATAAGAAAGATTTTGACATTCCCGCGGAATGGCATTTTCGTGCGACCGCACATGGGAAGGGAGCATCCGATGGAATTGGAGCTAATGTGAAACGAGGTGCTAAACGAGCAAGTTTACAATGCTCTGCAAATAATCATATTTTAACCGCAGAAGGTTTATTTGAATGGGCAAGATATTACTGTAAAGAAACCATGGTATTTTATAGAAAGAAAGAAGATTATGAGCAAGCTAAATTAAAATTGAAAGAAAGATTTGATAAATGTTTTGCTATACAAGGTACTCTGCAATTTCATGCGTTCATACCAACTTCCGATGACAGACTGACGGTCAAAAAAATTTCATCTGCTGAGGAATATGAAATTTTTCCTAGATCAAAACGAACTGAAAAAGTAGTTCAGTTGAAACATAGTATGGCAAAGTCTTCAATATCAAAGCCAAAACGGAGGTCAAAGAATGTGAAATGAAATAATGTCCATATCTCAGTCCATAACCCAAATGAGTACATGATCTACGCTAGATAGTAGTTTATCCAACAGATAGAGACTTGTATGGATATTGAATATATTCCGATTCCGGCACTCTTGTAAGCAGAAAACTTGAGCTGGAGCGCGTGGAGTCAGCGCGGCGCGGCACGGCGCGGCCCGGCCCGACGCGGCGCATTTCCTCATGTTCGCTACTCAATTACTCGGATACAAATATAAAAATTAGGTTTCCAAAAGGTCTATTTCAACGTAAAAAAACCTCAGCTTTCGATCTAGACTACTTATAAAAATTAAAAAAAATAGGTTTTTGAGATATGGACTGTTTTATGTTTTTTTTCTGTGAAAATGTGAAAAATTTGTTTTCACGTAAAGTGAAAGCCAAGAATTCTTAGAAATCAGAAATAGAGTTATGAGATTATAAGCTGTGACGGCTGAATGCCAGCCTAAGGTAAGTGTGGGTTGGTGCAATGTATACACGAAAGGTGTATCGAAAAGAAAACATTGCCCAATAAGGGAAGAACCAATTTGGAGTTCGTAAGAGGTATACAAAACAGTGTATGAGTAAGATTTTTTTTATTGGACGGAAATCCGTGTATTTCCCTACAACCAAAAACGTGAGAGGCTAGTTCATGAGCCTTCACTCCCAAAAGAGTATTGAGATTTGGAGCAGTTTCCAATAAAAAGGTAGTGAGTTGCTAGAAAAAATTAATTTCTGAGCTCATCGTGCACCGAGTGTTGCAACGACGTATTCCAGTTTTTTCTGGATATAGAACAGAAGAATAACCAAATTGATTATAAAGGCATACCAGAGTGATATCTTTGGGAAGTACATAGAGATGTATCAGACTTAATATTACAAGAGAAAGAGAAAACTAGAATATTCATGAAAGAAGAAGAGAGATTAACTTTTGAATTATTCCTAATAATCAGGTTTATGAGAGAATCAGGGTTCAAACTCGAGAGCGATAGCATTACCTACCCTACTATGAACCAGTTATTTAAATTCTCTTTTAATTTCGTTTGAGGGAGACGAGAGTATTCCTTGAGCTCATGTCTATAGTTGAGAAGCATGTGAGTCAAATCCACACTGTAACTGGCACCACAATGTTGAAGTACGAAAAAAAATCTAGACCAATCTGCAACTCGTTGAAAAAACGTGGATGGCCTCAATGAAGTTCCAAACTGAAGAAATCGTCAAGACAGTTGGATTCCAGCCAATCAGAAGAATCCAGCTGAGACGTTGTTTTGAGGATGGCACAGCTTTTTAGAATAACTTCTCAATTGGTTATGGTAAATCCAGGAGAGTGGCTTCCACGTGGCATACAGAATTACTCTGTACAGTAATTCAAAATAAATTAGTAACAATTTATTACCACTTTGTGAGTTTTAACCAATTTGAAAGAAAGATGTAACAATTTGATTTTACAGAATAATACTTGGAAAAGACTATTGAAGCTACAGTACTCTTAACTCACAAAGAATCAAACAGAAAGAATTTGAGAAAAATAATTTTTAACTGAGACTGGGACATGTAAGCTAAGGCTCAGTGATGTCCGAACTGAATATAATCAGAGCTGCTTGCCGGACTTGGCAACAGTTGACTGACTTATTACCTCAAACGCAACATAAGTCGAAGTGCAGCGCACAAAAACAAACAGTACGCAGACAGCTGTGAAGGTGCCACACTGCTTGGGCCGCAGCTCGAGGAAGCAACGGCCGTGGTCGGAGCTCCACAGTACTAGAAGAGTGGGGGCAGCTTGCGCGCCGGCGCAGCGCGTCTCTCGCAGCTGACCACGTTGACTGACTCCGAACTCCTCACCGCTCGTCCGATGCCTTCCCCCGCCCCCGCAGCACTCGAGCGACGCTGCTGGTCTACCGCGTGTGCGGCTCGTCGATATTAACCCATTAACGTCCAAAATGTTAAAATTTCTTGCACGTTTTCAAAGTGATTTTTTCCTATGTAATTGGCGTTAAAAAAATTCTTAAACCACATATTCTGATGTAAAATTTCATGCTCTTTCAGAATCCGTTGCCAGAATTATGATAAAACTCACAGGAAAAGAGATATGCTCGATTGAAACATAAAAAACACCTAAATTATTGAAAAAAAAAATTTTTAGGATTTTTTTTCGAAGTGTTACGGTGAAGATATCACCTTGCAACCGTGATCAAAGGTGATCATGGGAGTTGAAGTTTAACAGGGAATTTTTTTGTTGACCTTGAACCATCGCTTCTTTACAAAATGGTGGAAAAACGAATTTTTTTTTTTTTCAATCTTCATGAACTTTTTTCTCAAAATCTATGGACTTTAGAAAAAAATTCATAGAAACAAAAATGCCTTAGAATCGCTCGAGGAACATTCTTAAATTTTTTCAGAATTTTTTGAGACAATTTTTGATTGTCCGGGACACTTGGGAAATGGAATTTTCAAAAATGTCTCCAAAAATTCTGAAAAAATTTTAGGATGTTTCTCGAGTGATTCTAAGACATTTTTGTTCTTATGAATTTTTTTTCTAAAGTCCATAGATTTCGAGAAAAAAATTGATAAAGTTGAAAAAATTTTCAACGCCAATTACATAGGAAATAATCACTCTGAAAACGTGCAAGAAATTTTGACATTTTGGACGTTAATGGGTTAAGATGTCCGCTCGAACTGCTTCCGGCGACCGGACACGTGGCGTGAAATTTTTCACGCAGCGGTTCTGCGAAGAGATTGCCGAACCGAGAAGCACGCGTGTACGGTATAGCACTAACGCACTCTTGAAACTCCAGACTACCAATAATCAATATTGAGAAGTCTTCACTGGAGATACTTTTTTCACTTAAAACTCCCGAGAACTTTGTATTATTCATCCGGCTCGAAGGACCAATGATTAATTTTAGAAGAATTTTCCAAAGCGTAGGGCGCATCAAGTGCTTCAAGGAACGCTGGATTTTTGGATAAATAATTCAAATCGAAAAATCATAAGTGAAACTAATTTATTGAAGAACGTTAGTGACTATATTGTAATATCGCGGATAGCTAAAACCATCCGAGGCCTGTTGCCAGTGGGCCCTCTGTAGCGAGACTGCTTGGCTCGAGCACCGAGCCACTCCTCCGCGGGTCCAAGCGCTCCACAAGCTAAGACGGGTGCCTGCGCAGTGGCGTTATTAGCCACATGGCTAGTGTGAATTTTATCCAAAGATTGATGAGCATTCTCTGTTGATAACCTACCTTGTCCAGCTCTCAATAGGGCAGGCATCTAAGCTACCGTACCAAATCTATCCAATGAATGAATGACATTCCAATAGCCTCTATCAATAATGGCGTTGACATTTGCTTGAAACCATTGATTGATCAATCCATCATACTCTTCAAATTCATTTCGAAGCATTGTAGCATCATTGTTCCTAGTATAAATATTGCCCATAAATATCTCAAATATACCCATCTGGAGCAACTTGTAGAACAGGTTTTATTAAATACTAGGGGGGTACCCCCCCTGCTCGCTTCGCTCGCCAACCCCCCGTGTGTTCTTTAGAAATCAATAATTTCAATAATAAGTGTAGTAATAATTAAAAGAAAATTACATTCAAAACAATAAAACTTTAAACTTGAACTTTCGATTTTGTTCGATTGAAAAGAATACTGAACGAACGATTCGAATCAAAATAAAAGATTAATGTCAGCTATATTCATGTTAAACGTTTGTCTTTTTAGATAAATAGTGGGTTTAACTTTAGGTTAATAGTGACATGTGCTAGATCATATTTTTTGGTTTGGGTATTCCGCGTGTTCCATTTCAGATTTTCAGCAGCAGATTTTGAGTAAGATTGCAATGGTTGCTAGACACGTAAACAATAGTTGCTATGGGTAAAACAGAGATTTTGTATCCTGTGCAGTTGAAAATACTGGAAACGAAACTTACTTTTTCTTTCCCTTGGCAACGGTTGCTAGGGCGTTTAACAACGGTTACTGAGGAGCTAAGTGGGAAGATTTTGTGTTCTTTGCAATCGAAAATTATGGACATGGGTCATAGATTGATCATTTCCAACTTTTGCAATGGTTGCTAGGGAGGTAAACAACGGTTGCTATGGAGCAAATATAACAATTCAGTTTTCTTGGTCATCGAGTGTAACTTAAAATTGATTTTCCAACTTTCGAAGCAACGGGTGAAAAAAGGGTGGAAAAAGAGGGAAGATTTTGTATCCTGTGCAGTTGGAAAAACCACTGCCAAGTGCCTCAGCAGTGTGCTTTCTAAAAGTATTGCAATTGAACCTCAACTTGCATTAATCGCCACTCTCTGAGAAAACTAAAGGAACCTCTAACTCATTTCCTCCACTCCATAGTAACGGTTGCTAAGGACGTAAACAACGGTTGCTATGGTAAATATCCGAGCTTCTTAGTCATCAACCAGTTGCGAAAATGGACTTCTAACTGACTTTTCCCACTCCATAGTAACGGTTGCTAAGGACGTAAACAACGGTTGCTATAGTAAATATCCGAGCTGCGATGTTCTTACTTCTTCGTCATCAACAGTTCCGTAAATGGACCTCTAACTGACTTTTCTCACTCCATAGTAACGGTTGCTAAGGACGTAAACAATGGTTACTATGGTAAATGTCGGAGCTTCGATGTTCTTACTTCGTCATCAACATTTCCGAAAATGGACCTCTAACTGACTTTTCCCACTCCATAATAACGGTTGCTAAGGACGTAAACAATGGTTGCTATGGTAAATGTCGGAGCTTCGATGTTCTTTCTTCTTAGTCATCAACAGTTCCAAAAATGGACCTCCAACTGAGAGGTGGAAGAGGTGGAATAAAAGGTGAAAAAAGGGGGTGGAAAAGGGGGTGAAAAAAGGGGGGAAAAAGGGGTGGAAAAAGAGGCAGAAAAAGGGGGTGGAAAAAGGGGTACAAAAAGGGATAAAAAAAGGGGTGAGAAAAGGGGAGCAAAAGAGGGGAGCCAAAAAGGGGAGCCAAAAAGGGGTCGAAAACTTTCACGGCGGCGGTCTGGCTTTTAATATAGAGAGATTATCCTTTATGTCGACAATATTACTGTCGCAGAGCGCGATAGTTCATATGACAGTAACTATAGGTGCCATCGATAAGCACGATTGCTTAACGATCGTGAGGCTCTGGGTTGTAGAGATGATTCGTAAATTCAGTTCCATGCTCGTCGATATACTGATCTCTAAATCTCAAATTTTGCATGAGAGATTGGCTGACCTTAGTAATAGCTATAATTGCAGTCTATCTGCTATTACGTTCAGATAATGCAGTAAGAAATTCATTTGAGAGCCTTTGCCGAAGTTTGTGTACACGACGTGCACATGATGTGCACTCGATATGCACCGACCGCGAGACAGAGAGACAGAAAGCCAGAGACAGCGGCTCTGGAATTGGGGATGGCCGCGTAATCGCCCAATAGACGGGAATTGGGCAAACGCGCGCCATCGAACCGACTCCAACAAATGCCCTCAATCGCGCCGATTTTGGGAACCGGCCTCGCATGTGAACAAGCGTTCACAAGTTGAAGAGATGGAAGAAATTGATGCTGAATTAGAAAACACACTGTTACAAGAGGTCCAGCCAGACGCCTGCTCGACCGTTTACGAATCTGAACCCAACTTTGTTCATGTGGACGTGGCAAAAGAGACAATTAAGCAAAAAGGGTTGAATTTGATGATGAGATTAACATTATGAATGAGAATGAAAATGAGAAGGAACAGAGTGGTATGGTTATATATAAGACGGATGAAGCCTCTCAGACAGCACTCACTCAGGATGAAGTAGAAAAACCAATAATTAATGAGTAATGATGAATTAATATCGAAGTTAAAATTGTCAACAATGTAAAACAAAATTCATCAGATGACCTGATTAGATGGGAGCCTGCCCAAGACAGAGAGCAGCTCAGGTCAGCCCACAGGCTACAAGAATGACAGGAGAAATGTCAGAGGTTCTGAAAACCATGAAGGGATATGTTCACTCTGCTCGGGATGTAAAGACTCAACTGTCAAAACTGGCTGAATCATCTAAGAATGATGCAGGGCGAGTCATTCAGGCATCTGATACTGCGGAAGCCGTAGCCTTAGAACTTCGAGACAGAGTTGATCGTGAGCTAAGAGATATTCACAGGGCTACAGAGAATCAGACGAATGGAATGATTAAGCTCATGCAAGAGATACGAGTAGAGTACAATGATGATGAACAATCATTTATGACTGTTCTCAGATTATTCAACATTAAAATGAATCTATTTCCTTATATTACTTACGACATAATAAATTGTGTATAGATAGTGGAGAAATATGTATTGATTCTAATCTAAAATTAATATGAATTTCTAGAATTAATATATATATATATATCTACTTTTTATACACAATTTGTTATGTCCTAAGTAACAGAAGGAAATAGATTCATTTTGATGTCGAATAATTTGAAAATAGTAATAAATGATTGTTCATCAACTGATTTAAGGGCTTATTGGAAGTTTATTTAGTAATGCGTGTGATCAAATACCATTATTTGTAATGTTGAGAAGTGTGCCCTGATGGAACATATCAATTAAGAGTAATGTACAATGAGTGAGACCTGTTGATGAGTTTTGGACAGCTGTAGCTGAATAATCTATTTATCGTATACTATTGAATTTCAGATAACATGTAAACTAGTGACAAATTAGATGATGATAAAGACGTATAGTAACGTATAGAAGCTTAGACAAGCGCAGTCAATTAGTCAGTGAGCAACGTCATGAATGTGAAAAAACCTAGAGATTTCAGTATTTTCTGAAACTTGAGGTATCCATAACTCCAACAGGAGGCCCCATTAGCCGAAATCCCTGAAATGGGTCTATAAGTATGTGGTATAGAGCACATTTAAACAGGTTAGGTAAAAATACAGGACTCGGAGACTGTGGTGTCCCCTTGTGAGTCCAAAATTGAGGTTTGATTTCTTCTATGACTTTCTTATATCAGAATTACGTTCCATGGATTTACTTCACATAATTGATTCAAGAGAATAGCCAATGATAGAACATGAAGAATCTGTTGTAGAAAGAATGAAATATAAAGTTCGAGACCTAGTTGAAAATAGAATTGATTTTTGTTATTACTCAAAATTGCTTGATGTGAAGGATCCAAAAGAGATCGTAGAAAAACTGAAAAACATGGAAGAATGTGAATCAAACGTATCGACTATAGATATTAGAAATCAATTGTTTACAATGAGATATAACCCTAAGAAAGAGACTGCTGTGACTTTTATAGACAGATTTGAAGACTGTGTAACAAAATTCGGTCTGATGGAATCGAACGATATGCCTGAAGACGGACAGCGCGATTATTTGTATCGTGCTGTAAAAGGAGCCATACCTGACATTCAAAGCTCTGATTTCAATGCGCGTGAGAATGGTGGCCCTGGATTATCTTACGGGCGTATAAAATCCTTGGTTCTCAAGAAGGCAGCTGAGAACCGAAGTCTCGGGACAGATAATCAGACCTGCGCTATGTTGATTGAAAACCAGCAGAAGAGACCGATGATGGAACGAATCACAAATCATACCAATGTACTCAAACAGATAGCCTTAGACTGTGTCTCGCCTATAAGGAGTACATGACCAAGGAGCATATATACGCGGGTTACCCAATGAAAGTATCACGACCGACTGGCCAAGGATGAAGACGTGGTAACATAAGATATGTTAATACGCGAGGTCGCTCTTCTCACCACGGTGGTAGAACCGGTTTTCGCGGAACAAGTCGGTCTGATAAGCGGAAAAATATAAATGAAAAGGGTGGAGGCCCTCCAAAAAAAGGAAAAACCACCAATAATGAAAGCCAGTTCTATATCCAGAGAGAGGGGAAAGATCATGAAGAGACTAACAACTCAGGCAACTCAGCAAAACGAAGTTAGGAATCAGTTTTCTTACGGGAGTATACAGTAGACCGTTTTGGATAACAGAAATGCAAATTGATAAGGATGGCTCAATAAACAGTGAAAGTTCGATTATTGATTGAAAGTTATGTGTGAATTTGACTGAATTAGCCAGCGACGGTCATTTCACTCGAAGCGTGGCAAGAAAATTAGAAAGTAATACTCGCCAGAATAACCCATTAACGCTCAAACGGCCGCTCGACGGCCGTTTTCTTGAGCGACAGATTTCATATGGTTATAATGGTTCAAAAAATTTGGAAAGAACATTTTCTTGTGCAAAATTTTGTCAGCTTTCCAATTCCGTTACTTTTATCTCGATTAAATAAACGCCCTCATTGTTATGAACAATTGATTGCAAAAAAACACAAAATTTCGAGTCAAAATTTTTTTTTGTGTCAACCGTAAAACATGGAAACCGGTCGAAAACTATAGATCAAATCAATAAAATTATAGGAACAAAAAAGTCTTAAAATTACTCAGAGAATATTCTCAAATGTTTTTAGAAGTTTTTAAGCAATTTGCGTTTTTTTTTGAGAATTCAAAAAATCAAAATTTTGAAAAATTTCATCAAAAATTCTGAAAAAATTCAAGAGTATTCCTCAGGTGATTCTAAGACTTTTTTGTTCTTAAGAATTTTGTGATTTGAAATTTAGTTTTCGAGAAAAACAATCGCCAAATTGAAAGCTACAATTTTTTCGGTCAGCCGCCATTTCGGGTCTTCCAACAAAAAATTTGAACAATCACAACTATGCTTCCTTTTAGTTTAGGGTCCATGGACGCTCGAAATTCACTTCCCGGGGTTCGTTTCGACCGGTTTCCATGTTTTACGGTTGACACAAAAAAAATTTTGACTCGAAATTTTGTGTTCTTTTGCAATAAATTGTATATAACAATGAGGGCGTTTATTTAATCGAGATAAAAGTAACGGAATCGGAAAGCTGACAAAATTTTGCACAAGAAAATGTTCTTCCCCCTTTTTTGAACCATTATAACCATATGAAATCTATCGCTCAAAAAAACGGCCGTCGAGAGGCCGTTTGGGCGCTAATGGGATAATAACCCATGTGAGACTGAAATATGAAATGAAAAGGGTACAGAGGAGGAGTGTACTAGTGGAATTTCAAACTTTGACGTAACTATTTGCGATAGAAAATTTAACTGTGTGGATGAATTATCTGAGACAGGCACTCCAATACGTGAGAACTAGTTTGAGAACACTAACAAGGAATTTCTGGCAAATGATAAAGCCTCACTGTGGCACGCGAGACTTGGACACGTGTCACTCAAATATCTGAAGAAACTGCAGGCAAATCACCCAGAAAGAAAGTCCTTGAAAAAAACGGTGTTCGATGAATCCATTATGGATTGTGGAGTTTGCGCTCTTGCGAAACTGGAAAAGAGACCATAGTTTTCAGTTATCAGAGTAAGAGCCACAGAGCCACTCCAGATAACTCATGCAGACACTATGGGGCCAATAAGCCCAACCACACATTCCAAGAAATACCGTTTTGTGGCAGTCTTTGTTGATGACTATTCTCATTTGGCTCACAAGAATGAAACTGGATACTGTTTAGAAGCATCCGTGAAAAGCACACGAAATATACTTGGAAGGGATGCAAAGGTTTGCTTTCTCAGGTGTTATTGAGGCACTGCAGAGTATACAGGTAGATGCACTGTAGAAGTACAGGGGAAATTGACTGCAGAGCTGCAAATAGCCTATTCTGACACTCCTCAGCATAACGAAGGTGCTGGAATATCTAACCAGACAGTTCAGAAGAGAGTGAGAGCATATATGTTTGATTCAAGCATCCCTGAAAACATGTGGGACCTGGCCTTGGGAGCTGCAGTCTATGCTTATAATAGAACTCTACACAGTGCAAACGAGATGATAGTCCAGCTCCAAAAATTTGCGCCAGCATACCACTTTGATCTGGATCAATTAAAAAGATTTGGATGTAGTTCATACATCACTATCCAGAGAAATACTGGACCAAAGTTTGGTCCGAAAGCAAAGAGAGTGATATTAGTTGGATATTCAAGGACAGGTTATCAATTTTTGGAACCAGAAAAAGGAAAGTTTTACGAGAGCAGGAATGTAAAATTCAATGAAAAACTGGTTTACGAAGACATGTATGAAAGAGACAGTGTAAAAGACTGGCCGATTGATAATATTCAAATTGATAAAGAAAGTTGGTTTGTAGAATTTGGAAAAGACATGATTGACATTGATGATCAAGTGAAAACTGTTGGAAATTAAAACGAAATTGGAACAAAAATTCAAGTTGACTAATCTAAGTGAGCCTAAACAGTTCCTGGGCATATCAGTTAAAAGAGACAGAATAAATAAATTGATTGAGTTAAGCCAAGAACCTTATGTTTACAAAATCCCAGAGAAATTTAATCTTGATAAATTGACAAAAAGAAAGACGCCAATGGAAGCCTCTCAAGTTACCAATCGAAAAAGAAGAGACAGAGAAGAGACAGAATGCGATGAAGAACTGCAGAAAACTCTGAGTTTGAAAGATGCTCTATATAGAGAAGTAATTGGAAGTCTACTCTATCTTGCAAATGCGACGAGACCTGACATCTCATATCCAGTCAACGTACTCAGCAGGCACTAAATTGATCCGACAGACGAAGATTGGAAAATGATGGCCCGAGACCTAGTATACTTAAAACAGACTAAAGAACTGAGTCTGATTTACAAGGGTGAGACTAATGAGATGAAAGGGTACTCTGATTCTAGTTTTGGAGACTGTAAGGGATCACTCACAACTTGTGGCTATGTGATTAAGCTTTTTGGAGACTCTTTAACGTGGAGAACTCATAAACAAACTAGTGTTGTACTAGCGAATTGTGAGGCTGAATTCGTGGCAATGAGTGGAGCGATTCAAGAACTGATTGGAATAGCAAAATCAGTTGAGATTATGATAGACAGAAAATTCTATCCAATCAGGTTGTGGTGTGATAACAGAGTGGCAATATCATGTAGAAAAATTGACGTGAGAAATAAATTGAGACATATGATGGAAATTAGACCAGATTATATCAAAGAATGTGTCAAAAATAATTTAATTGAAGTATAAAGAGTATGCTCGAAGGAGCAGATAGCTGATATTTTTGCTGACTGTTCTGATTCCGAAAGCCGATTGGAGAAGATCAGGTCGAAACAGTATCAAGAGTTTTTAACGAATATAACGAAAATTTGAACTTAACACACGATCTTGAGAACAATAACTCAATAAATTTTTTAGGTTTATTGATTATCAAAATTGAAAATCGTTTGATCGCGAATTGGTATCAGAAGTGGACATGTAAGGACAGAATACTGAATTTTGATTCGAACCATACAACCCAGCAAAAACGTAACATTATTTCAAACTTAGTAGACGGATCCGTACGACTTCCCGAAGAATGTTCCCCAAAACATAAGAAAAATAAAAAACTTATTATTAGGTAACGATTACCCCTTAAAATTCATAAATTCCAACATAAACGATAGACTTCGTTCAATAAATTTTTCTACTAAAAAATGCAATAGTAATAATACACAACCGTTGTGTACATTATCTATTCCCTACCACAAAAGATTCTTTAACAAAGTTAATGGTTCGATGAGAAAATTCGGTATTCGTACTGTGCCCGTAGTCAATAATAAACTCTCATGTTTAATTAGGCTTGGCAAAGACAAAACTGAAAAATGGGAAGAGACCGGTATAGTGTATAAGTTTGATTGTAAAGATTGTTCTGCGTGTTATATTGGCGAAGTAAAATAAAAATTGAAAGAAAGAATTCCTGAACATCAAAAATGCAATAACGATATATTGCCTGTACCGCATCATATTGTCGAGAATAGTACTCATAGTTTTGATTGGAATAATGTTAAAATTTTGGATAGAGAAAAAAATTACAATAAGAGACTTTTTTCCGAGATGCTTCATATTCACATGTATAAACATACACTCAATAGAAAAGAAGACACACAGTCACTCAGCCATACGTACAAGAAGGTCAATAACCTTTTCCATAACAAAAGTCCTAGCACCGGTGACTCTATATAAGATCACGTTGGTTAACTTTTGCTCGCAGAAACATATTTGACGGTGGCAGTGGAAGTCAGTTCTTTCCCCTCCCTAATTTTTAAGAATGGATCAATTAATTTTCACACTGGTGAGAAAAATTGTTTGCTCTTGATGAAACATATGTGAATGGTATTTGTAATGTCTACTGTTGTTTTGTTTTGTGATAATAAATATAAATATATATGGAGTTTTCATTTGAACTCCATATCACGGATTGGCCCTCAAAGAACGCAACTAACAACGAATTTGAAGAATGGAGGGTGAAAACACAAACACAATCGAATAATGCTTCCATCCACACTCGATTTAAACGATAAAGATAATGCATGACTTAAAGGTGATCAAATTATTGGAAATGTTCAAAATTCACTTTATGTTATGCTCCTGTTATCTAAACTATTTTTGCAAACTCATTCAAGCTTGAGAGTTGTTTATATACACAGAAGAAATTGTATTAGTATGAGATAATCAATACAATTGTGGAATTTCCATGTTCATTCTCCAATTCGACTTCACCCAACGAATTCCACCACACGTGCGTATTTTCGTTTATAAGCGATTTTCAGCTTTCAGATCGGGATAATGATTATTTTAGTGAAGTATCGATTACTGAAATAATGCATTTGTATAGAGAAGAACGATTTTGACACAAAAGATATCTCTCGATGGAAGCTCTGATTGAATTCCGTTTTCAAAGTGATACATCTCATGCTAGACAGGGAGAATAACGTGTTCGTGGTTGCGAGCACCACCTCATCAAAATGCACTGGCCTTCGCGTAACTTGTATCAAGCCATAGTTTGAGGTACTCCCGCATCAGAACGCATTGGCTTTTGCAGCACTTTTATGCTCCAATCTATAAGAGTACTTGATAATCTTTTCTCGAATAGCCGTTTCTACTTTGAAATAAGTTTTTGATGTTTTCTAAACGAAATTACACCAATAAAAAATTGAATTTCGCAGATCTTTACATCAATAGTCAAGACTTAGTTGAAAGTAAAGATTCTTCTCTTAATATCTACTCTTTTCTTCACAATCAAGTATGGGCTTCTAATTAGATTATACTTTTCCTGAAGTAACTTGCTTATTTCAATAGAAATACGACGCAAAATCACTAATGAGTCGATACTCGCTCAACCTCTCCTTGCTGTATAAAAAAAAAAATTCACATGCAGAAATTCAAACTACAGCAGAATATTTCGTGTTTTGGTTATAGGTATATCATCACAATTCCGTTACTTCAATCAATTCATTAAAGTTACTAGATACACTGACGCTTCTAGGTGAATATATTACGATGGAGGGAAATATTGAGTTCCATTCATATCATCCCGTTATTACAGCATGGTATTATCTGGATCGATTTACTGTTACTTGGCGAGATTCTTTATACGCTGGGTTAAGATCTCGACTAGAGTATAAGCGTTTCACTCGGTAAGGTTCTGTTACGTGTCGAATCAGATTATCAATAACTCAGTACTCAGGAATTGGGTTATATGCGTCTTTATTCCCTATTCATTTTATTGAGAAGACACTGACAATCCATCAATTGACGTTGTTCCATAATCATCTTTCATCTTTATTATAAACGATTACTTATGCACCATCCCGAAAGAATTCGCCGTTTCACACAGCATGGGTCTGATGGCTGTTAGCTATGGTACATTTACTCGTTAGTGTTCTATTCTCCTGATAACTCCTTTTTGCGTTGGATTTTTTCTTATATCTCCTTCTTTTCTAGAATGGCACCTGAAAACGTACGTGTGAATGATGGAGTCGTCGACGCGTTGAGCGTGCGGTTTCTGATTGCCGGTGTGGCACAAATGGTATAATAAAGATTTTTCCTTATTAGCTCGTAGTTCCCTTGTTTGTATAACCTTTAATAACACATATCGAATTATTATTTCCACCGTACTCAGCCCCCATGATAATAACATCGTCGCCTCCGAACAAGACGGGGCCAACTCAGCGTCCCGTTGAAAAGAGGGCTAACTCGCAGACTTTTCCCACTCCCTAGTTACGGTTGCGAGGGATATAAACAGCGGTTGCTAGAGACATCAACAATGGTTTCTACGAGGAATATTTCTTCGATTCTTATAGATTCCCATAAATATACGAGCCCAAATGAGCATTTATCACGAATTATATGGGAACTCATAAAAAACACGCTAGCAACGATTGCTAGAGAAATAAACAACGGATGTTTCTGAAAATCGATCTCGGTTCACACTTTTCCAAAACTGACTCGTGTGCAGAATTACAGGACGATCGGACCATTCCATTGGAAGTTATAGCATGACGAACAAAAATCATGAGAACTTATCAAAAACACGGTAGCAACGGTTGCTAGAGAAATAAACAACGGATGTTGCTGAATACCGAACTCGGTTTACATCTTTTGGAGACCGACCTGTGTGTAATTTCAGGACGATCGAACTATTCTTTCGAAAGTTATCGTACGACAAAAAAGGCAGTCTGAAGCTGAATTTCGTATCTCCATAGCAACGGTTGCTAGGAGAATGAACAATGGTTGTTCCAAAATGAATGTCTTATAGATTTTCATCGATCGTCGAAAGAATTGGAGACCCAACGTGCATTGATGATGATTTTTGGAGCTTTTATCAAAAACACGTTAGCAACGGTTGTCATGGAAATACACAATCGATGGTGCTAAAACCGAACTCGATTTACATCTTCCGGAGACCTTCGATAGTTATCGCATGCCAAAACAAAAAGTGGTCACACACGTACGTACGTGCATACAGTATGGATTTCCATGTTTTTTGATCCGTAGATCACGAAAATTGAGGTCCCGAAGTCCGATTTGATGAGTTGATTTTTACCCCATTACAAAGCTTTCTCTTTGAGAAAGCAAAATTCTTTTTAGTATTAAATAGTTTTGTTGAATTATGCGGGATTAATGGTGGCATTACCTTCCGTATATATAACCTATCGATTCCGCTCTTTTACTCACTGAGTGTTATATTATTTTGAAACATTACGGGTTAAAATCAGATGGAGACGCGAAAAATGCGCACTTTCTACGTGTATGACTATTTGTGCAATTCATATTGAGTTCGCGCATTCTTTAAGCGCCGACTCTACGATAATAGCATTCAGACGATTTCCAGCTAGAAGAATTACTCGTCAAAGTGTCTATTGTGATGATGGAACTAATTTTGAAGGCCTATCAAATGAATTAATACTAGCCATACAAAAAATTAGTTGTTCGAAAATATCCTTTCGAGTCGCTCTCTTTAGTGGAAAGTCTAATTTAACGAAGTCGGTCATTTACACATGAGTCTATACATTTTTTCGGGTAATCATTCTCCAATAATATTCTTTCAATTTTACTAATATTATCATTTTGAAAAATTTTATCTGAGAGTAACACTGATCTATCTATTAAGTTGGAAATAATATTGCATTTTTGTTGAATTGTGTGATTTGAATTGAAATTGAACAATCTACCATAACACATTGATTTTTTATATCAATCAGTAATTGATCTGTTGTTTGTTTCAATAATTGTAGAATCCAGAAAATTTATTGAATCATTTTCTTCTAGTTCATGTGTGAATTTTAAATTATCATTGTATTCATTGAAAACTTTTATGACTATTTCAACATGTCCTTTTTTCACACATAAAATTTGCTATATTATAGCTATCTTATTGACACCCATTAAATGACCTCTGGGCAAAAAATTCATGATGACATTTTCCCCTGGTGATTACTTGAAGTTTTCAAAACAAATATGTCTGTAACATCCTGAATTCAGGATATAAAATTATATAGTTACTCTCCGTACATGTCTAAGCAACGCACCCTCTTTACCTTTTACCTATTTTTTTCAATTCCTCACCGTTGGACTACCATCAAGCCCTGTTCGCAACAAAAGTGGATAGGCCAGACGCATAGACTCGCATCCACGACTCTCTGATGAGCGCGACCTCCAAACACACACTTGTGTCAATACGGCCGCCCGGGCAACGCCAGTTGAGACATTCATCAATATCTTAGTCGTGGATACTCCGATTACGGCACGCTCAATTGAATCGATACACTATCGCACTGATCTATCTAACTGAATATATGATATCTATTTTATATTCAATTAGTGAGAAAAATCCATCGATCATGTCAATCAATAAATCAAACATTTATCTATGAGACGCCGATTGAGTATCTTAACCCATTAAGTCCCAAATTGCAGAAATTTTATTGGTACATTTAACCCATTAAGTCCCAGATTGCAGAAATTTTATTGGTACTTTTGAGCTCAAATATTTTGATGAATAAGACGGAAGGTTTATTGCAAAATAGTCATTCCTACTATTTTCGGGTATGCTCTACACGATACAATAGTTCAAAAGACTGAAAAAATTGATTTTCAATAAATAATTAACAAATTAAAATAAAAAATGCAATTTTTTGGAGCACTTTTTTTTTCAATCCAAAATCAGAGGATGAAGGAATTTTATTTTTAGTGTCGCAAATATGCACAAGAGTGCACAAAATATTTGAACTTTCCAAATTCGTTGAGTTTTTTCGACTATGATTTTTTTCAGCAAAATGGCGGCCAAAAAACGGGAATCAATATTTTGGATTTCCATTTTATGAATATTTTGAAGCATTCATTTTCATATTCGATATATTCCTTTGAAATTCCGTATACGGGGGTTTTCAATGTCGCTGATAACGATTCTGACATCAAATTCTCAAAATTCTGGATCCAAGATGGCGGTTTCAAGATGGCGGCTGACGATTTTCCACATTTTTAGTCGGAGAATCGTGAAAATTTGGAATAATGGGTTTTCGGGGGCGCTGATAATAAATCTGATATCAGATTTTCAAATTCCGTATCCAAGATGGCGGTTTCAATATGGCGGCTCATGATTTTGTACATTTTTGGTCGGAGAATCGTAAAAATTTGGACTAATGTGTTCTTGGGGGCGCTGATGATAACTCTGACATCAGATTTTCAAAATTCCGTATCCAAGATGGCGGTTTCAAGATGGCGGCTCATGATTTTGTACATTTTTAGTCGGCGAATCGTAAAAATTTGAACTAATAAGTTCTTGGGGGTGCTGATGATAAATCTGACATCAGATTTTCGAAATTCTGTATCCAAGATGGCGGTTTCAAGATGACGGCTCATGTTTTTGTACATGGACAATTTTCTATATTTTCAAAATCTCGTTATTTTCATCTTATAGCCGTCGTTTTCATCCATGAACGACGTCGACGAAATATAGATAAAATGAAGATTCAAATTTTTTGTTTCCGATTTCAGTCATTATTATACTAAAAAAAATCATAGATGAAAAAACTCAACAATCTATTTCAGCAGTAAAGATTCAGAAATCCTTTTATTCACATTTTCACGAACCTCCAACTAAAAATATACAAAATCATGAGCCGCCATCTTGAAACCGCCATCTTGGATACAGAATTTCGAAAATCTGATGTCAGATTTATCATCAGCGCCCCCAAGAACCCATTAGTCAGAATTTTCACGATTCTCCGACTAAAAATGTACAAAATCATGAGCCGCCATCTTGAAACCGCCATCTTGGATACGGAATTTTGAAAATCTGATGTCAGAGTTATCATCAGCGCCCCCAAGAACACATTAGTCCAAATTTTTACGATTCTCCGACCAAAAATGTACAAAATCATGAGCCGCCATATTGAAACCGCCATCTTGGATACGGAATTTGAAAATCTGATATCAGATTTATTATCAGCGCCCCCGAAAACCCATTATTCCAAATTTTCACGATTCTCCGACTAAAAATGTGGAAAATCGTCAGCCGCCATCTTGAAACCGCCATCTTGGATCCAGAATTTTGAGAATTTGATGTCAGAATCGTTATCAGCGACATTGAAAACCCCCGTATACGGAATTTCAAAGGAATATATCGAATATGAAAATGAATGCTTTAAAATATTCATAAAATGGAAATCCAAAATATTGATTCCCGTTTTTTGGCCGCCATTTTGCTGAAAAAAATCATAGTCGAAAAAACTCAACGAATTTGGAAAGTTCAAATATTTTGTGCACTCTTGTGCATATTTGCGACACTAAAAATAAAATTCCTTCATCCTCTGATTTTGGATTGAAAAAAAAAGTGCTCCAAAAAATTGCATTTTTTATTTTAATTTGTTAATTATTTATTGAAAATCAATTTTTTCAGTCTTTTGAACTATTGTATCGTGTAGAGCATACCCGAAAATAGTAGGAATGACTATTTTGCAATAAACCTTCCGTCTTATTCATCAAAATATTTGAGCTTAACCCATTAAGTCCCAGATTGCAGAAATTTTATTGGTACTTTTGAGCTCAAATATTTTGATGAATAAGACGGAAGGTTTATTGCAAAATAGTCATTCCTACTATTTTCGGGTATGCTCTACACGATACAATGGTTGAAAAGACTGAAAAAATTGATTTTCAATAAATATGTGACGTCATGCGTACTATTACGTGTTTGGTATTAAATTAATCCTTGAATTAAATAAAAATTTTTCGCGTTTCAATAATCTAAATCGTATGTAAATTCACGCGACCGCGATCAAAATAATAGAACGCGCATCTCGCGTACCAATACGAAGACCTGGAAAGGGAAAGCGGGCCTCACTATGTCAATCGCCGCCTGCAGCTGCGCTGTTTCGGCCGAACTGACCGCGACCCCCGCGTCGTAAATTAGCCGCCGCCTAAGTGCAACACCAGCCGTGTCACCGATGCCGCATACCGAAGCGCCTTAGATGATGCGCTCCGGACGGTTAGACAATAGGTTTTTCCGCCGAGCATCGATGGCCGCCCGTCAAAATGCAATTTATGCATCCGCCAGAAGCCGAGAAGTCAGTTCGTTAAGCCTCCTCAAAATCAGAGCGCCAATGACGACTGACTAAGTACACCTTGTCCCTCCCGCACGCGCCTCGGAAAAGCGGTCACCAATGACCACCGACCGAACTGGCGTACGTGCCGAATTTTTTATTGCTTTTCCGCGAAGATTGCTCCTCTCTAGATGACGCTAAGTTTGAACACGCCCATGACGTGCACTTCCCCGCGATACAAATTTTCCTGCGCGTCACCTTGAAAAAGATGCTATACCCTTTGTTGTTAATAATTATTAATTTTCAGTTGTATTCAATACGGCAATCTGCCTAAAAATCCCTGAACTTTCAGAGGATATAAATTTTATCTTAATATTCCCATTTCCCTAGGAGATTCTCCTATTGTTTAACAAATATTGTTATTAATTATACGTAGCTTCAAGCGCCTTTAGCTATTAATTATGTTGCTAAAGTTTCGATTCGATCGAACGAACCGATAAGCGAGTAATCCGCGCTTTTTATGTAAAATTTCCCCGCGCATCGTTGATTACGTATGTTTAAACAATAGTGACGGTCTCACACCCGAATAACTTTTTGTTCCTTATCTTTTAACGAAACTTTTGGCTTTTTCAGAATTCGAAAATGTTGATTTGTTCGCTCGCAATCGACCGAGCATCATAAAAAAATGCAATTTTCATTCGCGAATTATCATAACTTTCGGTTATTCGAATGGAATGAAACTCCGGCAATCATTAGATATTATATTCTACTTGTAAGAAACACCTTCAGTTACTAGATTCAATGTATAATTCGCGCATTATTCAAGAACGCGCGAATTTCCGAATTCAAACGTTGTTCAGCACGCGAATTTCATTTATGCGGGTGGCGCGAAATGTGCGTTTCATCATAAACATCAATATCTATCTGAATCCAACCTTAGTTTAAACAATTAACCTTATTTTCATAAACTTAATTTTGATTGGTTCAAGGGAGGAGTTAGAGGGCCTGTCCTGAAAACCCCGCCCTTGAATCGAAAATCACCGCGAAAATTTGTATACGGTCGCCGGAGGAGAGTCAGTCCGAGATTCTCTCTCGCACCGCCAAGTCGCGGTCAACTGCTTGCTCTTTTGTTCTTGACAAAAGTCCCCTTTTGTTGTCGGCAGTCACGCTTTCCTCCAGATCAAGGAAAGCTGTAGATTTATTTTCTTTCAATAAATCCAAAAATATAGAAGTGAGTTTTTTGTCTTTGATTTGCTTGTTTATCTTTCTCTTTACTCTTTGAAAGAAACCACACCCTCAGGTGTTCGCACCTGTCGGTATTGGTTCTTTCGCGGTGAAATCACAACCACGATTTCATCTCCCCCTTGAGCTATTTCCTTTTCCTCAACCCTGGACGGGTTTTACGCCTCTCGTGCTTCGAGAATGTGTAGGACACGGTCGTTCAGAGGATATTAGGCACGTCTTTAGTATTAAAATCATGGTTCGCGCTTGTAAATTCATTTCTTGTCTCTGTCTATCATTTCTTTTCTGGTTTATGGGTATTCTTTATTTTACTAAAAACGAGTCACCCGCGTAAACGAATCATTGATTTTTCCGGTAAAACCCGAGCTATAAGCGAAAGCTTGGCTCAAAATTTCGCAATTTCCTAAGCACGCGCGCCGCGTCATATATCCCGACGTTACAAATAATTAACAAATTAAAATAAAAAATGCGATTTTTTGGAGCACTCTCTTTTTCAATCCAAAATCAGAGGAAGAAGGAATTTTATTTTTAGTGTCGAAAATATGCACAAAAGTGCACAAAATATTTGAACTTTCCAAATTCGTTTTTTCGACTATGAATTTTTTCAGCAAAATGGCGGCCAAAAAACGGGAATCAATATTTTGGATTTTCATTTTATCAATATTTCAAAGCATACATTTCCATATTCGACATATTCCTTTGAAATTCCGTATACAGGGGTTTCCAATGTCGCTGATAACGATTCTGACATCAAATTCTCAAAATTCTGTATCCAAGATGGCGGTTTCAAGATGGCGGTGGACAATTTTTCCATATTTTCAAAATCTTCAAAGTTCAAATATTTTGTGCATTTGTGCATATTTTCGACGGTAAAAATAAAATTCCTTCTTCCTCTGATTTTGCTCCAAAAAATCGCATTTTTTATTTTAATTTGTTAATCATTTATTGAAAATCAATTTTTTCAGTCTTTTCAATCATTGTATCATGTAGAGCATACCCGAAAATAGTAGGAATGACTATTTTGCAATAAACCTTCCGTCTTATTCATCAAAATATTTGAGCTCGAATGTACCAATAAAATTTCTGTTCGCGCCGTTCGGCGAGCGTCCGTTCGTCGGTCGACTCGCGTAGTAATCGCAATGATGCGATGGTTCGCTTTCTGTTCGTCCTTTCAATTTCCGACCGAGTCGCACAGCAGCAACATCACGCTGTCGCCGCTCGGGTCCCATTTTTCGAAACTCACGTTAATCTCAGTCTTTTCAACCGTGGTCGCTTATCGCTTATCGCGCACGTTCAACCGAAGCGATCAGATTCGAACCACTCGTATCGCGTTGTGTATATATTTTTAGGTTTATTAAAGTGTTGTGAAAAGTGTATTTTTCGGAGTTTGTTCTTTTCACCGTTCCTCCCCGCTCCTTAGGTACTACGGCACACATTTCTCCTCTCGCAACCAGTTTGAGTGCGAACATTTTTGGTCCTTCGAGCCGGATGTACGAGCGGGGAGCGGTGCTTCGACAAGAGTAACTCCCGGCATTTTTCACGCGACCAACCTACACACAACGCGGCGCGTTTCTTGCGAGTGCGCGCATCGGGACAGTGCGGTGCAGTGAGAGCAGTGAAGTGCCGAGCAAACGCGTTCAGAGCACCGAGTGGGCCGGGCGACCTGGGCATCGCCGTATTGTCTCTGCAGTCATCGGATGGAATCGTTCTCACATAAGATGGCGGCCCGCAGAACCGCATAGTCATCACACGCGGCTCTTCTTCACCGGTCTCACCTCGAGCCTGACAACGCTACCGGCGAGGGCGCTGCAGCTGTCCACCTTCTTCACTCCGAGCTTGCTGGTCTCGCAACGGAGAGTGCTGCGACCAACCAAACATCAACATCTGAGAAGGCAGTCAGCTGACACAAACGCACTACTGACCGCTCATCGCCCATGAGCCAGCTCGACGTTGTCAAACAAGGTGAAGCTTTATTTACTTACTTGCTTGCTCGGCCAGCCTATCCTGCATACTACTTCGCGCGTGGCTCAACACGCTAACAGCGGCCGACAGTCATCTTGGACACTTCTGAGTGGCGTGAAGTTTTTTATTTTACTTTTTTTCTGATTTCGTAAATGTTTGCATTTTCTGTCGTACACGTCCCACACCTTACGTTTGAGACGACCGTATCTAGTCGTGACCACATTTTCGTTGCACATTCAATTGAGAGACGTGCATGTTCTTCTGAATTTAGAATTATTTCCGCACCACAGACCTTTCATGAATCTTGTACGCGCGTACTTCTCTGAGTTTCAATTACTCATTCTGGCGGTTAATTCAAGATCCCAAATGCATGGTCACGACATACCTTCAATTTTTGGCAACTAAAATTAATTCAGACCTACACAGTGTCGAATAATTACAATTCTGAATCATGAGTGCCGAAGAGTTGTTCGAAAATACACTCCTCAATCAAAAAACCACTACCACTCATATTGAACACCTTGCAGCCATTCCCACGTCTGGAGGGACCGACCAGTTCAACATCCACGACTTCGAAGTTCGTATCGACCTGTTGGAAAGTTACTGGCGAAAATTTCTTGAAAGGGATCGGCTCCTCCAGCGCGTGAGTGACAACCTGAAGAGCAGATCTTACTACGCCAACCAGATCTTTGTACAGGTCCAGGGTTACTACATCAACACAAAGTCGTGGATGAATCGAGAAATTCAGCGAAGGGTCGCTGCTGCAGCTCCGCAACAGCCACGACCCGCTAGCGTACCACCACCGGGATCCACGGTCATCGCGGCTCATAACGCTCTTGAATCCGTCAGGCTCCCCAAATTCAATGGTTCACAGCGAGACTGGGAATCGTTTAAAGAAAAATTCACTTCGCTGGTTTACGATGACCCGACCATGCATGACGTTATCAAATTTCAACGACTATTGAACGCGTTGGAGGGCGAGGCAGCTGACACTCTGCATGGAACCAAGGTGGTGGCAGCCAACTTTCAATCGGCTTGGACGACACTATGCGAGAGGTATGATAACAAACCTCTCCGGTTTTCTCTACAGATGAAAACCCTGATCTCCATGCCGTCGTCGTCCAGAGAAACAGAGAGTCATATCAATCAGCTGTTGAACACGACGAACGAGGCCGTCAACAATTTCAGAGAGCTGGGACGACCGATAGATCACTGGGATGATGTGCTGATCCACTTCTTGGAAAGCAAGCTGCCACCAAGAACGAGGATGGACTGGGTCAAGGCAATCGAACGCGAAAAATTCGGTGAATTTCCCAAATACGATCAATTGAAAAAATTTCTGCAAGATCGCGTACGGTCACTGGAGCTCGTGGACGCCAAGACAGAGTCCCAAGACAGAGTGAAATCGTCTTCCACGTATCAGTCAAACCAAAAACAGACTGACAAACAGCAAAAAACGTCTCAAGTGCTGACCACGTCGAACACAGAGAAGCGTGGAAAGACGAAGTCTGGGCCACAGTGCTCTTTCTGCGGGGGCACTCACTTCATAGCGTATTGTTTTAAATTCAGCAAACTCCCTCCGGACAAGAGGAAAACTCATGTCGATACTGCCAACCTGTGCAGTAACTGCCTCAATCTACATTCTCTGGAGGCATGTACTTCCAACAAGCAATGCTTCGTGTGCGGTGGAAAGCATCATACAAAAATACACCTGGATCACCCACCTTCAAAATCCAACCAAAACGAGCCGTCGCATTCCAACAAGCCATCCCCAAGTATGATGGTATCGGGTGTGGCTCAGACCTTATCGACTGGCACGGGTAATGCGGTGACGCTTTCAACAGCATGTATCACACTCGAGGGCCCCGATGGAAGACGCCTTCGGCTCAGAGCACTTCTGGACAGCTGTTCGGAAGAGTCGTTTATAACGTTTCATGCGGCTCAATCTCTCAATTTACAACTGCGCAAGGCCGAACTTACATGCGCTGGGCTGGGCGATTCCCGAGTCACAGTGGCAAAGAAGCAGACGGACGTCCTTTTGAAATCGGATAGCCACCCAGAGTTTTCCATGCGGCTGCCACGTTCAGGACTGCTCTCACTTGAGGAGAATTCAGCTTGCCGACCCGGACTTCGCCGCGCCCGGACGCATCGACTGCCTACTGGGATCAGCGATCTTTTCTGCCATTCTACTGGATCGCATTTGTCGAGGATCGATAAACCAGCCCGTGGCTTTGGAGTCGGTATTCGGCTGGATCATTCTTGGAGCCGAAGGTTCACGATCAACTTCCGAACCATCAGGGGTTCTGCATACCATCACTCACTCCGAGACCGCTGAGTTGAACCACACGCTGGCAAAGTTCTGGGAATTGGAAGAGGTTCCGCAAGTCCCCGGCATGAGCCCAGACGAGAAGGCCTGTTACGATCATTTCAAGAGCACGCACACCCGGAACCAGGAGGGACGCTTCGTACTGCGGCTGCCTTTCCGAGAACCACCAGAATTGCCTGACTCGCTGAGAACAGCCACTGCCTGCATGACCAGACATCTGCGGAAGTTCGAACGCCAACCAGAGCTCGCCCGGACATACTCAAATTTCATGGACGAGTACAGCGAGCTCGAGCATATGGAAGTGGTCCCCCACCCCGAGGTGAACTCCGACCATGCCTGCTACATCCCACACCACCCTGTTTTTAGAAAGGACAGTGGAAAAATTCGCGTGGTTTTCAATGCGTCGCAGGTCTATTCGAACGGCAAATCTCTGAATTCCTTTCTGCACGTAGGCCCGAAACTTCAGGAGGATGTGCTGATTATTATTCTGCGTTGGTCATTTTTCAAGTGTGTTTTCAAGTGCGATGTTATTAAAATGTTTCGTCAATTTCTCATAGATCCAATCGATCGAGACTGGCAGCGGATCGTCTGGAGAGCTTCGCCGTCGGAACCATTGCTGCACTTTCGCCTGACTACAGTGTCGTACGGCGAAGGATGCGCGCCCTTTCAATACAACGCAGCGATGTTACAGCTGGCCGATGACGAGCACACCACCTACCCACGAGGCGCCAGGGCTCTACGCAGAAGCCGTTATGCCGACGACTTCGGCGGCGAGGACAAGTTCGCTGAGGCGGTGATCACGCTGAATCAAGTGGTTTCTGTTTTGGCATCAGCTGGGATGGAGGCCGGAAAATGGGCCGCCAACCACGAGGAGATTCTTCGGAGTGTCCGACCAGAAAAGTGCTCGGATGTTGCTGACGTGCCTCACGAGCAGGAGGACATTTCTACTCTTGGTCTACGATGGAATCCTAGCCGTGACTGTTTTTTCTTTCGAATTGCTGAGCTCGAATCTAACGAACGCACAACCAAGCGCTCTATTTTATCGGAGATATCGAAGCTATTCGATCCGATTGGGTTTGTGTCGCCAGTAACTATTCGAGCAAAAATTCTCCTTCAGAACTTGTGGCTCATGAAGGTTGGCTGGGATGAGGCAGTCCCACCAAAGGTCGCTGAAGCGTGGCTTGCATTCAGAAGTCAACCGCCAGAACTGGAAACAATTGAAATTCCGCGATAGACGGGTACGTTTGAAGATTCGGAGTGGCATCTGCACGGCTTCTGCGACGCTTCAGAGAGAGCATACGGAGCGGTCCTTTTTGTCGTCGTTCACCGACAAGGCCAAATATTCTCCAAATTCATCACTGCCAAGTCAAAGGTCGCCCCCGTCAAAGCAGTCAGCCTGCCTCGCCTGGAGTTGTGTGGGGCTCATCTTCTGAGCCGTCTCATTGCGTACGTGTTGGAGGGAATTGACCGTGCCCCAGCACAGGTTCACTGTTGGTCGGATTCAAAAATTGTTCTGGCTTGGCTTCAGTCTCACTCGTCGTGCTGGAAAACCTTCATTGCAAACCGAGTCAGCGAGATAACATCTGCCGTTCCTGCAGCGGTGTGGAGGCATGTACCATCGGCCGACAACCCGGCTGACCTGGCATCACGAGGAGTTTTGCCCAAACATCTGAAAGAAAGCAGCCTGTGGTGGACGGGTCCCAAGTGACTTCGACGACCTCAATCTGAATGGCCTACCACCCCCGAAAGTTTCCACACCGAACTGGAGGCGAAATCGAGAGAAGCTCATGCCTTCCTGGTTCATTCTCCCTCTGAGTTCGAGGAATGGTGCACTCGCTTTTCAACCGTCGAAAAAATTGTAAGAGTTCTTGGCCTTATTCATCGATGGCGACAATCCGCAAAATTGGGTCGAGGTCATCAAGAACACACGTGGCTCTCCGCTCAGGAGCTCACTGCGGGACGAATCCTCATGTACAAGGGACTGCAAAGATCAGTCTTTCATCAAGAAATTGAGTCACTGACTAAAAACAAAATTCTTTTTCAGTCTAGCCCCATCCGACGCCTTCTGCCGTACCTCGACCCAGCTGGCGTGCTGAGAGTTGGTGGGCGCCTGCACAACTCCTTCTTGACGGAAGAGGAAAAACACCCGATTATTGTACCCGCAAATAATCATATTGCCAAATTAATTATCCGACGTGCTCATCAAGACACTCTACATGGTGGCCCATCCTTGGTTCAAAGCCACGTGGGACGGCAGATATGGATCATTCGAGGCCGTAATTTTATACGAGCAGTCGTGCGCCAATGCACCACATGTGCACGTCACAGAGGCGCCACCATGGAGCAGCAGATGGCCCCGCTACCCGCCGTACGTTTTCGTCAGGCTCGGCCATTCACCTTCACAGGCGTAGACTACGCGGGACCATTTTGGCTCAAGTTCTCTCCTGGGCGCGGATCGAAGGTCAGCAAAGCATACGTGGCGATTTTTGTGTGCATGGTCGTTAAGGCGGTGCATATTGAGGTCGTGTCAGACCTCTCTTCTGCAGGTTTTTTGGCAGCGTTTCGCCGTTTTGCAGCGAGACGCGGCAAGCCACACACCATGTATTCAGACAACGGTACGACCTTCCAAGGTGCCGCTGCAGAGCTGCACCGACTCTTCGAGAAAACTTCTCGCGTCAATCAGGAGATTGCTGAGAGACTGGCTCGCGATAACGTGATCTGGTCTTTTATCCCGCCCCGTGCTCCCAATTTTGGTGGCCTGTGGGAGGCAAATGTAGGTTCCTTCAAAAAACATCTACGTCGGGTTATCGGTGAGAGTAAGCTCACGTATGAGGAATTTTCGACCCTGGCGGCAATGATTGAGACGTGTCTGAATTCTCGGCCCTTGAGTGCAGTCAGCACCCATGAGCAGGACCTCGTCGCCCTGACTCCCGGTCATTTCCTGATCGGAGTGGCTCTGGTCGCGCCCCCCGAACCATTTTTCGAGACCAACGAAAACTGCTCAATCCGCTCTAGGTGGCATAATCTTAGCCTAATGCGAAATCACTTCTAGACACGCTGGAGACAGGAGTTCTTAAATCAAATGCAGCAGAGATCAAAATTGCTTCACCCGAACCATGAATTCAAGGTTGGAGACCTCGTGCTCTTCAAGGATGAGCTGTTGCCGGCATCAAAGTGGCCCTTGTCTCGCATAACCGAGCTTCACCCAGGCCCTGATGGCCTCTGCAGAGTAGTCACGGTCCGGTCTGGCTCCAGTTTCTACAAGCGACCGGTCAACAAATTAATTTTACTACCTGTTAACGAGGTAGCTGAGAAACATCGATCGTCTATAAGCGATCCCACGGCGCACAGTGGGCCTGGAATGGCAAAAAACGATCAAAACCTCGGCTTCACGCGAATTCGCTCCCAAAAAATATCTGTTTTGACAGAAAGATACCCAACACTGCCAGGTTTAATAATCCCTTCACCCATAATGAATTACCCCCACTCCAAAAACTTTACTATTGAGACAAACTGGGCTAAATGTGGTTTTCTACTTTAGGCGCCAGGCTTCTGGAGGAAGGGAGCTAAAAACCGAAACATGAAACCCAATTGAGGACTTTCTGGGTGCGCTGAATTCGAATTTGCCATTAGTTTTGCAAAATTAATTTGTTTAAGCAATTTTTTTAAACAAATTATCGCATAATTATTTTTTTTCGGAGAAATAAATCCCAAAATCAGATTCTCCGGAAAAAAATACGTCTAAAATAGTAGTAGTTGAGTAATGTAGGTGGCAAGTAGGAATCGAATGGAATTTTGCATTGCGACACACCATTCGAATCTCAATTTGATCGCACTGGCGTATACGCCACTAAACTTATGTTTGCACCCATTCTTGGAAGAAAAAATCATATTTTAGATCTTTGGACGAAAAAACATATTTCAGTTCTTCGGATAAAGAAAAGCAAATTTTGATAGGTATCAGATAAGCGTACACAGAAAACGATTACTTAAAAGTGTTAAAGTACTGGAAATTTATTTTACTCGAAATAAGTTCAATAAATCCGAAATTTCTTAGTGTCAGTAATTATTACTCAAAATTAATATTTTTCTGTAATCCAGTACAAATTTATTGGAAGCAAGTTTAGTAATTTCTAAAATCGATTCTGGCCTAAATTGATTGACTATTGTATAAAGGTCAGTATTTGTCTAGTATTTTTGTGAGCATTCGAATTAAAACTAAACTTTACTAGTTGCTCCAAATTCTGAGAACCTGATAAAAACAAGAGAAGTGAACGAAGATACAGGAAAATGGAGAAACTGTGCTAGGAATTTGAATGTTAGAAGGGTTATATGGGAATGCATTCTCTTGTTACACTCCATTAAAAATATCCATTTATTTAGTGAAAAATGAAGAATCAATGGAGAATATTCCAGATTTTGGAGAAACTCAATTCATTTGCGATAGAAGAGTTTTTTTGCAAAGCAACACTTATATTATTATTTTGTATGTATAACGTTGCTGGATTCATTCGAAGATTTGAAAATTACATTTTTATTTATTTTGCGGTTATAGCCCGTGTCTACTGCAGATTGAGATATGATGAAAGAATAATTTAAATTCAGAATGACAATTATTGATTCAAGTATTTCGTCGTACGGAAATTTAGTACAAGGAAAACTTAATCTAAGTACAAAATACGAATCTTGATTTGAGTACTTTTCTCATACTGAAATTCGTTCCGTCCCATTTTAAGAGAGATTTTTTACTTAAATCAAGAAATCGTTTTTGCTGTGTATGTTGAGCGATATCCGAAAGTTAATAATATGTTCGTCGGTCAGGCTTCTGTTTATATTGTTCGACTCGAAAGTCATCTATTTCCGCGAAAGCCTTTCCACTCAAGCTTGCAACCGCGGTATACACAAGTCCACGTATTCCGATGCACGATGAGCTCTCAGTAGATATCGATCGTGACTGAAGAACACATGTCACGGAATAATTTTGAACAATGACAAACATTCAAGTAAAGTATGGTGATATTTTGTGCGTTATAGAAAGTATTCCCAATGCTAATTACGAGAAAAAGAGAGAATCGTTTTTGCATTGGGCGATAGAAACGTTCAAATTAGAAGATAATCTGAAAGTGAGAACTGTGATCAGTGAAAAATGGAGGAGTTCTTTTTATAATAACTTCAAGCGTAGGTGGGATAAGATTGCAATAGGTCGTAGGACATATCTTGAATTTAGAAAAAGGCATTCGGATTGGTTGGAGAATAATTTATACATCAACTTCGATAAACAAGAAGACTCATGTAACAAACGTAAGTGCTATTGTTTACTGTCATTGCTCTCTCTCTCTCTCTCTCTCTCTCTCTCTCTCCTTTACTCCCTTATCTCCCTTATCTACCATTCATACTCATGAAGAATTATTTCATATTACGAGTTACGCTTGAGATCACCTGCATCTATGTAGAATGAGTAACGTAAAAAGAAGTTGTGCTTTTTTCATCCGTTATATACTGTGTAACGTACCTATCGGTTTTTAAGTACGTTTGGACATTATTTTCACGGTTGCCAGATACACGCGCGGTATATCAAATGTTTTATTTTACTATATCAAGAATCATTAGTCTTCAAAGAAATCACCATGTATCGTATTCGTCAGTTCGAAGTTGCAGGGTTTCGTACAGGACACTCACATCAATAGTTTATATGTTTGTTATGAAATGTAAATGTAAAAAGCGTGTGTTTGGCATGAAAACACCGGCATTGGGTAATGAACCTCAACGCTTGGTAGCCGTGTCACCTAGCTCCCCTTCCAACGTGTGGTTAGGCCAACAGGCTAAAGTTCACGTTTAGTGCACTCAAATGCAGCATCACTTCCTACAAGAGGTTAGATGCATCGCAAGTGAGTGATTGTAAAACGCTACTGCCAACATTCGCACGCGTTCATATACTAGTACTTTTATGCTTTTTCCAACTAACAATTATTCATCATTATTATTTCATGCTAAGGGCATGAGTTGCCTTTATAGGGATAACTGTCTACAGTCTTTCGGGATAATATTCTGCGAATACGAAATATTAACTCGTATATTTGATATCCAAGTTATTCGATCCTGGATATTTTCAATTTCTGCGTAATTCAAAAAAGAATATCTGGTGAAAATGCATTCAGGTGTTTTCGTGTTCACTCGCACTTTTCAATTGAAAACTGTTTCTTTTAGGTTTGTTCTGATATTCATGGTACTTCTAGCCAAGCATGTTTTATTTGCAATGCGTCAATATCCAACTTGAATAATGTGAGAGGAATGATTGAAACACCAATTAATGGAGCTGCTTTAGAAAATGGGTTCTCAATTTCACATGCCCATATTAGGTTCATGGAACTTGTTCTTTACGTTTCTTATCGCATACATTTGAAGAAATGGAGAGTAAGAATCGCTTTCGTAAATTTAAATTATTCCTACTTTATTTCTTGGAGTATTGGTCACTAACAATGGTGAAGGTAATTTAATTTGGACATTGCACATTTTTCAAAAATCATCCATTCCATATAATATTGCAACGTCATCGAATAGGTTAACAAAGATGAGAAAGCAGTCATTGATGCCAGGAAAAAGGCAATTCAAATTGCTCTGAAAAAAGAGTTATCTATAGTAGTTGATCAACCAACTCAAGGGTCTGGTAACACCAATAATGGTAATACAGCTAGGACATTTTTCAACAATATTGAGGTCGTATCGTATGTTACTGGTAAGTGCTTGACTATAGAAAAAATATATTTGAACCACTTTTCAATTTCTTCAAATCTAAACAGTGAAAGGTAGTCATTAAGGTAGTCATACAAGTATTTATTGAATCACGTATATATTCGTTATTTGGTGAAAGCTTCTGTATGAAATGTGAGGTTGCGTAAATATGCTTCATATAATATCAGTACTTGATTGAAATAGACTGCAAGCACGCAGAAATTTTCCAAATTTGCTTAAAACCATATTTCTTCGAAAGTAATCCCCATTTCACTGTTTTTGGACGACTATTTCACTTTCAAAACTCAAACCTCTTTTACCGTACATGTATTTAATTACACAATCAATGAATACGTTGAAAACTAGATATATCCATGTGAAAATATTTCATTTCAAATATATATTTGTAATAATAAAATTACATCATTACAAATACGAATAAAATTAAGTATTCGAATTCTAAAATATTAGTACTTGAAGTCAATGAATTAGAATTTCATGTATTTATACATGTAATAATATGAAATAGCCCAAATACTTCGATCAAATCCAAATATTTGTTATTTTGTATGTGATGAATTAATACTTCATTTTCCTGTCTGTTACTGAAGAGTTTTTTCCTCCTAGATGCACCTCTCATTTGATACGGATAAGAAATAATTTCATATTTTTCAGGATTTGATAGAACTCTTCTTGGGAAGTTCAAAACCGTCTTGGCAGCAATTAATTCTGGCCATAGAATAAACATTGAAAAGTTTCGTGACTATTGTGAAGAAACGGCTAATCATTACGTATCTCTTTATAGCTGGTACTATATGCCTCCTTCAATGCACATTGTCTTGATGCATGGGTGGAGAGTAGCAGAATTTTTTTCTATACCCTTAGGTATGCTATCTGAAGAGGCCTTAGAAGCAAACCATAAAGTGATAAAAAGATTCAGAGAATCATTTACAAGAAAGTTCTCGAGGTACAATGAATCAAAATCAATTCATTATATTCTATTCTATATTTCATAATCATATATTAATTTTTTTACATTTTATCTCTAGGGAATTGACAAATAGAGATATGTTAGAAAAAATTATTTCTTAATTCTGTCATTTTGATATCATTATTTATGAATAAACAAATCAAACACTCTCATTTGACTGAACAGATGAAAGAACTCATGATTCTTGAACATTCCGAAGAAGAGGATGGAAGTGAAGATGAAGCAGAAACCGAAGAATCTAGATCAAATTCGTTTTCAGATAATTCTTATGAAGACGATATTGATGTATCCTCTCTTTCCATAACATGAATATACAGTAACAACAAATACACAGTAATACCTAATTTTGTTATTTATTGTATAAAATAATAAGAAATGGTTATGCGATAAATTGTGCGAAAAAGATTCATTTTGCGAAGCTGATGGTCAATTCTAACTCAGCGAACCCAAAAACTCCCAAGTCGATGTACGCTGTAATAATTTATTTGTGAACACTTTCACAATCAAATCATTCCGTACGTATTTTTGTCCGGAGAATCTGATTCTGGGATTTATTTCTCCAAAAAAAAATGATTATGCGATAATTTGTTTAAAAAAATTGCTTAAACAAATTAATTTTGCAAAACTAATGGCAAATTCGAATTCAGCGCACCCAGAAACTCCTCAATTGGGTTTCATATTTCGGTTTTTAGCTCCCTTCCTCCAGAAGCCTAGCGCCTAAAGTAGAAAACCACATTTAGCCCAGTTTGTCTCAATAGTAAAGTTTTTGGAGTGGGGGTAATTCATTATGGGTGAAGGGATTATTAAACCTGGCAGTATTGGGTATCTTTCTATCAAAACAGATATTTTTTCGGGAGCAAATTCGCGTGAAGCCGAGGTTTTGATCGTTTTTTGCCATTCCAGGCCCACTGTGCGGCGGGCGGTTCCGACTGTTCGTCACAACCTGCAGCGTCCTGAAGATTGATCGGCGCACCGATTTGCACGTTTAACATCTTGATTTTGTATATTATGTAATATTGATCTCACGAGTATTCTTGTATTATATCGAGTCACACAATTTTTTAGTTGTTCATTTTTGAGTATGATTTTTATTTCTGGGAATTTTCTATTAATTTCGATTGCCTTTTTTACTTCAAATCAAGGAGTCCAAATATTTACAATTATCAATTCTTTATCTATTTTTCGGAGCGCATTGCGTGATTTGATGTCTTCCCAATTTTAAAGTTGCTTTTCTCGCCAAATTTCACGCAATCGTGCGTTTTATTAGGGCGACGTTTAAATATTGTAAAGACTCATGGACCTCGCAATGCTACCTTTTTTAGTGTAAATTCATCTAATGTTCTTGGCAATTCATGCTGTTTATAAGGTTTTTTTTGAGCTAGTTCTTTTATTTTGAAACGTTCTTTGTTATGTAACCCACGCGTTACATGGCGGGCGGTATGTTCGCGCCGTTCGGCGAGCGTCCGTTCGTCGGTCGACTCGCGTAGTAATCGCAATGATGCGATGGTTCGCTTTCTGTTCGTCCTTTCAATTTCCGACCGAGTCGCACAGCAGCAACATCACGCTGTCGCCGCTCCGGTCCCATTTTTCGAAACTCACGTTAATCTCAGTCTTTTCAACCGTGGTCGCTTATCGCTTATCGCGCACGTTCAACCGAAGCGATCAGATTCGAACCACTCGTATCGCGTTGTGTATATATTTTTAGGTTTATTAAAGTGTTGTGAAAAGTGTATTTTTCGGAGTTTGTTCGTTTCACCGTTCCTCCCCGCTCCTTAGGTACTACGGCACACATTTCTCCTCTCGCAACCAGTTTGAGTGCGAACAATTTCTGCAATTTGGGACTTCATGGGTTAAGTCTATTTTTCGCATTATTTCCACCCAATTAAACATTACTCTCCTATTTCAGAAATAGCCTGTTCTTTGGCGATTCCCATTTCTATCACTCCTCATAATGTCCAGTTTTCTTTGTATAAAAGCCCCTGATTGCCATGCGGCATCGGTCACGTCACCCGGTTTCGACAGGATCGACCACGGAACAATTCATTATCAGTTACATCTCCGGGCCCGACAGGATCAACCGCGAGACATACTTATTCACGTTTCCCGTTTTCGACAGGATCGATCGCGAGACTTAAAAAATCTTCAATTTATCTATCACGAATACGCCGAATCAGGCTCAAATTGACTGCAATAGACAAATCGACTTTATTATACTTAAAACTTTCGAACTTTGAAATCGATCAGTGGTAATTTTGCCCTGACAAAGAAATCAGGTGCTCCTGAGCCCGTGCAATTCCGCTCTCCTAATCCAGGACTGATAGCAGCAAATTCAGCAAACTCCAAGGTAAGTCAACCATATAGAATATTTATACGCATAATATAAATATATACACACATACGGATATATAAGTATATACATGAATACACATATACGAACTTGGCTAAGAGAACCATTCTTTTTCTGAATAAACATTCATAAAACCAACTCGCGAGTTACGACGGATTCGATATCTAGAAGCGTCCGCTACAGCCACTCAAACCAAATACCATGCGCGCCTATTGTTATCTCTCGACTTTTGTAAAACTGACCTCAGCAAGACACCTGCGTACACGCCGTTTCTCCCGTAAGTTCTGACTTGCAACAATTTTCCAATTTTCCTCAGTACCTGTCCCTCAGCCTCACAGGAATACACGCGTTTTTCCCTTATCTTAGATACGTCGTGCTCTTAAATTTGTATTCATTGCATAATCGATTATTCCCATAAAATTGTATTTGAGTGTTTATGTTGTAACCGTTTCAATTCTGTATTTAATTGTGCTCCGTTTTATTAAATAGACTGTCTGTATAAATAAACTGAATCAAACATAGTGAGTGAACCTTCCCCACTCTCCATCCTCAACGAGAAAGGTAAAGAACAGCGAAAAAGATCAAAAACCCACTCTCTCTCTCTCTCTCTCTCTCTCTCCTTCTTACTACCTTTTGTTTATATTCATTTTTGAAACAAGGTTTTCGGGATCCTAGTCACTAAATTCATGCACTTCCTCCTCATTTGCCCCTTTCGACCCGGCCACGCTCGAAAAATTTAATTCGCTGCTGCTTCACCGCTCGGGTGGTTCGCGAAAACCACGTGTCGCGCTGCAAACTCTTGGGGACACATGTCCAAGATCATAGGTATGAGCATCATGATAGTCACTTTAGTACTCTAAATCAAGCAGAAGACGTTTTCGATCACCCGTATCAAGATCTCATACCCACCAAAAGTTAGCTTATTATGTTAACAAAGTATCCAGAGTAGTCCCAGAGTGGGCTAATTTCTTGATGGTCCATAGTAAACCGAAATATGCAAGAAAATTGGTAAATATCTATATTTACCAGTTACACACACAGTAAACGGTGAATGAATTTCCCACTATTTTTTCTAATATTAAGGGGTAATATACCTTTGTGACCACCGATTTCGAGGTCATTTTCAAACACTTACCATAAGCGCAGGAAAAATCCTAGGTATATGGGATTTGTTGCATATGAAAGTACTATTCTCCAACTACAGAAAACACACTTTCTTTTTTCTAAAAAATACAAAATGGCGGCGCACCAGCTCGTCAAAGAAGAGAAAAATTTTTTACTTTTTCTCCACTAGCGTACCGTTAAACGTCACAATTTTGACCCTATAACAAAAAATCGAACGGGGTTTCGAAGTAAAATAAAAAACTCAGTGAACATCGGACGATTTTTTCGAAATTTGAATTTGAGGCCAAATGGCGTCAATTTGAATTTTTTTTTGCAAAAAAATCGATCGAAAATCGGCCATAAAATAGGTAAATATCAAAATATCAAAAAAATCGTACGACGTTCACTTAAAAATCATGTTTCCAAGCTACAGATGAAATTTGAAGTGAATCGGTTAAAAATTGACGGCGCTATCGGTACGCTAATGTCAAAAAAGACGGTTCCGAGATAAATGCGTTCAAAGTTTTGAGCACAATACTATTACTATACGACTTTGTTCAGAGAATCGATTTTTTTGAGGTACCAAGAACTTCTTCCCCCACTTGATCGACTTTTCATATCATTCTTAGATAGTTTATGGAGTGTTTAAGCCAATAAAAAAAAATTGGAAAAAAAGTCACAAAGTTACCCCTTAACAAGAAAATGTTATGGTTCACTTTCTTGATTATCCATGAATATTTACTCATGAAATCCACTTATATTGTAAAACTGCATAGCTGAGGTTCGAACAGCTATCGACTGGTTGGTTCAAATTCTAGCTATATATAATAAGATTTTATAAGGGCCGAGTGTCTTTTCACTCCCTATATACCGAGGATGGGATACGCGTCGGTCCTTCTGTCACGTTGCCTTCTGCTTTGGTATATTTTATGTACACCAGCTTGTTGTTAGGACATTACTCCGTTGGTACAAATGTCATTGAAACATCATTGAGTTTGAGTTCTATATGATATAGCATCATAGATAGTTACACCTATTGAATGTTTATCAAAATACTTCAATGAGATATTACGTGATAGTCTTCCGAAGCTCCAATCGTACATTTAAAATGGCAGAGAGCTGGTGGAGAAAATCAATCAACTGGATAACCTTGTTAGCAATGTCAACATGAGTATCAGTGTTACGTCACTTTTTACAAATGTTGGCAAGAAATTCGTAGTGAATGGTATTATTAAAAGCTTTAACCATAGAGTAAGAGTTTCACACGGTGATTTTATAGAGATAGTGGAATTCTTAATGAATACTACTTTTCTTGTATTTGATAGGAATTATTATCATTAAAAGTATGTTACTCTGATAGATAGCCCATGATTTGCAGATATAGTGATGGAGGATCTGGAAAAATATTGTACAAAAAGACTAGACTTTATAATATTATGTTATATTTCCATGATGTCGCATCAGGATAAAATTAATGAAGGGTTAAGAATAGTCAATATTTATAATGAAAGATTACAATTCACAATACCATCTCTGGAAATCAACATTTTTTTATACGAATATGTTGGTGGAGAACAGAATAAGTGGAACCTATTGTTCGGTCACTAACTCTTCATACCTCTGTAGCAACTGAGGTATGTCTTACAATATTTCACGGGAGAAGGATGATTTGTCGGCATTGAACGGAATGTTCAATATCGTTTTTGGACGTTTACAAATAGTTTAGCCCTGAAGACATATGGATTCAATTCAAGACTTCAAAGATCTCATCAAAACAATATTTAACAAATATTGAATAATGATTTAACGTATCACTGATTTTCTAAGTCTTTATTGATTAACTTAACAATAAGGGAACGTCTTTTCCAACGATGATATGTGATGTAATAATCAATTACTCTCCTCCTTCATAGCTTTATTCATCATTACTTCGTCACATGAATTTCTCTTCCTTCTGGTTATTGGTAATCGCGAAGCTTTTTTCTGAAATCATAAATTTGGAACTTAAAGTTAAGAACATTGAAGTATTCACATCACACACCTGTACAAAACCACAGTCAAAAACAATGTGTCGTAGTTAATGAAATGAGAAGGGAATTAATAGGATTTTAATTCTCTCAACTTCAAAGAGACTGTGATCGTAATTTTGGTTTCTCTGAATCAACTGATGCTAGTCAGAAGAAATCAGAAAATATCCAACGGGAGGAAGTTGCAAGACTAAGTGAAATTGATGTCATCAAAACTCGCAACAGCGTAACAGCAAATCGGAAATAGTGACGGAAAATGATAACATAATGTTTTATTGGAAAAAAGTGAAGGAATTCTGATGTCATCGATATGATTTTTGGTTGGAAAAATAGCCAGATGAGATACTATTGGTGAAAATTATGCGGAAAGGAAGAAATTTTGAGTTTCCACTAATTTTTCTTCTTTTAAGTGCTACAACTGAGTAAAAGAATGCATCAACATTCGAGTTTACACTGAAAAAAATCTGGTAAACCCTACTATATTTTTACTATATTATATGAAGGAAAAAGGCGACAATCATACGGTATAGCGAATCCTACTATACAAAAGTTAGTGGATTTATGATGCCAGTAACTATAAAATATAATTACACTGTATTTTGTATAGTGATATCGTGCACTAAATTTTACTGAAAATTCATAGTAAAATTCCCTATAATATAGTGAATTTCCGATATAAATATAGTATGATTTACTTCTCAGAAAATTCGATTTAAAAAAGTTTTGTAAACGATTATCCGGTGACAAAAAAATTTTTTGTAGTTATTAAGCGGGGATATACAGTTCGAACGAGAAAAAAAACACATTTTTGGGAATCGTTTTTCAAGGGTAGTTTTTAATCAAATCTATCGAAAATTTTTGACAGTTATAAGTTGATCGCTGTAGTATACAAAAATATTTTTTTTAAATTTTTTCTAACTAAATGGCGGCCGTTTGATAGCGTTGAAAAATTACCTCTATTTTGCTTGTGCCGGCTCTCCTGGTCGCAATTTTGATCGGAAATAAAAAAATCAAAAAAATTTACATTAGTTACATTCACAGTTAGTAGATGAATTATCAAAAAAAAATTAAAAAAAAAATTTGTACTTTTGGCGTATCTTTTTCGGAAAACTCAATTTTTTTCAATTTTTTTCCCGCCATTTTCTCACATTTTCCATATTTAATAATAAAATATTACAATAATTTTCAATACATCTGATAGATAATACTATAATAAAGAAATCCTTCAAGTTTCAGCTCAATCGGATAATTAGTTTTCGAGTTATCACCGGCATAAACTCCAAAAATGCAGTTTTGAGAAAAACGCGTTGAAAGTTTCAAATTACCGTTAAATCGTACTTTCACTTCAATCAGCAATCCCTTGGAAAAAACACTTGGAGTTCGAATTTCGAAGAAAGGGTTTCAGGAGCATATTCTACGGGAAATTTACTAACTTTTTATGAAAAAAAAAAATCGAATTTTTTTTTCATTCGAACTGTATATCCCCCCTTAAGCATTGGTCAGGGACATTTAGTGGGTTATCCACTACCTTCTATGAGAAAAAAATATCTAGGAAAACACCTCATTTTCGTGCCTCTTGATCAGAAGAATTTCAACAGTCTTCAATATTTTTTTAAAACAATTTGATGGAGCATGGAGGGGGTCTTGCATACCATTGTGCAAAAAAATGTCAATATAATTAAAAATTATTGAAAAATATAGTTCCAGGTCTTATTATAGGCGCTACAATCGCAAAGCGCCAAACATGTTTTCCCTTCTTAGGAAGAGCGCTGATATGTTTTGCTGATTTTTGGCAGCATAACAGGATCATACGTTACTCTACACTGAAAAACTTTCGGGGCTACGGTTGTGCCGACCGGGGCTGCGGTAGCGCCGTGATACGGCACATCTTATTCTTCCCGCATCAGTCAGCAGCGTAAATATATATCGCGCGGGAAAGCTGATGTTTACATAGCTGCAGTATACAACTTTATATACCACTTGAATTTGAATGACTTTATAGATCACTTTGTTAACGTTATACTTGCCTATACTGGAGACTTGTATGAGCCATATATGGCAAGAGGTTAGGTTACCGACCATAGATTTTTAGACATTCAAAGCCACTTTGGAAGCTCCAAACTCATTTCCGGACAGGCAAAACTATATATATATATATATATATATATATATATATATATATATATATATATATATATATATATATATATATATATATATATACATACATATATATATATATATATATATATATATATATATATATATATATATATATATATATATATATATATATATATATATATATATATATATACATATATATATATATATATATATATATATGGGCAATTCTCTGTGAGACTGCCGAGTCTGGCAATTTATCCGTTCTGGGCCAGCTGACTTTTCACAGCGCATCATATATGTATATAAGTATATACAATGACTTTATATACCACTTTGTGAATATTATATTACATATTTATATAGATCAAGCATTACTAATACTTGACGCCACCTAACTTTCAGTAATTACTTGTATTGATGATTAATATATTGTCTCTATTGTGTTAAAATTTACAAGAATTTATTAATAAAGTACATGCGTCATGAATTGCATTCACTCGATAAGAAAGATTAATCCAAAAAGTAAATTATAAGCTGTGCATTACACGTACACCTTATAACACACTAGGCAGTGCATAGGTATCATATGATTTTTTTAATATGAACAAGAAAATGTTGAAGTTCACTAAACATGGGTTAGATTTATGAATATTGGACTCATGAAATCCACTTATATTGTATAAACTGCATAACTAAGGTCCAAGGGAGCGTTCAGAAACTATGTGACCATTTTTGGGGTAGGGGGGGGGGTCCAGCAAGATGATACCTTTTGTCACGAGGAGGAGGGGGGGGCTTCAGTCACATGTCACGTTACAAATTGCTCTCTATATTTTTACGCAGCGGGAATCGGACTATCGCGGGTATTGTACCGCCCGTCTTTAAAAGGCCAACGTGGAAAGCGCATTCTCAGTAATATGTATATATTTTTTTGCCTCGCCGATAAGACTCTCCACCATAAACAAGCGTTACGTGCGGCTATGTCTGCACATAGAGGGCAGCCGTTCTCAGAGCGCATTGAAAACACGATTGAACGAGTTCAAAAACGCTTCGCGCTACGCACGTGTGTTATGATGCTTAAATTTAAACAAATGCTATGGCTTGATTCTGTCAGCCAGTTCCGAACAGGCTGTTCATTTGGTCAGACGTATTCTCTTCGCGCATAAAGCAATATCTATAGCAAATATTCTTCTGTATCTATTACTTCATAGTTTTCGATAGTTATTTTTTCATTTCATTTTAATACTGCAAATGTAGAAATGTCTTTGTATTCACGGCTCTATAAGGCTTTCAATATCGCTATAAAAGTCAACTATCGGGACAAGCGATACAAAAAAAATGTAATGAAAAGTGGTCGCAGCTCAAAAGTGATAACTCCAGTGCATCTGACTTATGCACAGCAACAGAGGTCATAATTAAACGATTAAATGAAGAAGCAACTGAAAAATCGGCGAAGAAATTGAATTATTTCGTGAAGGTTCAATCTCAGTTTTCAAAAAACAATGAGGCCAGTGCAATTGAAAAAGGTGATTCACATTCAGGCAACAAAGAGTGTGATGATCAAAACGTACAAAATGTCGAATATGTTACAATGAGTTCTGCGACTGGCAGTGTATTGCAGAGACATTTACACCCAAAACCTCGTCAAGAAGCTCTAGAAAATAAAATAAAAGTATTAGAATCAGAACTTAATTGTCTTATTACAAAAAGGGATGCAGGTTTAGCAGAAGACAGTATTCATAAAAATATAAAAAAAATGAGATTGGATTTGGAATCGAAAAGAAAGATACTGAAAGAAAAAAAATCTAGAGCGATTAATCAAAAAAAAATACAGAGATAAGCAACGTGAACAAATTAAAGAGTTGCAGAAAGTCAACCCCAACTGTAGAAAAGACGTTGTTAGAGAAGTAGTAGGACGTCCGCGCCTAGAAGTTGATCAATCAGGTCTATTACAAGCAATTTGTGATATAGCTCTACATTCAGGATCAGCTGATGATAGACGACGTTCCGAAGCAGTACGATCATGCACAAATTTAGACGATCTTCAAACTGAATTGATAAACATGGGATATCATATAAGTAGATCTGCGACATATATCCGACTCATTCCACGAAATTCAGGAACAACTGAAGGGAAACGTCATGTGAAAACCGTACCCGTGAAACTGTGCAGAGCTCAAACCGACCATCACAAAGAGCATCAAGACCAATATTTTTGTAAGGCAACCATCAATGGGTTAGAAGAAATTGCTTCGATCCTGGGACCAGATCAGGTATGTACATTAAAAATACATTTCCAACTAGAAACTAGAAAACGTTTGAAATAAACTTGGGAATAATTATATATAATATATATACTTTTTCAATTATAAATTTCACTCACAGTACCGATCAGTTGATATTTATGATAAATTTTGGTTTTTATTAACTTGTATAGTTAATACCGCTAAAATTGAATTGAAATGAAAAAAAGAATAAAAAAACCTGTTGAATATTCATTTGGGTTTTCATTTTCAATAATCTGTAATATCTATTTGAGCAATCTGTTGAGAAAATGCAATTTTTTTCGATAATTAGGTTTTTGTACTCTCACAAGACGACAAGGCTAAAGTGCCTTTAGGATTGACTGCAGCAAAATCTCAAGCACCAATTCTAATGCACGTCGAGTACAAAGTACGTTTTCCAGATCATGATTTTTCGCCAGGTGGCCGTCATAAGCTAACACCGTCTGTCTATGCTGCGATCAAGATCAGAGAAAATTCTATGGGTGATATAAGGGCGGTAACGCACTCAGGGCCGACTTATATTGCTATTCGCAGTGGGAAGCATAGTAGCTCAACGGCTTCAACCCATGCAAAAGATTTTGAGAGACTCATTGAATTAGAAGATTTTCAGTCATTTATTAAAAGAAAAGATGGTAGCATAAAACCGGTGCTCATGTTATCTGTCGATGGAGGTCCTGACGAAAATCCTCGCTATAAGAAAGTCATATTACATGCTATCAAAACATTTAAAAAGTATGATTTCGATGCTATTTTTATATTTACAAACTCACCTGGCAGATCGGCATTTAATAGAGTAGAACGGAGAATGGCACCTCTAAGCAAAGCTTTTTCAGGATTAATACTTCCTCATAATCAATATGGTAATCATCTGGACAGCAATGGAAAAACAATTGACGCAGAATTAGAGAAGAAAAATTTTCAACATGCTGGCGAGACTCTTGCAACAATATGGTCTGAGCTGAAAATAGATGATTATAATGTACATGCAGAGTTTATCCCAAGCGAAGAAATTGTACCTGAAGCTGAATCTTGTTCTGATCATTACTGGTATTCGAGACATGTACGAGAAAGTCAATATCTTCTACAGGTGAAATCAATTAAGTATTTTATTAATTAGATCGATTAACATGCGCGTTATTTTCACATTTTAGGAGTTTAAATGACCATTCCAAATCTTTAAAAGTGAACAGACTTAGATATATCTTTTTTAAACATCTTCTCTTTAGCAGCCAATCAACACTCTTGAAAAATGAGTCCCAACGTTGCGTATTTGCATGCGTATCTTAAGAGGCGCAATTTTTATTCGTCAACTTAATACTAAATTTTCTCATTATTTTCTTCAAGATTGTGAAGTGCGATGATAAAAGCTGCTGTTCTCAACATAGAAGTAATTTGAAGGAAATATTACATTGGAACTTCCTTCCGGCACCGTTCCCTTTGATTCAAAATCCATTCTGTATACCTTCTCCGTTAGATCATACGCATGAAAAGTATCCATCGCTTCTATTAAGGCAGGCATTAACACTGCGCCCTGCATATTCTCGATTGAAAGAGATTCCTTACGATTTCTACTGTCCATCTCTAAGAGAAGAATTGGAAAAAAGAATTTGCCCTGATTGCGGAATTTATTTCGCATCAAAAATATCAATGGAATGTCATAAGTAAGTATAAATTAACTTCAATAATATATTTATCTTTATTTGAAACTAGAGATGAACATTGTATGATTTCAGGAAGAATGTGCATAAAACTGAATTCCTTGCTTCACGAGTGCGACCTTTGGAGGTACTTTGTCAGAGGCCAGAAGAATTATTATGTTCTTTTTCTAACGATACAATGGAATGGATTGATGTAGAGTCAGTTGAAGAAATTAACTTTCAGATGCATTCGCAAAATGCGGACATACCCATAATTGATAGTATTAGCTCGTGGATGGGAACTGGAATTCCATTTGCTGAAGATTTAGAAGAACAATATAATAATAAATAATATCACTATCCCATTAGTAATTTCAAAATTTGATAAGTGTAAATGGAAAATAAAGTATAATTTATTACTGAAATCGACCAATGACTCTCAAATATTATTATTTTCTGTTCATGAATAAATTGTATAAATTATATTTCTATTCGGCGACGGGGGTCATGTGAAAAAATACTACGTGGTTAAGGGAGGGGGGGGGGTCGCAGAAAAACTACGATTGGTTACGAAGGGGGGCGGGGGGGTCCAAAAAAGGCTAAATTCCGGTCACGTAGTTTCTGAACGCTCCCCAAGCAGCTATTGCCGGGTGGGTTCAAACTACGATTTCAAGTTATTTACTCATGAAAATAGATAATATGAATCAATCCACTTGAAAATATGATCAATAGATGCGCAATTTGATAACGAATTCAAATATATATATATATGGGCAATTCTCTGTGGGATCAAACATGAAAAAATTTGATTTGGCTCAAAATTTTTTTTTAAGTTCTAGGGCATCAAGCCGATTTCCCATAATTTTTTTAGATTTTTTCGAGCACAGTTTGCCTGTGTTTAAATGACTTTATAAACCACTTTGTGAACGTTATACTTGCCTATACTGGAGACTTGTACGACCCATGTATGGCACAGGTTAGGTTACTGACCATAGACTTTTAGACATGCAAAGCTACTTTGGAAGCTCCAAACCATTTCTGGACAGGCAAACTATATATATTTGAATTCGTTATCAAATTGCGCATCTAGTGATCATACTTTCAAGTGGATTGATTCATATTATCTATTTTCAGTAAGTATAAATTAACTTGAATATAATCTTTATTTGAAACTTGAACAGATTTTGTAAAACTGAATTCCTTGCTTCACGAGTGCGACCTTTGGAGGTCCAGAGGCCAGAAGAATTATATGTTCTTTTCTAACGATACAATGGAATGGATTTGTAGAGTCAGTTGAAGAAATTAACTTTAGCATTCGCAAAATGCGGACATACCCAGTATTAGCTCGTGGATGGGAACTGGAATTCCATTTGCTGAGATTTAGAAGAACAATATAATAATAAATAATATCACTATCCCATTAGTAATTTCAAAATTTGATAAGTGTAAATGGAAAATAAAGTTATAATTTATTACTGAAATCGACCAATGACTCTCAAAATATTATTATTTTCTGTTCATGAATAAATTGTATAAATTATATTTCTATTCGGCGACGGGGGTCATGTGAAAAAATACTACGTGGTTAAGGGAGGGGGGGGGGTCGCAGAAAAACTACGATTGGTTACGAAGGGGGGCGGGGGGTCCAAAAAAGGCTAAATTCCGGTCACGTAGTTTCTGAACGCTCCCCAAGCAGCTATTGCCGGGTGGGCTCAAACTACGATTTCAAGTTATTTACTCATGAAAATAGATAATATGAATCAATCCACTTGAAAATATGATCAATAGATGCGCAATTTGATAACGAATTCAAATATATATATATATGGGCAATTCTCTGTGGGATCAAACATGAAAAAATTTGATTTGGCTCAAAATTTTTTTTTAAGTTCTAGGGCATCAAGCCGATTTCCCATAATTTTTTTAGATTTTTTCGAGCACAGTTTGCCTGTGTTTAAATGACTTTATAAACCACTTTGTGAACGTTATACTTGCCTATACTGGAGACTTGTACGACCCATGTATGGCACAGGTTAGGTTACTGACCATAGACTTTTAGACATGCAAAGCTACTTTGGAAGCTCCAAACCCATTTCTGGACAGGCAAACTATATATATTTGAATTCGTTATCAAATTGCGCATCTAGTGATCATACTTTCAAGTGGATTGATTCATATTATCTATTTTCATAAGTGAATAACTTGAGGTTGTAGTTTGAGCCCATCCGGCCATAGCTGCTTGGACCTTAGCTATGCAGTTCATACAATATGAGTGGATTTCATGAGTCCAATATTCATGAATATTACCCATGTTTAGTGAACTTCAACATTTTCTTGTTGATATTAAAAAAATCATATGATATTTATGTACTGCCTAGTGTGTTATAAGGTGTACGTGTAATGCACAGCTTACAATTTACTTTCTGGATCAATCTTTCTTATCGAGGGAATGCAATTCATGTCAATGTACTTCATTAGTAGTTTCTTGTACATTTTAACACAATAGAGACAATATATTGACCATCAATACATGTAACTACTGAAAGTTAGGTGGCGTCAAGTAGTATAGTAATGCTTGATCTATATAAATATGATATTGACAACTCAGGATATGTATTAGTATGATAGAATGTGAGTTTTTTCAGTGGATAATTGTAATAATACCACAGACAAGTGTTTGCAAAAATTGGAAGTGTTGGCGGTACAAGGCTCCCCTCGAATAGTCATTTTAGCCTGTTTTTACCCCTATTTTAGTTAATATATTAATTTTTTGGGAGCTTCCAGAGTCCAGGCCCATTTTTTCACTATAAAGGCTGTATGCGGTATGAGTTGGGACAACTTTTAGTACCTATGTGGTGTGGGGCTTGACGAGCGAACTCCCAGGGTTCAAAAATAGAGGCTCCAATTGGTAATGTGGAGTACTTAATGTGCTCCAATGACCTTGGAGATAATTTTTCTATCAAATTCAAGCAATTTGCAGACAAAAGTGTCCCATTCATTTTTTGCCTCAGAGGTCATTTTCAGGGTGTGAATGAAGGTTGAAAATGCCTCTGAAAATGCAAAAACAGCAAAATCAGCAACTTTGCCTATTTATTAAAGGGGGTTAAAGTGCTCGAAAAAATCTAAAAAAATTATGGGAAATCGGCTTGATGCCCTAGAACTTAAAAAAAAAATTTTGAGCCAAATCAAATTTTTTCATGTTCGATCCCACAGAGAATTGCCTATGTGGGGAACTGCGATCAGCGGCGTACCGACTGCGGACTGCGCATGCGTGGCGCAGCAGCGAGAGAGCTCGGGCGAGCGAGCGGGCAGTCGGCGCGACAACGGCCAGTTCCGCTGTAGCTGGCCTAGCGGCATAGCCTCCGACAGAGGCGAGAGTATTTGAACGACCACTAATAAACTTGGGATTTATATTTGCAGTCTTGTTCCTTTCCTGATCTGCACCAAATCCTACAAATTGGTGACCCCGACGACGAGAGGAGCTGACATCTTCGCCCTCACGCTCACGCATCGTGCGCTTCGTCAAGCGGCGTTTTCAGCCTTTGTTGAAAACGTGGTCGGCCGCCATTTTTGCCACCGGCGTCGCTCCAACTTCGACGGCGCCGTCTTTGTCTCTCGCTTCCCGCTTCGCCGCAGCTACATTTCCACGACTCAGGTGAGAGTTTTATTAATATTCCTCAACTCTCACCACCCGTTCTCACTTGAGAACATTTTTGAGTCGGCGCCACGTTTTTTTCGGCGCGCTCTGAGGTAGCTGCGGAAGCTACACTCGAGCAAAAAAGAAAAAATTTTTTTCTTATACTAACTGCCTATATATTTTTTTTATATATACGGCAATTTCCTTTTTCGCTCTCTCGACGTTGCTGTCGTGAGCGGATAACTCCCTTTTGCCGACGATTCACGGATTGAGTCTATCTCTCTCTCGTGATCGTAGCTGCAAATACATAACATCACTTGGTGATCGAAAAAGTCCCCGTCACCTTTCCAAGGTTGAGTTCGCTCGCCTTGGGCGTCGTGAGCCACGGCTAATTCTGCCATATTTTTGTTGCTGGGTCTGGAGTCATTGAGTTGCGGCTTGCCGCGCTCAATTTTTCGACGACCTTCAAACGCTCGGGCCGCACGGCTTCGTGCTCCCGAGCCTTCCAGAACGTTCCATCTTTGTTTGGGCCGCACATGGTGTGCTGCCAGGCAGTGCTGACTCTTCGCGCTCGAGGACGAGCGACCTGACATCGACTTCAGTTGGTGGTGCTTCCGCGACGACGTCTCGCATCACTCAACACCTTCTTCAGGGCAGCGGCTACAGGAAGTTCTTCGTTCATCCTTGCGTTTAGTATTTACTTTAAGGTAACAAAGGTCAAGCGAGACCGTTAGTATATAAGTTCAAAACAGAAATTTTATTTTGATTCGAGCACTTAGCTGTAACTTATTTCCATTCGACTTGCTGCTCTCATAATATTTTGATTTTGTTTCAATATTGAGTTTCCTGTAACGTGTCTATTGTGAGGAAACCAATATATATTCCAGTATTTTTCATTTTCAAGTATTTGCTTATAATTTTGCTAAGAGTAATTAATTTCAGTTTGCATTTTGGATAATTTTAATGAATCTTTTATTTTTCTACCATTGGAATTGATTTCTACTTATAATTTTCCTTAGAATAATTTTCTTTTTTAGCATATTTTTGAAATAATAGTGAATATTTTGTTTTTCTTTTCTCAACTTGAGTTGACGCTAACCTGGAATTTTGTTTAGATTAACTTTGTACTGTAATCATTCTGAAAATCATTGTGAATTTTTCTTATTTCTTGTCAGTTTTGCTCAGAATACCTTTTTTTAATCTCATTACTTTGAAAATGTTGGTGAAACTTTTATTTTGTTGACATGACTTGACGTCAACTTGTAATCTTGTTTAAAATTGCTCTTTTTAAGCGAATACTTTGAGCATGATAGTAATTCTTTTATTTTGACTAAATCTCTACTCAAAGAGATCTTTGCGTATACTTAGTAATAAGTTTGAGCTCACTAGAGTGAGACTTTGGCGTTAGATATACCTTTTATCCTTGAATATAAGATCATGCGAGCGTTCAATTAAAATCAAATTGCACCATATGCCTGTGTGTGCCTCTGGCGTTCTGGGGGTAGTTGGTGGGAGCTTGGCGCTCAATGCTTTTGGTCTTATCTTGACCTCTTGGCGTAGCACACTCCATTCGCTCATGCTTCGAGGGCTTCATGCATGGTAAGGGGGCTCATTGTATGCTAACCAGAGTGGTCGTGCTCATTATGCTGCATTTGAGTTTTCCAAGCTGGCTTAGGTTCTCGAAGTACTTTTTTTCTTAGTTGCCAGGGTCTTGGTGAGCCATAGCTGTTGGGTTGCCTTAATGTGTGTGTGTGCGAGGGGGTTGAGCCAATTCAGTTTACTCGTGTAACCTATCATGTTGCTATTCGAGCAGTGTTTTCTTTAACTTTTCTTTAATGTCTATCCCTGCTTATGAATCCTGACTCTGACGCAGACAAGAAAGTGATTAATTTGCGTTCAGGCCCTTTGGAGGTTACACCGGTTAAGTCTAAAGTAAAAAAACAAAGTCAGTCCCTTCTTTCTTTGAAAGTTCCTGTTGGTTCTTCAATCATGGATGAGCAGGCAGTGAGAGTTATTGTGAATAAAGTCATTGATGGCTTACGTACTGAGATTCATGATACCATTAAGAGTGATTGTGAATCCTTGAAAGAGGATTTGCAGGGAACAATTGAAGCTACTCGTTTGAACTTAAAAGAATCCAATGATGCCCTTGCGCAGCAGTTAAATGATATTAAGACTATTTTGAAAAATTTTAATCTAGATTCTTTGAAGCCAAAAGATAATAATACTGAGAATGTAATTAATGCTGAAGTTTGTTCGCATGCTTCTCTGTCTGTTCCTATTACAACTTCCACTCAGTCTATGGCTGGTAATTCTCTGGTGCAAAATACGGTCCAGTCTAATGGTATTGTTTCTTCTTTAGTGAACACTGTGGTTTCTCCGGCTTTACATACACCCTCTTTTGGACGTGTTGAATTTCGCTGCACTCCATTTTGGCCACGTAACCCTGCTGGTTGGTTTGAATTTTTTGAAACACAATTAACCAGTCGTAACATTGTTGCTGATGAAATCAAATATTGTAACTTGATAAATAACTTGGGTACAGAAACTTTGGAAAACATTCAAGATCTTTTTGCTAATATTTGTGCTACAGATAAATACAATTCACTCAAGTTCAACATTTTGAAACGTTTTTCTGAGTCCTCTTGGGACAAGCTGAATCAACTTTTCAATGATAACTCAATGGGCTCGCGCAAACCTTCAGAATATTTTTTTCATATGCTCAGTTCACCAGACAAGTCAATTGATAGAGCCACGCTTTTACAACTTTGGAAAAGACGATTGCCCAGTTATGTTCATTTGTTTATTTCGGACTACACCGAGGAAGCAAAAATTCTAGAGAGAGCTGATCAAGCTTTTCAGATTGGTTTTTCAAATAATTTAACTTTAAAGGTTGATTCTTTATCTACATCTTCTGCTGAACCCTCTCTCACTAAACTTATGGCCAAGGTTGATGCAATATCCTCTCAGTTGGGAAAATTGGAATCTCGTTCACGAAGTCGTAGTCGATCCTCATCTAATAATCGTAAGAGCAATAATAATAATTCTAACAAGACTCCTGTGAAGGTTGTGAATGCTAAAACTGATTCGTCTCCCTCTACTCCACCCTTGTGTTGGTATCACAGAAGATTCAAATCACGCGCAGCTTATTGTCAAACTCCTTGTGCGTGGGTCGATCAACCAAAAGCAAAAACTCCAAATCCTAAGCAAAAGCAAAAAATTAAAGTAAAAATTGTTGATGCTATTGATAATTCGTCGGAAAACACTCAGGGCCAGTCATCGGGGGAATGAATGATCTTGGCCGTTCATCGCGCTTGCATATTAGAGACAAACAAACTAACGTAGATTTTCTCATTGATAGCGGCGCGGATATCTCAATATTCCCCAAACCTGCGAATTTTCTTGGTAAACCTCTAGATTTTCAGCTTAGAACTTCAAATTCATCTATTAAAATATATGGTTTTATTGATAAAAAGTTAGATTTTGGTTTCAAAAACAAAATATCTTCGAAGTTTTTGGTTGCCGACTCACCTTATCCTATAATTGGTAGTGACTTTTTAGAAAAATTGCACATGGTTCCAGATTTGACTCTGCGTACTCTTTCTGATAAAAACACTGGCGAAATAGTAGATTGTTTCAATAAATTGACATTTGATCATGAGATTAATGTACTAAATCAAGATAGTGATATTATAAAACTTTTGTCGGAATTTCCGGAGTTGACGGATCAGTTGAGTGTGATTCCATTGAAAAATCCTAAAGTTTTTCATCATATTAGAACTACCGGTTCTCCTGTTTTTGCCAAAGCAAGACCCTTGTCCCCTGCCAAATACAAGGCCGCTTTGAAAGAATTTAACAAACTTTGCAAATTGGGCATATGTCGTCAAGCAACAAGTTCTTGGGCTTCCCCACTTCACATGACTCCAAAAAAGGATGGTGAGTGGAGGATCTGTGGAGATTATCGTGCTCTTAATGCGCAAACAGTCCCGGATAGATTTCCTGTTCCTAGAGTCAATGATTTTACTACTTTTTGGCTGGTAAAAGCTATTTTTCTAGTTTGGATTTATATAAAGCCTTCCACCAAATTCCGGTTGCTGAAGAGGACATAGAAAAGACGGCAATCATAACGCCTCTCGGTTCCTATGAGTATCTCTTCATGACTTTCGGTCTCAGTGGCGCTTCTCAAACTTTTCAACGCTACCTTTTTCGAGCTCTTGGTGATCTTGATTTTGTATTTGTGTACATTGATGACATTCTTATAGCTTCCAAAACTTACGAAGAGCACTTAAAGCATGTGCGTATAGTACTTGAGAAATTAAAGGAATTTCAGCTACGTCTCAATGTAAGCAAATGCACTTTTGCCAAAACGGAAATAGTTTTTCTTGGTCATGTTATTAACAAAGATGGTTATAAGCCAACCTCGGAAAAGATAGAAGCAATTAGTAATGCAAAAAAACCCGAAACTATTGAGCAGTTACGTAAATTCCTTGGTATGATAAATCAGTATCGTAAATTCATTCCTCACGCCGCTGAGACACAGAAGTCATTAAATGATTATCTCGCGGGTGCTAAAAAGAAGGACAAGAGACCAATCATTTGGACTCCGGAGGCAGAAGCCGCTTTCGAAAAATCCAAACTTGATATAATTAACGCCACCATTATGGCATTCCCGGAAGACAGTGCCAAACTGCGTCTAATTACGGACGCATCTGACACTGCTATGGGAGCAGTTTTGGAACAATTGACTGGTAACGATTGGCGACCCGTGGGTTTCTTTTCGCGCAAGTTCTCTCCTGCGCAATCCAAGTATTCCACCTTTGACCGGGAATTGTTCGCAGTATTCCAGGCCGTGCGGTACTTCTCTTATATGTTGGACGCGCGTGAATTCGTGATTTATACTGATCATAAGCCCTTACAGTATGCCATGTTGCAGGACCCTTTGAAAACGTCTCCCAGACGTATCAATCAGTTGCAGTATATATCTCAGTTTAACGCAACTATTATGCATATAGCCGGAAAAGACAACGTTGTGGCCGATGCTTTGTCGCGATTAGATTCCCTTGCAATTTCTGTTCATGCCTTGCAGGCAATATCTGATTCGGGTGCGGATATTTCATTGTTGGAAAACGCTCGGATAGATGCCTTTCGTCTGCCTGTTACACTCGATAATCTTTCTTTAGCTAAAGAACAGGTAAATGATCAGGAATTGGCGGACCTTTTGGCGGACGGGAGTCGGACACTTGAGTTGACTCGACTAACTTTTGGCGAAAGCAATACTCCCTATTACTGTAACATGCACGATGGTGTAATCAGGCCGTATGTTCCGAAGACCTTGCGTGGCGAAATTTTCAGTATCTTTCACTCGCCGGCTCATCCAAGTGCGAGAAGTACGGATAGGCTCGTTCGCAAACATTATGTTTGGCCGAATATGTCCAAAGACATACACCTTTGGTGCAAAACCTGTATAAAATGTCAGCAATCGAAAGTGACAAAACGTAACAAATTTCTCCCAGCAAAGTTCATGGCTCCGGATGGCAGATTCACCCATATTCACATGGATATTGTTGGTCCATTTCCACCTTGTGATGGCTTGAAGTACATTCTAACAATCGTTGATCGTTACACTCGTTGGCCGGTCGCGGTTCCAGTACGTGATAAACGCACGGAAACAATCGCGAGGGCGTTTTTTGGTAATTGGATCGCGAATTTTGGTGTACCCATGACTGTTTCCACTGATCAGGGTGGAGAGTTTAAGTCAGCCTTTATTGTAAATCTTTCGAAGTCTTTGGGAATAAAACGTATTCATACTACGGCGTATCACCCCGCTTCGAATGGTTTAGTTGAGCGTTTTCACAGAGATTTAAAGTCGGCTTTGCGTTGCCATACTAATGGCCCGGGTTGAACGTGCGCACTTTCTACCGTGATGTTAGGTTTGCGCACGCGGGTAAGACCGGACAGTGACGCAAGTGTCGTGGAATTGGTTTTTGGAACTACCCTTAGGCTTCCTGCGCAGTTTTGTCCTACTTATGACGCTGAGCCGGATCCAAAAATTTTTCTCAATGAATTCGTGAAATACATGAGGAAAATTAAACCCGTTCCAATTACTCATAATCTAAGTAAAAACTTTCGAACTTTTGTATATAAAGACATGAAGACATGTTCATATGTACTTCTTGAAGAGAATAGACTGAAACCCGCTTTAGAAAATGTATATTCGGGTCCTTATAAAGTAATTGAGCAATTGCAGGACGATCGCGTGTATATTATTGATATTAAGGGGGTACATAAGGCTGTAACTATAGAAAGACTGAAGCCAGCGTACTTTTTGGCAACTGATCTACCCGTGGAGTGCGCACCCACAGTTAGTCAGAATCCTCTTGTAAATAACTCTCTTCCAAATAATAGTCCTCATGACGTAACAGTTAGTAGACCTGATCAATCTACGAGCTCTTTAAGCAATACTAATCAAAACAATGTAAATACAGAAACAAATCTTAATTCAACTCAAGACGCAATCCCTGTTGCTCCTGTTATTCCTCCGGAACATATTTCTCAGGGTGAAGTTGAGGTGCACAGACCTTGCGATGACAATGATACGGAACATTCTCCATTCAGCACATTTCCTATTCCTCAAGCAGAAACTCCTTCTGAGTTTTCTGATTCCTTGCACGAACTTGACAATGTTAATTCTACTGTAAATTCAAATACCCCAATTGTGACACAAACATGTGCTCCTCTCTCGGAAAATTCTGGGAATTGCAATGAAAATTTCTCCTCAGCTGACAAGATTGTCAAACGAAAAAAGTTTGTTCCCAGCATTCTGCGTAGAGCAACGAGCAAAATACATGTTAAAGAAACTGCTGACGTGAAGAAAGTAAAATTTTGTTTACGTTAAATAAGTTACTTCTGCAAAAAGAAGAAAAAGGCTTAAAAGCTAACAACACATGAGTAAACACACTGTTTGGCTTAATCGCTGAGTACCGCACATATTTCTCAGTTAGAATCAAGTATGAATGATGTATGCCTCTTAGAATTTAATTGCGCCATAATTTTGTAATGCGATCGCAAGTCTCTATAAACTAAGTTGTTAATTTCTCTCGTTAGGAGATGCAGACACCGCAGATCTTGGAACCACCGTCCATTCAGGAGTTGCTCAAGCCGCTGGACGATCAAATTGAGCAATGATATAGTTTTAGACAAGCGCAAAATAATGTAGTCAGACAAAGCTGTTTCGTGGCCGAAGTCCACCTAAACGCGTATCGCGATTGGCTAGAGCACAGATATCGCGCGGATATCTTGTCTTTATTGCGTAGAGCCAACTTTCTTGAAGAAACTCCGTTGTACATACAAAAAAGACCGGTTCCACACATCTTGCGGAATGATGAGTTAGTCTTAGACTTCGAGATTCATAACGTCTTCGCTAAACTGAACTATGCAGAACTTTGTCAGATTTTCTATAGAGTAGGTTACCAGAACTTCGCGATAGATCACATCAGAGCAAACGAGCTGTCGGGTGCTCATGTTGCCAAGAAAGCAAAAAGCTTAACAACCTTTGCTCGCATTCACTGTGCGGATATCGCGACGGCGGTTAAAATTCAAACTCTCTCGTTTATGAACCAGCTTCCCTGGAATCGCTCACTCCATAGAGGAAATAATCCGTCAAGAAAGAATCGCTCGCTTAGTTTACGACCCTTCATCAAGACGAATTCCTGCCTTAAGTTTCAATCCAAAATGGATAACCGTGTGATTGCGATTAAATCCGACCTGTCTCCTATGCAGATAGTCTTTCGTATGCCGGAGTTAGTTTCTAAAATTACGCAGCATTTATCATCAGACGATGTTCACACGATCTACGCTTTGTTGAATTTCAGTGAGGCCTTTTATGGTTCTGTCTGCGATTTTGATTTAGCGAACTCAAGATATAATGTAAACGATCCGACTGATCTTATTTGGCATGACGCCACGATCTTTCGATACAAGAATGTGAAGTTCTTTGCTGAAGGCAGGCTCTTGTCACCTGGAGTGGCACTGCATCTTTTTCAGTTACAGACAGAAAGAGGCGTAAAGAATTTAGATTCTATCAGTCTGGCGAGCGTAGATTCCTCTAGTGCTTTATTAAAGTACGTTTCAAAGAACTTCACAGTCAAGTATTTCAGTGTGGGAAGAATGAATGGTCATAATGAATCTTAGATTAAGTTGGACAATCTGAAGACATTGCGTTTTCAGTCGTCAGGTAATCTCCTTCTTACTTGCCTCCAGGACGCTAGATATGGTTCACTCACGATGTTGGTAATAATAGATTGTCATAAGCTTCTAATTTTGCAATTGTGCAATTTTGTAAGGGCGAACAAAGTGTTGAAGGCTCTGATTGTTCGTAACTGTAACAATATCGATAGAGACACGCACTGATGGAATTGTTTTCTGCAGTCTGTTCGGGCGAAAACGTGCTGCGCTCCCTACACTTTTGCTTCGACTCCAAGTATGATGTTGAGGAGATCAGATTCGTTTTTCCAATCATGCGTGTGTCACCAAGTCTGGACGTACTTAGCATACGTCACAACGACACAACTAGAGCATTTCTTATACCTTTGTTGCGGGCCACAGTAGCTGTAAGAACACTCGATTTAACTGGCATTAATCTGCCACCTGATACCAATTTCGCTAGCTTAACAGCTCTGAGATGTTTAACTATGTCGTGGAATGATTGTACAAATGATATTGTGCGCTCCTTAACAAATCTTAGATTCACGTCTTTCACTCTGCACTGTGATGTTGGTAAAAAGAAAAAGCGAGCGCTCGATGTAAGTTTCATATTAGCGTTATGCGCACAGACTGATTTTCTAGATGTTAAGCTGCATAACTGCAATATTCATGACCGTGATAATATGCTCGCGCGATTCTTACAGCAGAGAGATGTTCGACATACCAAGAATAAGTTTGCCTATGAAATATATTTCAGACGTGCGAATTAACGTCTCTTTTAAAAAAGAAAAAAGAAAGAATCCCATCAAGGGGAGAGTGATGACTCGGCATGTTTTAGAGTCGAGGTGATGCTGTAACGGGAATCTTCACAATTCATGAAAGCAGGATTACCTCGCCAAAAAGTTTCACAGCTGTGTAATGTATAGTCGTTTCATGAATTGTGAGCGTGACCTTTTTGCGGTATCTTTTGAATGTGATAAACAGCGTTAGCGCGAATTCCATTGTAAAAACAGAGTAACTTTTAGACGCAATTTACATATAGTAAGTTTTTATAGTATCTTTTACCACAATGTGCCTTTAGCACTCAGACCGACATGCCGTTCCTATGCAAAGTAATAGAAGTAAATATTTTTTTTATGTTAAATGCGACTGCGTAAAATATTATTTAAACAATAGAGGCTTTCCCGACAGCCGCATTTGGGGGGGGGGAGGGGGAGTCATGTGGGGAACTGCGATCAGCGGCGTACCGACTGCGGACTGCGCATGCGTGGCGCAGCAGCGAGAGAGCTCGGGCGAGCGAGCGGGCAGTCGGCGCGACAACGGCCAGTTCCGCTGTAGCTGGCCTAGCGGCATAGCCTCCGACAGAGGCGAGAGTATTTGAACGACCACTAATGAACTTGGGATTTATATTTGCAGTCTTGTTCCTTTCCTGACCTGCACCAAATCCTACACCCATATATATATATATATATATATATATATATATATATATTTGAATTATTATCAAATATATAGTGATATACTTTATATATTGATATATTATCTGAATTCGTTATCAAATTGCGCATCTAGTGATCATACTTTCAAGTGATTGATTCATATTATCTATTTTCATGATAAATAACTTGAAATCAAGTTTGAGCCCATCTAACCCATGTTTAGTGAACTTCAACATTTTCTTGTTCGTATTAAAAAAATCATATGATACCTATGCACTGCCTAGTGTGTTATAAGGTGTACGTGTAATGCACAGCTTATAACTTACTTTTTGGATTAATCTTTCTTATCGAGTGAATGCAATTCATGACGCATGTACTTTATTAATAAATTCTTGTAAATTTTAACACAATAGAGACAATATATTAATCATCAATACAAGTAATTACTGAAAGTTAGGTGGCGTCAAGTATTAGTAATGCTTGATCTATATAAATATGTAATATAATATTCACAAAGTGGTATATAAAGTCATTGTGTATACTTATATACATACAGGGTGTAAAGTCATGAATTGGAACGGTGAATAAATTAAAATGTACGTAGAATTTTACGGGCAAATTTTTCGTATCGATGTGATCCGATCAAAAACAAAGCCACAATCGATCGACAAAAGTAACCAATGAGAAATCAGGTCAGAAGATTTGGGCGGTCCTTTCAACCTGCAGCACCGAAGGCCTGTAATTGATATGGGTATGTTTATGGCATTTTTTATGCACGTAGCTCATTGCAAGTATGCGCGGGTGCATCGGCCAGCCAACCAGCTCTAACCGGCCTCAGGTCTTTTTTTCCACAGGCTTTCCCGAAGAGTTTTTCTCTCGTCCCACGACCAAAATCTTTCTGACGGCAAACACATGTTGCCAGTAGCTAGAAGAAAATTCTTAAATTTTAACTGAATTGTATCGAAAATTAGTGTACCAGATTACCTTTCAGTTACTGATTGAAATGTATTTCGAATCACGAAAATCGAACCATGTCAACGACATCTAAATGAAGGTAAATATTTTAATTTTGGATTGTTGGTTTCCGAAAGTTGATATTAACTATGGTTAATATGGTTCGATTTTTATGATTCAAAATACATACTTATCAGTAATGAAACGCGAATCAAGTATGCTCATTTGCCTCACTGATAACTCAAAGATGAAAAATTTTCCTTCCGACCACTGGGAGTGACAACATGTGTTTGTGACTATTCCGTTGATGCCTCTCGGGCCTGGGGCTCGACGGAGCGTCCTGTACTATTGTCTCGAGGGACGAGAAATTTTACTACTCGGGAAAGCCTGTGGAAAAAAAGGGTCGGGGATAGCGGAGGCCGGAGGCCAGTTAGAGCAGGCTGGCTGGCCGATGCACCCGCGCATACTAGCAATGAGCTACGTGCATAAAAAATGCCATAAACATACCCATATCAATTACAGGTCTTCGGTGCTGCAGGTTGAAAGGACCGCCCAAATCTTCTGACCTGATTTCTCATTGGTTACTTTTGTCGATCGATTGTGGCTTTGTTTTTGATCGGATCACATCGATACGAAAAATTTGCCCGTAAAATTCTACGTACATTTTAATTTATTCACCGTTCCAATTCATGACTTTACACCCTGTATATGATGCGCTGTGAAAAATCAGCTGGCCCAGAACGGATAAATTGCCAGACTCGGCAGTCTCACAGCGCCGAACACTCGGCGGAACCGTAGCCCTATAGCCGGCGCTGCCGTAGCCCTGAAAGTTTTTCAGTGTAGGGATGAAATGATAACGTGAGTAGATGAACTATGGACCACTGTCATAGAACCCTCAGAGGATTCCAGGTCACTTGACCGAGAACCTCCAGAGGGTTCTGTGTGAAGTGACCGTGAGCCCCTACGTGATATTGCACGGCTGTTTGTAACGTTCACGTTTATTCAGATATTCAGAGACACAGAGACTCGGCCTCACCGTTGTGACGCCCGCTTCTATCCAGAGATGGCGCCACGGGTTCTAACTCTCTGAATCATGTGTTGCAATATTTACTCATTACAACACGCCACCTTAAATTTACAACATATGATTACAATGCATTAACTTATATTAATCCTAACGCTTTTCTCATTGTTACAAATTTTTCTTTGCACAAACTTTTGGTAAATACGTCTGCTACATTTTTGTCTGATTTTATTTTTCTAATATCAATCGTTCCATTGTCGTAGTAGTCATTTATATGATACTGCACCTCAATGTGCTTGGAATTTTTTGTAAAATTTCCAAATTTACTTATTTCTATTGCGCCAGAATCATCCTCATATATATTTATTGGTCTATCAATATTCAAGTCAAATGCATCGTTCAATAAATTCTCAATGTAAACAATTTCGGTCACAGCTTCGGACATGGCAATGTATTCTGCGAATGTCGAGCTTTCCGTTACAGTGTTCTGTTAATGAGTTTTCCAGTAAATTACATTTCCGAGCATACTTATAACAAATTCTGTGGTGGACTTTCTATCAATATGATCACCAGCGTAATCAAAGTCTACCATGCATTCTAATTTTTCATTTATTGAGTTTGCAAAATAAGTAAGTCTCAATTCTCGAGTTTTATATAAATATTTCAATACTCGCATTGCATACTTGAAATGAGTTCGATCATAACAGGATTAGAATCTACTTAAATAATTTACGCTATACGTTATGTCTGGCCTCGTGCCTGTCCTGATATACAAAAGTTTACCAATTAAATTTCTATATTTCATACTCTCATCACTGTCAGTAGACTGTTCGAGCTTTAGACTAGTCCCCATTGGAGTATCATACAACTTTGCATTCTCTAAATTATACTTCACAGCCAATGATTCGATATATCTTTGTTGACTTAGTGTTGTTATACCTTTTGCATTATTGTGATCAATATTAATTCCAATATAATTGCTTACTTTTCCCAAGTCTTTCATTACAAATTTTTGCATCAATTTGGTTTTCATTTCGATAATTCTAGTTTTATCTTTACACCACATCAAAATGTCGTTTACAAATACTAATAGATATATCGGATCTTTGCTTGCTTTGTTCACATACAAACAATAGTCATACTTGCATCTCACAAATTTTATTGTCTTTATAAATTCATCTAAAGTATCTTACCAGTCTCGTGGACTTTCTCTCAAGCCATAAAGGGCTTTGAATATATTGCACACTTAATTTGTATCAGTCTCATATCCTTCTGGTTCATAACATTATACTTACGTTTTTATTTTACCATTGAGAAACGCTGTCCCTACGCCCATCTGATCAATATACAGATTATTTGCACAACAATAGTTTGTCAGAATTTTCAGAGTTTGCATTTTGCCGACTGGAGAATAAACATTTTCAATATGTTCCTTTTGTTGGAATCCTCTAGCTACTAATCTAGCTTTAAGGGGGTAGCCTACCTAAATTTCAACATAGTTAAAAAAAATCGTACGAGGCTCTAAATTTATATTCTAGTTCATTTTTTTACGGCGGTTTCAATGACGTATCGACCACTCCGGAAAAAAAATTTTTTCACTGTAAAAAAATTTTTTTCAATCTTTTAGAACGTACTTGGGATTTTTTTTTTCGGCTCCTAGAAGTCTAATCGCAAAACCGATACGTGCGTTTGTGGACATTGTATTGAGGAACCCTCAAAGAAATTTTCAGCCCAAACCACTGAAAATAAGTCACAATTATTCACCTCCCCTTGCATCACGTTTCCATCTTGATTCTGCAACGTCATAAAGATATCCATTTGATTCACACAAAGTAATTAGCGTACATGCGATGTGTGCGTGGGTGGATGTGTTGTGTGTGTGTGTGTGTGTGTGCGTGCGTGCGTGTGTGTGTGTGTGTGTGTGTGTGTGTGTGTGTGTGTGTGTGTGTGTGTGTGTGTGTGTGTGTGTGTGTGTGTGTGTGTGTGTGTGTGTGTGTGTGTGTGTGTGCGAGTGTGCATTGTGTGCGCATATACACACACACACACACATGTGTTATGTGGTCCATTCAAGTCTGAATGGATAAGTTCTAAAATATCATTAGATCCTGTTCTATTATTTTCAAACGATACGTTCGTCATTTTACTTTCAATACAATTTGCACATTTCATGTAATTATTTTCTGATTTATCTGACAATCCATTAAACAGTTTTTCATTGACTATTTTATTCAAGTACTGAAAGTTAACGTGTCCTAAAGTTCTGTGCCATTTTTTCTTGTGTGTCAAATTCACTGTATTCGCATATATGGGGCGTTCTTCGTCAACTCTCCGGAGCCGGCGCGCGGACGCTAAAACCTCACGTTTTCGACGCTTGTTTTTGACTCTATATGACCCATATATAAATAATGTTGGATATTCTATCAATTTATTTTTTTATTAGCTTTCCGATGGTGAATTAAGTTTTCCAAATTTTTCACATTTTCACAGAAAAAAAACATAAAACAGGCCATATCTCAAAAACCTATTTTTTTAATTTTTTTAAGTAGTCTAGATTGAAAGCTAAGGTTCTTTTACGTTGATATAGACCTTTTGAAAACGTACTTCTTTTTTGTATTCGAGTAATTGAATAGCGAACATGAGAAAATGCGCCGCGTCGGGCTGTGCCGCGCCGCGCTGACTCCACGCGCTCCAGCTCAAGTCTTCTGCTTACAAGAGTGCCGAAATCGGAATATATTCAATATCCATACAAGTCTCTATCTGTTGGATAAACTACTATCTAGCGTAGATCATGTACTCATTTGGGTTATGGACTGAGATATGCGGACATTATTTCATTTTACATTCTTTGACCTCCGTTTTGGCTTTGATATTGAAGACTTTGCCATACTATGTTTCAACTGAACTACTTTTTCAGTTCGTTTTGTTCTAGGAAAAATTTCATATTCCTCAGCAGATGAAATTTGTTTGACCATCAGTCTGTCATCGGAAGTTGGTATGAACGCATGAAATTGCAGAGTACCTTGTATAGCAAAACACTTATCAAATCTTTCTTTCAATTTCAGTTTAGCTTGCTCATAATCTTCTTTTTTACTATAAAATACAATGGTTTCTTCACAGTAATTTGTTGCCCATTCAAATACACCTTCTGCGGTTAAAATATGATTATTTGCAGAGCGTTGTAAACTTGTTCGTTTAGCACCTCGTTTCACATTAGCTCCAATTCCATCGCATGCTCCCTTCCCATGTGCGGTCGCACAAAAATGCCATTCCGCGGGAATGCCAAAATCTTCCTTATGATTAATAAGATTAGAGAAACTTTTCTGATTTTTGAAGTGTTGATCCGCTCCATCGGTACTACAATAAATTTTCTTTGGTTTGTATTCTTTCTTCAGGTAATTTATGATTATTTCTTGGTATACATGGACTGCAATAGTGTCATGAGATAAATTATCCGAAATAATAACTTTTGTGTTGAAGTTCATTATTCCTCTGAAAGTAGATGGCTACTGTGAAAATTGTTGCCTGATTAGTATTCTGTACAACAAAAGCATAATTTACAGCAAAATCAAAACAAACTAAAAATTCTCTTCCTAACAATATTTTTTTCAAATCATGAATGAATACAGACTGTTTTCTGGCAAAAAAGTCGTGAGTTTTCAATATCATTAATTTGTCACCCAGCAAGTGCAGATATCTGAAATTGAAAGGAAGATTTGATAAGTGTTTTGTTATGCAAGGTACTCTGCAATTTCATGCGTTCATACCAACTGCCGATGACAGACTGATGGTCAAAAAAATTTCATCTGCTGAGGAATATGAAAATTTTCCTAGATCAAAACGAACTGAAAAAGTAGTTCAGTTGAAACATAGTATGGCAAAGTCTTCAATATCAAAGCCAAAACGGAGGTCAAAGAATGTGAAATGAAATAATGTCCGCATATCTCAGTCCATAACCCAAATGAGTACATCATGATCTACGCTAGATAGTAGTTTATCCAACAGATAGAGACTTGTATGGATATTAAATATATTCCGATTTCGGCACTCTTGTAAGCAGAAGACTTGAGCTGGAGCGCGCGGAGTCAGCGCGGCGCGGAACGGCCCGACGCGGCGCATTTTCTCATGTTCGCTACTCAATTACTCGAATACAAATATAAGAATTAAGTTTTCAAAAGGTCTATATCAACGTAAAAGAACCTCAGCTTTCAATCTAGACTACTTAAAAAAATTAAAAAAAATAGGTTTTTGAGATATGGCCTGTTTTATGTTTTTTTTCTGTGAAAATGTGAAAAATTTGGAAAACTTAATTCACCATCGGAAAGCTTATAAAAAAATAAACTGATAGCATATCCAACATTATTTAGATATGGGTTATATAGAGTCGAAAACAAGCGTCGAAAACGTGAGGTTTGTGCGTCCGCGCGCCGGCTTCGGAGAGTTGACGGAGAACGCCCCATATATTCCCTTCTCATTACTTTCGTGAACAAAACTTCCCATCAAATAAAAATCATTTATTTTATTTGCTACAGCAATAGTACTCTAGATTTATTATAGATCTTAGCATTTTGATCTCTAGATACAATTGTGCAAGTAATAGTTATTTTCGAGAAGCTTAATAAATTTCTACTGATCCCTTCGACATCATAAACAGTCTGTAATTTCACTTTGCTTTTATTGTAATAAGTTTGGAAATATATACTTATATTGCCTACTTTTGTGGCTTTCAAATTTTCACCATCTGACATTTTTACATCAATTGGATTTTTCAATATAATGAAATTATCAAAGTATCTAGCATCGTTTACAATATGATCAGTGCAACCACTGTCTAACAACCAATTTATTTGATTATCCATTTGATACGCAGAATCATACACTATTCACCTTGTTATGATTAACCTCGGTGGCCCATGTCTCCGTTGAATTGTTGTCATTGCGTTGACTGGATGAGTCTTCTCTTGGGTGACCTGTACCTCGTACTCGTGTGCAGCCTCTGGGTGACCTTCCTTTGTTGTTGCCCCTATGGATTTCTCGCTGACCACGGTTTGGGTAACTTCCTCTGCCTATATTGAGCGATGGTGGATTCCAGCAGTCCTTTTCGTAATGGCCTTCTTTGCCACAGCTATAACAGGTTCCTCTGGTTCCAGTATTGAACGTACTCATATTTCTCACACTCTTAGTGATGTTTTTTCTTGAATTTTTGATTCAACAAATTCCAGTGTTTGCTGTTTCTTTGGAATCACATCAATAAAATCTCCAATGAAACTGTAGTTTGGTGGCAGTGCTCTGAGCAGATATCTCTTTCTCTCTTGCTCGTCCAGCGACCCACCTGCTGCTTTAAGGGGAAGTTCTCGTCTAGTACCTCGAAAATGACCAATTTTTCTTTATTTCTTTTTTCATAGAAGGAATTGATTAATGGTATGTAACTTTTTCACACGTATTTATATATTATTCTAGTATACGAAAAAATTTCTTTATTAAAAAATAATCATCATATAATGAATTAAACACACGTTTATGGGCACGCCTCTAAAAAGAGTTTCCACATGGTGGGAATCCTAGGGCCTCCAATTTTTATCTGAGATCAAAAAACAAAAAAGTTTCAGAAAATATATAACATTTGTGGGATACTATATCAATAATACCGAAAAAAACTTATAATGGTTTTATAGGTATAGGATCCAAGGAATTTAATTGCCTTTAAAATAAAAAAAAGATTCAAGTCGATACCCCGATTAATTTTCGAGCTAGGATTCCCAACAGTTTAAAAAAAGTCATTTTAAGATGAACGCGTTTAAAGATTCGGTTAACCATAACAATAACGTTAATCATAGGTTCCATTATTATGCTATAACTTTTTTAAAAATAATATTTCGGTCACACGCTTTTCGGGGCATATTTTACACATTATAAGGTAGCAAAATCAGCAAAAAAAAATCGAATTTTTGAAATTGCTTGATGAGAACCTCCCCTTAAACTTATTACATCTTTGTTCGAACTCCACAAAGAAATCTTCAACTTTGTCAAAGTTTTTCAGTTTTATTTCTTCTAACTGACCTCTAAATATGATTTGTAGTGCTGTTGACTTCGTTGAATACATACTGTCGAACTTGTACAGCATTTGCACTGCTGTTTCGCACTCTGATATATTCCAACTGTTTATCCGTGATTGTGCTTATTATAATTATTCTAATTTTCAAATCAGCTTTCTTCTACTTGGCTTCGTTATCTGTTGCAGCTGCTGCTCTTGTCGCCTGTTCTTGGCACTCTTTATAATTCAAAATACTCATTAGTCTGAATTTCCAACTCGAATAATTACTTCCATCGAATACTGGAATGAACACATCATCAATTTTTGCTTGCTTAGCCATCTGAATCTCCCTTTGAATTTGTCGAGGTTTGCGTGGAGTGTCGCGGAAAGAGCGTGGCGTCAATAAGTCTTAGTTCTGGCTGTGGTTGGGCGTGTACCACGACAAAGTTAGTATTCGGGAGTAGTTTGGTGACTCGCGTTGAGTATCGAAGAAGTGACGTGGCGGGTTTACGACGTCGTGATCACATGTGTGATAGTCGGCACGTCATAATCGCGTCTTTCGTGCCAGACGCGGAGCTCCGCCGGTCGTTATCGCAGTTGATACACATGGATGCGGCAGTGGTAACATTTCCATAATATCAAGAGACAGAGCGTGAATGTGGCGTGGTTGAGAAGTACAGCGGAGACTGAGTGTGAGTGTATCAGGTATATTAATGCACGGGCTTGCAAAGCTCAGTGCGAACTAGGATTAAAGTAACGAATTACTTTTCCGAGTAATTCCTAGGCGCGCGGGATTCCCTTTTCTGTGTGAAATGATATTCGCTATGATAATCATATGAGACTTGTATGCCGATGACGTTTTGAGCAATCTGAGTGAATCCCAGGGTTTCAAATAATTTTGCTCATACATTCAGTAAATAGACTCATGCGTTCCAAGTTCATTCCATATAACTCGATTTTTCAAGTGATGACCAACCCTGGTCAAAACACCTTTTTACATCCTTTCCTTGGTTAAGAAACATTTATGCTCCTATCCCTACACTTACTAACTGATAATAAAAAAGGTCTTCGCAGTATATGCAGCAACCACTTCTCTGGCTCGGCATTGTTACTGGAAACATTGCTGCATAATTAGATTGCGTTGGATATATTCTTATCACTATAGAAAGAGAAAGATTTCATCGATCGTGCTTACAATAATGTCTGAATAACAATACGCATTATGTTATTAAGCACCCTCAATAATGGGAAAATGTAACAGATATTCTTAGACATATGAAATTTTCGAACAAATTTTCTGCGTATTGAGATAAAATTTTCGATCTAAGTTTTTCGATCACTTCAACTTATAATATAGGCAACCAACATTCGCATCATTTTGGAATACATAGAAATGAGACACTAGTTTTACTTCTTATGGGAGAATACTTACTTCAAGTTTGTGCGTTCTTTCATGAATCATTGCAATTTCTTTCCTTATATTGAATAATTTTTCCTGATAAATTTCTACAGTTGAGAACTGTTCGAACAAAAGTTTATGTTAGGATTAAAGACGGATTGAAACTATTCCAAAAAATGTTAAAAATTGGAAAGATATTTGACGAACCAATTCATTGAGCTCAACATCTTCTTGAATATGGCATAATTTTCTATTCTCAGATTGCATCCGCATAATGCATACTTCTTGTTTAATCCTGAAAATATTATCATACACAATTAATGTTTCATCTAGTTTTCAAGATGTGATTGATAACTTCCTAGTAAGTCTTACATCAAATCGTGCAATTCTTGGTGGATATGTTCCAAAGGCTTTTGATGAATCGACAAAAATCCTTCTGCAAGTGTTTTTGGAACATTTGAATCATATATGGAAATCCTATGGAAAGTTATAATCAAAATGAACAATTTCTTTATGAAACACATATGAATTTTATCCCATGCGATATATTTAACTGTTTTGATGATTCATCTTGCACTCGTTCTTGAAGTATTGTGGCTGCTTCTTCTGTTTTTGGAATCATATTTCTCTATTTATATGAACTTTTTCGAAATATGATTTACGAATCTCTTATATACACTAGAGCATCTGAAAAAAGATAACAAACTTGCATGACTTTATGGAATCTCAATGAATGATTAATTAAACAATAAAAATTGTTACATATCGTCTTGAATGTTGATCTATTGTGTTGATTAAGTTAAAGAGGGGTCAAAATTTGTCCTGGCTTGAAGTTTGGAAGGGGAAAAAACGATCGGAAGAGCACTCTTAGAGTGCCTGTTAGCTTTGGAGGAGGACCAAGTTCCAACGGATCCAAGTCCATTAAAAATGCTTCAAGAACAAGATATTGACTGTTCGAGCCAAGCTGAGAGTAACGCTTTCTTCAAGAGCAATAAATTTGTAAGCTTGGAGTCAAAAAAAGGTGGAACTTTGAGCTCAATCTCCAAATTTCCTCCTTTCCAATCCAGAACTAGATCTAATATTTAACGTTAATGGGGCAGCAATCTTTGCGGAAAATCATCGGCTAGGGCGGAAATATTATGTAAACATTATTATCATTGGAATAAAAATTTTCGGGGGGCGTTGCAGGAGGAGTATGACATATTGGCTTATCGTCATCCGTGTTTGACTTTTGGCAGACTAGGAATATGGTTCTCCAAGGCCTCAAAAAATGCATAAACTGTCAGATGAAAGCGCAGACAGATTGGTTTATTCAATCACGTGAGGTGCGATTCAGAGCTTCAATATACGAACAGTATCTCATGATTTTTCCTACAGGACTATTTTTGTTGGTTTGACACTTTTTTCACAAATTTTATTCATAGACCCTAACTACAATATCTTTTACTAGCATCCCCCGTCGCGGCTTCGCCCGCGATACGTGTATCGAGAACAAAAAAATTTTATCGTATAAACATAGAATTCCATATGTTACTGAATTTTTTTCTTAATTTGAAGGAACTATGGGTAAATAATATTCTCTGTCGTTATTTCATTATGTAGTAATGGAATGAATTAATTCTCAGATTTACCTGTTCTAGAGAACCCAACGTACAATTGACCATGGGGAAAGCATTCTATACGTAAATCAATTCCAACGTATTTCAATGTTTGCCCTTGTGTTTTTTTTTATTGTAATAGTGAAAGAAATTTTCATAGGGAATCGTAATCTCTCAAATTGAAAAGGTAAATCAGTAGGGATCATGGGAATTCAGGGTATAAGTGCAGTCTCTCCTGCAGCTGGGCCAGTGAGGATGATAGCTTCGAGTACATTATTTATTTGTAATCATAGTTTTTATTTGTAATCTAGTGCCATTACAAAGTTTAGGATGATCCAGATTTCTTAATGAAATGATAGGAACACCAACTTTGAGCTAGAGATTATGGGGCGGAAAACCTGCTGGATTGAGTGAATTTAAAAATTCATGAGAATAGTGTACTATATCTTCATTTTCCATTACTGTGTCTATTGACTTGTATTGTTTATATTCTCCTCGTACTTGATTTAGGACCATGTTGTTAATTCCAAATGCAGAACTATTTCGAGGTGTTATTATGGCTCTTCCACACAGCCTATGGTATGATCGCTGAAACTAATTTTTAATATCAGAATAATCTTCCGAAATCAAATGATTGATATTTGTACAACTTTATCTAGTTTTTCATCAATAATAATATGTCCATTATTATTTGGTATAGTTCCATCTCCAATACTAAGTATCTGTGAAGAGAATTCTGCACTACCACCACCTAGGTGAACTCTCATGTTAGTTTGCAAATATATAGTGCTTACGAAGTTATATATTCTCCGTGATTTGAGGCATGCTTTGACGATATCAGCTCTGGTTCCTTTTGAAATCACTGGAAAAAATTGACGGAAATCCCCAGCAAAAACGAAAGTTAAACCTCCCATCAACTCATTGCATGATCTAATGTCGTTCAGAGTACGGTCGAGTGCTTCAACATGAGCTCGGTGAATCATTGTTCATTCATCCCACACAATAAGTTTCGTATCTTGCAAAATTTGTTCTAAAGAGCCATTTTTATGAATAGAACATATTGTTTCTTGTTCACATGACACATTTAGCAGTAGTTTGAAAGTTTAATAAGCAGTTCTACCTCCAATAATAAGTGTAGCAGCAATCCCAGATGATGCCACTCCTAGAGCAATGTTACCAGACAATCGTACTTCACTCAAAAATAAATTGATTAAATATGTTTTCCCAGTACCATCAGGAGCATCCAAAAAAATACTTTGCCTTTGATGTTAATAATGCTATCTTCAATTGAATCATATGCATAACGTTAGTTTGGTATCAATTTAAGAAGCTTAGTAGCAGCATACTCTTAGTTCATTGGCATCAAATGAATATCGCAACGTTGAATCGTAAGGGTTAAGCATATTTGTGTTATCATGAATTGGAGTTAATTATTAACCGTAATCGCACAATACTTTTCACTAATCGGCATCATCTCAAGGTCGGCCCACATTGCTAGCCCATTGGGAACCTCTTGTAAGGAAAAATTTTTCTAAGTATGACTTGATGACAATCTGAAATGCCGGCCGCCTGAAGGTTAAATTCAAAAGCAGTTCTGTAACCTGCCACATGGACTCTGGTTTGCTCTGGGACTGCTCTGAGATATACAGACTTCCAATTTTCAGACCGAATCTGACGACTTAATCCACCCAATTGTGCTTCCGGCATAATATTATATATGGGAAAAATTTTCTCCAAAGGAGAGAGAGAATTTCTAGGCACTTTCAGGCTCCACTCATAAGTGAAGGTGCATTAATTCTCTTGCGGAAAGCGCTCAGCCGCCTAATGGAGAAAGCTCGAAGCTCGTCGCTGTAGCCTGGGTAGGCAGAGGGACTACTTTCTGCGCATGCGCCGTGCCTGCCATTCGGGAGTTCTGTGGTTAATACGCCAAGGAGTAGTAGTTCGACTATCTATTTATCCATTCAGATTATGTCTTTTTCAACGTTTTGCATAGCCTATAACCATCTGGCGTGTGCAATGAAGCTAGTATCAAAATTTGGTAACATTCGATTCACTAGTTTTGGAGCCAAATGCGAACAAGAAAACGGCTTCCTCTTCAGATAATAGTAAGATATTGGACCGGCCAATATTACTTCTGGGTCACGGTTGTGACGTAATGCAAGCGCATCACGTCATATCCTTTGATAAGGCTACATCCTCAAGCTCTATTCAATAGTTGATAGAACGCCGACTCTCTTGCAAGTGAGCGCCGCGATGTATCTTATACACGTGCGACTCAACGTCACGCCATTTACAAGCATACCGTGGCAGTTGATTGGTTACTCCCACCACAGAAATATGCATTCTCTATTTATCGGTTTCTACTCAAAATTTGAAGATGCCACATATTTATAAACATGCTTGAGATGGTCAATGACCAACTACCAAAACTTCATAAAAATTGGTTGAGTAATGTGTGAGATCAGCGGCCACAAAAAACAGCCTGTCCTTCTATAAAGTAAATATAGTAGTATAAAGATATACGTGCTATTGCCGCGCGGGCCCATGAGGGATGGCGTAGGCAGCATTGAAAAACCCTCGCGATTCGGAGCACATTTGATCGGGTGGATAAAATCGAATAATGTTTGGAAGAGAACATCCAATACGACTTTGAAACTTACGTTTTTTTCAGTATAGGCTTTCATTCTCAATCAATTATCGATTCAGATTCGATATCATGCAAGTTGTCTATTACTCGTTATAGAGATATTTAATGCTAGAAAGTAATTGTCTATTTTCAATTTGTCCACCAGGAAGCATTGGTTTGATATCAACCGATGTAATTTTTGACTCGCTAAGTCGAGGAATCAACGTGAAAATGCGCGCTAACCCCCGTCCTCACTGGTTCCCATCAAATTTTATGAATTGCAATTGAGGTTTGCAACGCACACGTTATGCACTGCCTGTGCGTATGCAACCCACAACGCGTAGGATCACACGTATACGCATACCGGTCTAGCCGCGCCTTCCCCTACGCGCCCACACGGACACACACAGTCGCGCGTCGGGACTTCTCCCACCCGCCGGAGACTAGAGCGGAGTAGGATTGCGCCGGCTGCCTAGATCAACTCGCTGCGCATTCCCACCACCGCGCCGCTCTAGGTGGGGACCCGAGCCGCCGCGCAGCCTAGGCCGCAGCTGCTAATGCTGCGGAGCGTTATATCACGCCGCACCACGCTACTAGCAACTACTCTTCTCTCTCTCTCTCTGAGTTGTTCCGAGTAACCAGGTAAGTGGCTCACACAGGTGATAGCTTCGGGCGATACCTGTGTGAGAATCCATACGCTGGTTGGGTGTAAGGCCTTATACCTCATTACAGGGACATTGAGCGATGCTGTACAGGCTAGCTCGATGTCTTAACCTGTATTGACAGTGCGGGCAGCCCAACCTTATACCTATTACACAGACACACACACACACACATACGCGCTGCATGATTAAAAATTAGCTTCCCCCTTCGTGAGAAAATTTTAATTAAATTTTTATCTAAACTGATTGAACCCCGTCGTGTTTCGCGCTCATACCTTTACGCGACCGTACTCGCTTATTCCCTTACGCATTAACTCCGCGCGGTTACGATCGTCAAATCCAATCGGCTTACACCCGGTGTTCCTCGCGAGGTTGGATTTATTGACGCTGCCGTGAAGAAGCGCCTTGACACGATCCGGTTCAGGATCGCGTTCATCACGTTTCCCCGATTCAACGTGTGCCCTAGAGTAATATCCTCTGCTTATGGTACGAGTGCGGCTGTACGTTTTGACACTGGAAGGAACGTCCACGTACTAATCGGTGAAAGTTCCCATCGCCTCCCGAGTGAATGCACAATTTCTACTTTTCTTTTGAGTATTTTTCCTTTGTTTTTCTTTTGTTGCTCTAACTCCGCCGTCCAGCTAACAAAGACTAACGGTAACTAACTTTTTTCTTTCACGAGTTTTGCACTCATTACTTCTGATTTTTTCTATAGCTATTCATTGAGCTACCTGAGCGACCAGGGCGAAGACGAAGAGCTCCTCGTCAATCCCTGCATTGCTTTCAGAGAAAACCCCTACGTTGTTTTCTCCCCTGGGCGATTCAAGAAGCACCTTGGTGCGTTGATTCACCGGGCTTCTTCTGCTTGAATAGAGTCAGTTTTTCTTTCGTTTGTTTCATTCATTGCTTTTGAATTATTAGAGAACATATCGATCTAAAGTACATTTTTTATTTCCCGCACTGTGAAGCACATTTTTAGTTCTTCTCTTTTCATCCCCCCAATTAATAAACTCTGATGAAAACTAGCGATTTCTCCGTTGTTTTATTTATTTTCTTTACGTGCTTTCGGTACATGTTTGCAAATCGAATGTTCATAGCTTCTTTCCTCATTCGCTATGATGACAAAACCTTGCTGAGGCTTGTATGCCGGTGAAGCAAGCTATATTCTGAACGAATCCCGAATAAATAAAATAATTGCCTATCTTGTGCTATCGTACAGTAGAATCTCGCGTCCCAAGTTCTTTTCTTTCATTCAATGTTTTAGTGCTGATCGACCCCGAATCCCACATAGCACAGTAATCATCTGTTTTTACTGCGACTTTTCATACACTGTCGCTAAAAATTATTGGGTTCCCTCCGGAAAATGATTCTAAATCGAATGGTACATGTGCGTCAAACTGAAAAGTATGGCTTTATTTTCGAAAATGTTCAAAAATCTGCATTTTTCTTTTTTCATTTTGAGTTTGTATGAAAACTATCAATCCTAGAGTAAAATGGAAGAGAGGTAAAAGTTTCGTTATTAAATTTTGCATGAGGATTAAGTATTTCGAAACATCAATCTCGAAAATTGTTGTTGCAAAATAGATACAAAGAAAAACATGACCCCAAAAAATATGCGATTTTTTTCAAGTTTTCAAATCATACCTACGATAATGACAATTTAATTTAGAGTATCTTATACAGTAATGAAAATACAAAGAAAATTTCATTTTGATATCTCTGATAGTTTTCGCAAAATCTATTTTTTTAATAAAAATGAAAAATTGTAATTTAGTCCTTTACAAGCCTCCCCGAAACCCGCCAATTTTTTTACGTATTTTTATAGATACTAGCTATCGATTCCCCACGGAATGTGTCGATTTTATTAATTTTAACAGCTTTTATGATTTTTTGAAAATTTGTCCAAAAAAATTTCTTCGAAAAAAATGCAACTGCAACGCGGTTTTTATATCTATTCAAAATTTAAAAGTTGCATATGATAGAAGAGAAACAGACGCTCATTTTGAGTTTTCATTTACTCAAATCTGATTTGTGAATCCCGAGATACAGACGTTCAAAGTTGAGGTAACTTTCCGGCAAAAGTATATGCAGTAGAACAGAAATTGAAACGGTTTCTGGTAGCTTGAACATTGTTTTACTTAAATATAAATTATTATGTACGTGAGTAATGTTCTTCATACTTAATAGTCGGGCGGAAGGTTGGTAGAAGTCATTGAAACGCAGCACTTTACATAACCCAAATGAGTACATAATCTACGCTAGATAGTAGTTTACCCAACAGATAGAAACTTGTATGGATATTAAATATATTCCGATTTCGGCACTCTTGTAAGCAGAGGACTTGAGCTGGAGCGCGTGGAGTCAGCGCGGCGCTGCACAGCGCGGCCCGGCCCGACGCGGCGCATTTTCTCATGTTCGCTACCCAATTACTCGAATACAAATATAAAAATTAGGCTTTCAAAAGGTCTATATCAACGTAAAAAAACCTCAGCTTTCGATTTTGACTACTTAAAAAAATTAAAAAAAATAGGTTTTTGAGATATGGCCTGTTTTATAATTTTTTTCTGTAAAAATGTGAAAAATTTGGAAAACTAAATTCACCATCGGAAAGCTGAGAAAAAACTACATTGATAGCATATCCAACATTGTTTAGATATGGGTCATATAGAGTCGAAAACAAGCGTCGAAAACGTGAGGTTTTAGCGTCCGCGCGCCGGCTCCGGAGAGTTGACGAAGAACGCCCCATATGTATTTTTGGCTGCTGAATCTGGATCCGCGGTCCGTTTAGCTCCATCACCTATGCGTTTAGACATAACCTCAAAAAAAAATTTGAAAATCATCATTCTGCAAAACAGAATTTTTTTCAGATTTTATGTAAAAAATTAGATAGAAACTGTTCCTGGTGTTTTTTCAATTTGTCGCATAGTTTACAAGTGAAATAGTACATTTACGATACCAGACCAAAAGACGAATTTTAACCCATTAACGCCCAAACGGCCGCTCGACGGCCGTTTTTTTGAGCGATAGATTTCATATGGTTATAATGGTTCAAAAAATTTGGGAAGAACATTTTCTTGTGCAAAATTTTGTCAGCTTTCCGATATCATTATTTATATCTCAATTAAATGAACGCCCTCATTGTTATAAACAATTGATTGCAAAAAAACACAAAATTTCGAGTCAACATTTTTTTGGTGTCAACCGTAAAACATGGAAACCGGTCGCAACGAACCGCGGGAAAAGAATTTCGAGCGTCCATGGACCTCAAACTAAAAGTTGGCATAGTTGTAATTGTTCAAATTTATTGTTGGAAGACCCAAAATGGCGGCCGACCGAGAAAATTGTAGCGTTCAACGTGGCAATTGTTTTTCTCGAAAACTATGGGTCAAATCAAAAAATTCTTAGGAAAAAAAAAGTCTTAGAATCACCTGAAGAACACTCTCGAATTTTTTCAGAATTTTTCGATAAAATTTTTCAAAATTTTGATTTTTCAGATCCTCAAAATAAAACGCAAATTGCTTAAAAATGTTCTTTGAGTAATTTTAAGACTTTTTTGTTCTTATAATCTTTTTTTGGATTTGATTTACAGTTTTTGAGAAAAAAAATAATGAAATTATTTTTTAGAAATTTTTCTGTGCGTTTCTTAGCCGGCAATTACTTATCTAATGTCTGATGATTGAAATGATCCATTCTGCTTCCAACAATACTGCTTGGGAGTCCCACTACTGACAATCAACTTGATCTGCAGGGAACAGCTGAGAACAGCTGGAGAATGTAACCGTGGATGTTAACATGCATTCAAAACCGTACCATCTGAAGTATCCAGATAATACGGTAGAGCCTCCCTTTCTTATCAACATCACTCACCTAGCCTATATCACATGCATGTTTACATCCATGGTTATATTCTCCAGCTGTTCCCTGCAGATCAAGTTGATTGCCAGTAGTGAGAATTTCCATCAGTATTGTTGAAAGCATAGTGGATCATTTAAATCATCAGACATCAGATAAGTATATAATATTTCTTTCAATATTTGCTTAATACGAGAATTGAGATTCTCTGTGGTTATGTTTCTTTCAGGTTAGAAAAGTAACACATTTAGAACAGCATCAAGGTAAGACGATGAAGAATTATTAACTATTATTCGTGATTGACGGCTATACTCATTGTAACTCTCATGCAACAGAGAGATTGTTATGTTAATGTAGGTACTTCACAGGGTATGTTGGACTGGAAAGAATAATTCAGAGCCCTTCTGAATCATACAACGGTATTGAGGTAAGACGACAGTGAATTATTTACTATTTTTTTATTTGACGGTAATAATTTCATATTTTGCTCATTAGATGAGGTGATCAATTGAGATGTGATGATTTTAAGGTGCCGTCAATGCTGTTCTCTATAGGAATCATTAATAAGTGCAGTGGCATGTAGTTTAAGAGGATTGCATGATAGGAAAGTGAACATCAGCCAGCAAGTGAATTTGCAGTCGATCGGATGAATATTAAATCAATAAAGGTAGGATATTTTTAGAGAATGATTGAGCGTTGGACCCTAAGATAGTGAAATTTGTTCCTTCCAGGTGCAGATGAAGCTAATCTATGAGTTCGGTCAAGATTCGGTATAGAGAACCGAAGGTAGTGGCCTCTCTTTGTTAAATATATCAATCAGTGATACTTGTATGCCGCGATAATCAGGCTTTGGGCGTTCCTCTTCGAGAGATCTAGACTCGAGAGTGGTTCAGCTATATATATCGCAGACTTTATTGCGCCTCAGAGAGTTGAGAAAGTAGTGCCTAGCGCCTCAGTATCACTCTTCCGGTCACCCAAAGAAGCATATCCTTATAAGGAGATGTCCCCCGGCCCGAATAGTGTCTAAGCACACATGAAGACGGTTCTACGACTCTATCGCCGTAACGTCACATTCAGGATAAGAGAGCAAACCTCGGCCGGCCGCGGCAGAATTCCTCCCGCCACCAACTGCAACAGACGTTTGCACCCCGCGTCCTCATATTTCAGTATCAACCACGGAATTCTCGGGCGCGACGCGAAGCTAGGTGTATCCACCGGTGCACTTACGAAATAAATTGATAAGTGATGAGTGAAAAAAGAGTGTTTTGAGTTTTTATTTCCACACCTCTTACAAACCACGAGCGTCCACGAGTCTCATCTGTCTTTACGCAGCGCTCTTGCTCCCTCTCCCCGACCCGCTCTTGAGTGAGCCCGCACAGATCCACGGCCCATGCGCCTCGCTCACCGTCGCATGCTATCAGGGCCGCATCGAGCGCGCGCTACACATAATTCTGAGCGCCCGATAACGTAAGTTCCCGAAAATATAATCCCGAAGGACAATTCATCGCGGCAACAATCAACCAAAGTCCCAGTCGCATTTGAATATAGTCCTCCCTCACGGTAGGGCCAAAACATCATATCCTTTGACGGCAAAAACCTCATTTTGTGACATTCACAAATTTGTTCAAACCCCTTTTATTGCGTCAAAAAACTTGTAAATATATTCCTGACTACTCCATATTTATCGTATTGTAGCTATTTGTATATATTGTATATATTGTATATATTGTAGCTATTGTAATAATATTGTAGCTGGATTTCAATCTACAGGGATTAGTCCATATAATGATCGAATTTTTCAAGACCATGATTTTATGGGAGCATACGTCAGAGACAGAGAATGTCCTCCAGACACTGAAAAACTTATCGACAATGTCCATACTGTAGCTACTGAGAGTTCAAGTTGTGAGAAAAGTACTGGAATTGGAGGTAATCGTCATAATTCAATATTAAATAAGTGGGAAAACCCCGTAGCAGAGGTTATACCACTTCCTAAGGCAAGCGTTTGGAAAAAAAATACGAAAGGAGGAAGAAAACATCAACTGTTCTGACTGATTCTCCAGTAAGAAATAAACTTGCTGAGGAGAAGATGATTCGTGAAAGTAATAAGCAATCTAAAATAAAAAAATCAGATGCTTTAAAAACAAAACCTGCTGCAAAAAAAGTAAACTCCAAACCAAAAAGAAAGTTGGAATAAATGTGTAAAATATGAATGAATGTTAATGTGTAAAAAATGGGCACATGAAAAGTGCGTCAGAGTGACAAAACTATATGTTTGCAGTGAGTGTCAAAATAGTTGAAGATTTTGTAAATATGTTTGTTCATTGTTATTTATTTGGGAAATTATTGATAATAATTTAAAATTGTTGCGAAAAGTATTGTATTTGATTGATAATGTTGATATTCTTTAAGAAAATATAGTTCATGTTTATTCTATGAAGTTTAATTTCATGTGAATTAATGACCGCCAAATTGCCCCGACATAGACGCCAAAATACCCCGTACATGGGGTAAGTTGACCAAAAAATTACTCGATGAAAAATTAATTATTTAAAAAGAACTACTCATTATATCTCAGTAAACAAAATTTTAGCATGATCTTTGACTGGAGTACTATCAGTTGATAGATTTAGATCTTTATTTCTACTGTGTGGGTGGAAGCTACGAGCATAAATGTAAAAAACGCGTCAACTAGCCCCGGTCTCCCCTATACATTTGAGAGCGCTATTAATATTTTTTTTTCAGCCCAACTTCTAATTCTATTGTACTATATGGAGTAACCATTACTTCCTGCGCATTCTACTCTAGTCCTTAGAGAAAGTTACGACAAATCCGTAGGACATTGAATTAAAACGATCATTTTCAGTCTCAGATGCTCATGCCACTTCCTGGGTGGCATTGTGGTTAAGAGTTACTTTTCCAAATCTGTGCAGGTAATCTTATTTTCTATTTTGAATTCTTTTCATTTCCTATAAATAGTGAAATTCCGCGTTGTTTCGTGTTAAATAATTAAGTAGAAGAAAGTATCATATAATAAACTTGATTTTCCAATTAAATGATGAATATTTAATTTAATTGTATTGTTGTTTGTAGTTTAAGGCAACCACGTTCCTTATCCCACCCTCGTTTGTTCAAAATTCTTATTTATTGCGATCTTGCAGGACCAATCGGTGATATAGAATTCAATAAATTGGAAAACTCTATAAATTTGTAGTTTGCGACGTTTCGCCAGCCAGTTTCACAAGTCAAGCTTTTTTACTCCCTAATTTTACCAATGTTATAAATCCTGTTTCTTTTACTGCATGATGAGCTCAGCGAAACATGCTGGCGAAACATCGCAAACTAAAAATTTATATAGAGTTTTTCATTTTATTGAACTCCACATCACAGATCGGCTATTAAAGAACGCAATATATAAGAATTTACAGTGACTGTTGCTACGGAAACGAATATCGCGTTAAATTTCATGTACCGTACTTTTAACGTCACACGACATAGTATCTTGTCACGGGTACTTTGTACCGTGAGGTCTCCCTGCCCAGGCAATTACTATTATTCATACAGCGCCGGCGAGAGCAGAGCCGAGCGGCCGACAATAAGGTAAGAGAGAGACAGAGAGAGCGCGAGAGAGAGACGACAACAGCGCGACATCACCGCCGCGCCGCGGCAGCTACAGGTGCCGGGCGGAAGCGGGCAGTGTGTGCCCAAACGCGAGCGCAATCGGAGCAATCGGCCCTTATTTGCCACGACCTGATCGACCCCGAACCCTTTCCGCGCCCGCGCCACGTGCTGTGCCTATTTGTGTGTGCACCTGTGCCCCGTGCCCGTGTGTCAGGCATTAGCGCCGACACCCCGAGCAGCTACATCGCGCCACGGCCGAGACGAGGCCCACGTGTCCAGCGCCAGCCCCGGCTCCGGAACGCCGGCATTTTCCAAGCGCCGAGAACAGCTCCACGCCGCCGTCCTTCGCACGCAGCGAGCACCGCAAAGGTTGGTTTCCCCGTGTTGCTCTCTCTCTCTCTCTACTCGGTTCAACCGCGCCGCGTCACCCATTATTTGTACCCCCTTTTGTTGCGAATAAAGCATTATTTCTTTATGTGTGCGCGTTTCTGTGGTCCCGATTCACCACCTGTATTCCTACACACGACTCTGAGAACTCGCCCAGCATCAGCGCCGGGCGAGATTGCACTCTCTCGTGTCCCCTTTAGTATTAATAACTATAATTGTTTATTAATGGGCATGAGCCAGTGACATTGGCGCCCCTAACGTGTGGTGGTGAATCGCTAAAAGCAGAAAAGCGCAAAGAATAAATTCACGCGTTCGCGAGCGAAAAAATCGAATTTTGACCCGACCGCGTGATAGGGAATTAAGCGGAGCGAGGAAAATTCCAGAAGCCGACAACGACACGGCCTGTGAATATTGTCCGTGCGAGGACACGCGATAAACATAGCGCAGCAAGAGTTTCCTCGTTGGAACGCCGGCATCACAACACGGCGCGGCAGCAAGCGGCCGTATATATAGATATACCGCCGGGCCACGCGCGTGCTGTGGAAGTCGGCAGAGGCGCGCGTGCGTAAACACAGCGCCCAGCGGTGCGCAGCGCATACGCAGGCATACGGAGCCTAAATAACATTCGTTTCCGATTATAGTAATTAATTTAGCGACCCGTAAAGACGCGGTGAATTGTTACAAGCCCCTTTTCGCCGTCATCGTTCAAATTAATTATTTATAATTCGACAAAGTTGTCGAACCGGAAATAATTTTAAGAATTATATTTTTGAATGTTATTTATTTATAGATATTGAGGCACACACTCAATACGAGTTTCGCGTGTGAGTCAAAATTTGTTTTGTACTATTTTGCAGATTTTTCGGAAGTTTCACATTTTTTTCAAAATAAGCTTTGAAAGGGTTGTCGACACTATAGAGTGGGGAAATTATTTCAAAGGAAATTATTTCCAAACGACAACAGGGAATTGCCTTGTGATACTTTTGTAAATTAATAAAAATCAATTTAGTGACACAAATGATTCACTAGCGTGTGAAACCAGACCTTACAAGGAATTTAAAATTTTTTCAAGTAAGCTTAAGCAAGTTTTGCGACTAGTGAAATTTTTTCCGCTTGAGCCAAGGAATTTCAATCGAGTTGAGATTTCTTGTGGACGTTGAGAACTCAAGCGAGAGAATTTATTGAAAAGACTCATGCACGCAGCTCGTACATCACTGCCGAAAGGAGCGTGATAAAATAGAATTGAGACAATATTGAACATTATATAAAATATTGCGAATTCGAACATACGACTGCGTACGATTGCGCATTATAATAAATAAGCGAATCCAAAGCGACCGCAAGCAAATTTTGCGAACCAGCGTACAATTGTCTTCCGTAAGTTCAACAAGCGTACCACCGGAAGGAAAATGGCGAGCGGCATCGATTTCGATAGCGAATACTTCGATTTAACAATATGGATCACCACGTTGAGTCAAGAAGGGTTCGTCGAAGCACTCCAAAGGCTGGAGCTCCTAAAAACGGAAAGCGAGCGCGAAAATATGCAACGATTAATGCGCAGATTAATGGGAGAATATACCGCGAGCGACTTCGTAGCAAACGAGTTATGCGAGACAGCGGAGGCATTGCGTGCGCATAGAGACGACGCACTAATAGAGTTCACAGAAGAGCTCGGGAAAACACACGCTCCGAACATATTGAGCAGAACGGTATGCAAAATAGTCGAAGAGCGTGAGAACTCACGACTAACAGAAGATACCGGGAACGCGTCGGCAGCGGAGCAAGCCAACACAGCTGACGAGAACACGATTGAGGATGACGCCTGCGGATTGGCGAACTCAAGCAGACTGTCTGCAGCGGCGGCAGAATTCGTAAGACAACCAGCTGTGACGACACACACAACAGCTGACGCGCCGACGACATACAGCTTGCCAGCGATCAGTGTGGCGTCGACAACGACTGTGATAGCCACGTCTCACAGAGGCAGCTCCTACACAACGGCGCCGATTGTAACAACGCGAGCGACTGATGCGACTGTGGACACGGTACTATGCACGCTAAACGGACAGGTGCAGGAAGTACCACGCGCGATTGCAGCAGAAATCGCGCGACTACAGGAAGCAAGGAGAGAAGTAGAACTGGAACGCAAACGCTTGCAAGAAGAACGCAGGCAACAACAAAGATTGGCGCACAGTACGACCATGCCCGGAGCGCAGACGTACGCGCAACAAACGCTCGATATGTCAAACGTACAGCGGCCAAACGGACAAACCATAAATGGAAACAGAGCGCCGAGACGTAACGTGAACATACAAGACACATTTGCGATAAATTACTTCAACGCGTCCGAAGAATCGCAAACGAACGCGACAACACAAGCAGCACCGATTAATGCTGCGAGTGCGCCAGCGAATACTCCGACGATAGCTCGCCAAAACAACGTCAGCGACTTGACGTTACGCCCAGCCTGGGAGGGGGGAGATCCCAATACGCCCGCATACGGTTGGCCTTCAGGCTCCCGGCGGACGTTCGCAAACGGCACGGTCGTGGACGTCGGTCGGACGGTTCGCGCGTGGAAGCTCCGATTCTCGGGCGAGCTAAACGAGATGAGTATCGAGGAGTTCATCCAACGCGTCGAGGAGTGTAATGGCTCGGCGAACCTTAATGACACCGAGTTGCTCAACGGGTTGACGGAGCTGCTGTCAGGTGTTGCGCTACAGTGGGCACGACGCACGAGGCACAAGTGGCGTACATGGCCAGATTTTTGCGACTCGGCAAGGTTGTGCTACGGCATTGACCAACACTTCCAACACAGACTTGTGCGCGAGGCGGAACGTCGCACGCAAGGCCGAGAAGAGCCAGCGCGCGATTACATCTTCCGGCTGCTGACAATTTTGGACAAGTTGAACCCGCAGTGGCCGCCGGAACAGCAGTTAGACCTGCTGTATCGAAACCTGTTGCCGGCGCTACAGAGACTCATACCACGAGAAAAGGTCGTGGATGTGGACTCTCTGTTGCTAGAAGCACGCCGCGCAGAGTATCTACTGGACGCGGAGCGGACATACAGACCGCCGCCCCCGCCAGATCAATGCTTGCTGCCCGAGGCTGCGTACAAGCCCGCAGCCAAAGAGCAAAGCTCGAGCGCCGTAGTGAGGCCAGAGCAAAAACAGAAAATCGCGGCCGTCGAAACGCCGCGTGGCTTGTCGGCGGAAGACATCACGCGTCTCGTGACGCAGGCTGTGCAACAGCAAATCAAGAGTCTCAAGGTCGCACGCGAAAGTGAGACCAGGAGCAGCAGCACGACGCCGCCGCCACCGCCGACGATTGCGCACCCGCCGAAAGCAAACGGGAACGCGCAAAATGCCGGCTCACGAAACGGCCAACAAAAGAAGTCGAGCCGGAGAAACGACGGTGAGCGTTTAGTGCTCATGAAGCCACTCTTAGGCCCGGACCGGCGGAACGCGGGCAAAGAGCCAGGCCCGCGATCGGACGGCACGTGCTGGAGCTGTGCGTGGCCAGGGTACTATACTAGGACCTGCCCGGAATGCAAACAGCATTACGCGCAGGCCCCAAAAGAGTAGGGGGTCGAGTAAGTGAGGTCACACTCGAAACCCCCGCCGTGATGATTGATCGAGCACAATATCGAGCTCACGTCGTGCAAGCCGATCAAACAGAAGTTCTACCCGGTCTCAAAGAAGATCGAGGAGGAGATGCACAAACAGGTGCGTGATCTCCTCAACGAAGGCATTGTAGAGCCTTCGAACAGCAGCTGGGCAAGCCCTATTGTGATGGTGCGCAAAGCCAACGGCGAGTTCCGCATGTGTATCGACTATCGCAAGCTGAACTCTGTCACGCGGACGAGCGCTTACCCCTTGCCACGCATGGATGCGATCTTGCGAAAGCTGCGTGGGGCCCGCTACATCAGCACCATCGATCTGAAGATGGCCTACCACCAGATCAAGATGGCCGCTGAGGCAAAGCCGATGACGGCGTTCACTGTGCCAGGTATGGGACTCTTCCAGTTCACCAGATTACCATACGGGGTATCTGGGTATCACATTCCAGGAGCTTATCGATGGCCTCATAGGGCCTGAGTTAGAGCCCTATGCGTTCGCATACCTCGACGACGTGATCATATGCACGGAGACCTTCGAGGAGCACCTGGAATGGCTCGAGCATATCTTAAAGAAGATATTGGGAGCAGGCCTGGTAATCAACTGGGAGAAGAGCCACTTCTGTAAGTCAGAAGTAAAGTACCTTGGCGTGCTGGTTAACCGTGACGGGTTTAGACCGGATCCGGAGAAGATTCGGCCGATCATGGAATATCCGGCGCCCCAGAGATGGAAGGCGCTGCAGAGGTTTCTCGGAATGGCGACATGGTACCGCAAGTTTGTAGATAACTTCGCGACCCTCGCCGAACCTCTGACGCGTCTGACGTCGAAAACTGTTCCATACGTATGGGGGGAGGAACAAGAGAAAGCCTTCGGCATCCTCAAGGGCATGCTGGCGACAGCACCAGTACTGCACCGGCCCTCGTACGAACATCAATTCGTACTGCAAACAGACGCCAGCGACACAGGCCTTGGCGCCGTGCTCACACAGACAATTGATGGTGTGGAACGACCCCTCGAGTTTGCGAGCCGCATCTTAAGTTCGGCAGAACGCAACTACACGACGACCGAGCGGGAGTGCCTTGCCGTCGTGTGGGCGATCCAGAAATTTCGAGCTTATATCGAAGGATATAAGTTCAAAGTGATCACGGATCACAACAGCTTGAAGTGGTTGCGTACCTGCAAGAAGCTTGCGGGCCGACTTGCGCGCTGGACGCTAGAGCTGCAGGACCACGACTTCGAGATCGAGTATCGGAGAGGATCGGAGAACGTCGTCCCCGATGCACTCTCCCGGATGTATCAACCGGACGAGGACGACTGCCCAGTAAGAATTGCCGCAGTCGAGCTCGAGGACACCGCCGACGAGTGGTATAAGAGCCGGCGAAAAGATATGCTGGAGCGGCCGGGCGAATTCCCGTTTTACAAAGTGGTGGGCGGGAAGATGTACCATTTCGACGCAAACGCCGACCTCGACGACCTGATCGAGGACGACGATGCGTGGAAATTGGTGCTCCCGGAGGAAAAACGCTTCACGGCGCTAAAAGAGTGCCATGAGTCGGCATGCGCAGGCCACCCTGGCCGGTACAAAACCTTCATGCGCGTGAAGCGGTACTACTTCTGGCCGAAAATGAATAAAGACGTCGCCAAATTCGTGGCGCACTGCGAGCTCTGCCAGCAGATGAAAGTGGAGCAGAGACGGCCGGCAGGACTAATTGGCGTCCGCAAAGTCGCGAAACCGTGGCACACAGTCGCCGCGGATTTCATGGGACCGTTCCCGCGCAGCAAAGCGCGGCCATGAACACATCCTAATTTTCATGGACGTGTTTTCTCGTTGGATTGAGGCTATCCCGTTACGCAAAGCTAATGCGGATCTGGTCAAGCGTGAGCTTAATAAAGTTATTTTGCGCCACGGCACACCGACATACTTCTTGAGCGACTGGGGAACTCCATTCAAGAACCGCTTGATGGATGACTTCCTGACAAGTCGGGGAATCGAGCACAAACTCGCACCGCCTTACCACCCGCAGGCGAACCCGGTTGAGCGCGTCAACCGTACGTTTATGACGTCGCTGAAATGCCAGATCGAGAGCGATCACCGCACGTGGGACGAGACCATCGCCGAAACGATGTGCTCGTACAACACGTCGGAGAACGAGGCGACTGGCTATTCGCCGGCATTCCTGTTGTATGGCCGGAATCCAACGCCACCGCTAACGCTCCGACGAAAGGAAGATCGGCAAGCCGCTGAACAGGAGGGGGAGAAAGAACTCCAGCAGTGGATCGAGCGCTTGCATAATTTGGAAGAGGTGAGGGAGATCGCCGCCCACAAATCAGCGCTCGCGCATGAGAAGAATGCGCAGTACTATAACGCGAAGCACAGGGACGTACAGTTCGACGTAGGCGACTCTGTGCTGAAGCTAAACAAAGTACTCTCCTCCGCCGAAAAGGGCGTTACCGCAAAGCTGGCGCCGAAATACAACCGGAACTACACGGTCGTCGAAAAGATGGGTGCCAACGTGTACAAAATCGCCGACGAATCGGGGAAGGACGAATCGGTGGTCCACGTGAAGTTTCTAAAACCGCAGGTCAGCAACGAGCAAGCGAGCGACCAGGCGACGGAAATAGCAGCCGCTACTGGTAGCACAGAGGTGAGTGCGCACGACCCTCCGACTACCAACACGTCAAATGGTAACGTACCTCGCACGAAACGCGGCAGACCGCGAAAGAACCGATACGTGGCGACCCGAACGCCAGCGGTAGAGAGCGCGATCGAAGAACAGCCGACGCCAGTCATCGAACCGGAATCGAGCCCGGAAGAGCCGCCGACAGATAGCGTACAGGCGCCGACAGGAACAGCCGCCAGCGGAAAGAAGAAGTGCGGACGCCCAAAGGGCGCCAGGAATAAGGAGCTGGATAGCGAGCCAGTAATCTTGGAAAGCCGCACGCGAGCGCAGCGTAAATAACTGCATGCGCAAGCAGAACAAATTTTTTTTACATGAATTTTTTTTTATTTTTTGTTACTCTCCCAGAGGATTGACGATAGAAATGTCAAGGGACAGTACTAACAATAAGATTTTACAGATGGACCAGGAAAACAACACCGAAAGGAGCGCGACACGACCAACTGAGTCGCTGCCACCGCACCCAGAACCGCTCAGGCGCCCAAGGAGCGCGAGCGCACCCGCCGTCACTCCACTTGAAATGTGGTATGACGCCAATACCACCATCTCAACAGATGGTGAGTTTGCCGACACGAGCGTCGAGACGGTGGTAGAGGCGCCGACCAACACCACCACGCAACAAGTGGAGGACGACGTAGCGGCGGCATTGGGCAGCATGCACGTGAGTGCGGAGGACCGGACGCACGCAAGTGCGGAAAACCGAGCGCACGCAGACGCGCAGGACGACGCTACTGCGTCAGCCCGTGCGCAAGAAGCACAAGATGGGCAAACGCAGGCGGGCGCCCAAGCTCAGCCTCCAACGCCCAGCCGCACCAAAACACCATCGGAGCGCCTAGAGGAGGCGGTGTGCAGGGCGGAGGAGGCAGCCACCCGAGTACAGGAGCTCGGCGAGGCGTACGAGAGGGCGATTGAGGAGGCCGCCTACGCCCTGCGCAGCGTACGCCGCTTCTTCGGTGACGCGGCCAGAGAGCGGCTAGCGGCGCCCACAAAAGTCGTCGTCGAGGCGAAAGAAATCCTCGACGACGCAAGGATCGCCGCGCGGAAACGGCGCGAAACGAAGGAGCGCGAGGAGGAGGCGAGGCGCACGCAAGAGGCCCTGGCGGAACAGCTGCGCCAGTCAAGGGACAGGGCGGCCGAGGAGCAGCGCCGACTGCGGGCGCAGCTGGAAGAGGCGCAGAGGGTGCTCTGCGGCAAGACAGAGACGCAGGAGCAGCGCATAGCACGCCTGCGCGCCCAACGCGTCGGGCGTCACTGCCCCATCTGCGGGTCGCAGGGCACCGGCAACCCCGACCGCTGCCACGAACGCCAACTCCACCACCTGGTGCCCCACCGCGTACGCGAGTACGAAAGGGAGCAAGAGGAGAAGCGCCGGCAGGAGCAGAGAAACCCCCAGCCCGACGCAGACAGCGACTGAACGCATAGGTGCGGAGCGCACACGAGGGCGCGGAGCGCAAGCAGCGCGAAGAGGCTAACCAGCCGAAGAGGGCCTAATAGCCATGTTTTGTTCCTAGATTATACCGTAAAGACTGGTCAAGTTAATCAAAATTGTAAGTGGGTAAATAGCCACACGATCAAAGTAATTATAGAGTGAGTGGAGCGCGAACCACTATAAAAAGCTGCCAAGTCATGATTATTTTTTTTTTGTGGAATTAATTTTGAGATTTAATAGTTTTATTTGTTACATTTTCTTTCTGATTAAAGTCACTAATTAGTTGAAAGTTTAGTTTGTACAATTTTGTGATTTTCTGATTAGTCCCTTTTGATAAAGATTTACATTTAATTCTTAGTAAAACATTTTTAGCCAAGAAGTTGTATTAATTTGCAATAGCGCACACGTGATGCGACAGAGCGCACGCGTTAGTTAGAACGCACACAGTGCGATAAATCAAATGTATTGCGGAAATGTGATACCGATCGCGCGAAAAGCGCCGACCGATTCGCAGGGTAAGAACCCGTGCAGATTATTGTACTCGCACGCGCCCAGCTGCTCGCAGAGAGGGAGAGCACCGCGAAATAAAGGTCTAAAAGAGTAGAATAAAGCGTAGAATCATTTCCTCATTACACATTGTTTATTACTAATCAATTTTTTCTGTTTGTTGTTGGAGTTGATCGAATTGGATCATGTTGGCCTTTATATGGGAGACCAATCCATCGGCGCTTTCTTTTGGGATAAAGCGCGCCTGGGAGGGGGGTGTCACGGGTACTTTGTACCGTGAGGTCTCCCTGCCCAGGCAATTACTATTATTCATACAGCGCCGGCGAGAGCAGAGCCGAGCGGCCGACAATAAGGTAAGAGAGAGACAGAGAGAGCGCGAGAGGGAGACGACAACAGCGCGACATCACCGCCGCGCCGCGGCAGCTACAGGTGCCGGGCGGAAGCGGGCAGTGTGTGCCCAAACGCAAGCGCAATCGGAGCAATCGGCCCTTATTTGCCACGACCTGATCGACCCCGAACCCTTTCCGCGCCCGCGCCACGTGCTGTGCCTATTTGTGTGTGCACCTGTGCCCCGTGCCCGTGTGTCAGGCATTAGCGCCGACACCCCGAGCAGCTACATCGCGCCACGGCCGAGACGAGGCCCACGTGTCCAGCGCCAGCCCCGGCTCCGGAACGCCGGCATTTTCCAAGCGCCGAGAACAGCTCCACGCCGCCGTCCTTCGCACGCAGCGAGCACCGCAAAGGTTGGTTTCCCCGTGTTGCTCTCTCTCTCTCTCTACTCGGTTCAACCGCGCCGCGTCACCCATTATTTGTACCCCCTTTTGTTGCGAATAAAGCATTATTTCTTTATGTGTGCGCGTTTCTGTGGTCCCGATTCACCACCTGTATTCCTACACACGACTCTGAGAACTCGCCCAGCATCAGCGCCGGGCGAGATTGCACTCTCTCGTGTCCCCTTTAGTATTAATAACTATAATTGTTTATTAATGGTCATGAGCCAGTGACAATCTTCATATTCTCCATAACAACCGTTACTAAGGGTAATGAAAATTGAGTTTGAGTTCATTTCCAGTACCTTGGAAGACAAATGACACAAAATCTTTGTATTTCCCATACTAAAAGTTGTTGATGTCTTTTGCAACCAATATTTCTATCCCTATCTATCGTTGCTGAGGAGCAACAGTCTATCAGATTGAGGTTCATCTGCCAATAGCGGGAGACATCCCTCACTAATATTATTTTTTCAGTGGTGGAATAGTGAGATAAAAGCACATCTTTAAGGAATAATTTCATGTAATAGTTAACTGATATTATAACTTTCATTGAACTAACCAGTATAATTTTTATTTTTTCTATCTTCTATGACGTAAGCTTGCAATGAAAAACAGTCTACATGTAATCTTGCTAGAGGTAGCAATGTACCATTAAGGTTGATTGGGTTATAATTAGTTTTCATTGTAAAACCAGGATTTTTAAAATCCTGCGAGAAACCAGCACTTGGTTCTTTATTAGTGATAATGTTGATGAGAAATGATGATTCTTCTGGAAGTGGATGTAAATAGAACTTGAGGGATGATAATTTTGAGCAGAAAATTTTGAGTGCTTCTTCCGTTCTCATGAAGTATGGATCGATTCTGAAATAAAAATCATACGATGGATTTATTTCTCCCAGAATCTCGAGAATATAATTTAGAATTCATCACTCACTCTATTTCATTCCGTGATTGATCAAGATCGAATGTGAATTTCTCTAATAGAATATATTCTTTATTAACACATAGTACTTCAAGGGACCTTAAATTGTTTTCATCTTCTTGAATTAGTCTTTTCACATACGTCAAGATCTTCTTGATATATTCATTCAGTTCTGGATGCCAAGTAATAAAAGCAGGTAGACCATAGATTTGTTTTTTGGTGAAAACTTTCCTGGGATACAATTTTCTATGGTACAAAATACTGTTCAGAGCAATATCCAAAAACTCCAAGAAGATATCTGTACCAACTTTTCAGAAATGGATCAATATAATGAACAAAACAAGATAGCTTAAGTGATAAATGATGATTTTTCAAGTTAAGCTGGGCCAGGAATTGTAAAGATGGAGAAAAATTGAAAAAATGTTGGAATCTTGAATGGTAAGTATACCACTGGTTGATCTAGCTAGGAGACCGCTTGGGATGCGGGTCACCAATTTTGACCAAAATTTTTTTGGTGTTTCTTAGTGACAAGAATAGAGAGTATGCAGAGTTTTAGGGTCCAACGCTCCCAAACTTCCAAGATATTAATTTATGTATCCTGGGTGGAGCCGTTGTTCTCGTCCCAAATGACAATATGTCATCTGAGACGTATTTCCCTACGACGCCTATGGTAACCTGCAGCGCGGAGTCGGTAACACAGGTACTGCGTTGCAGGTTACTATAAGCGTCGTTTGTAAGTACCATGTTTAGTTATACATGTGATGTGTACTCATCAAGTAGACATTGCTTACTCACTACAGTTTGAGTAATTGTAAGAAAAGTTTCCAGATTAATTTCCGCCACAGTGTTCTCCAGCAGGTTTGGAGCTTGATCGTGTGCAGCTGATGAGGATAATTTTTATTCAAGACGCAAGAGAATTCAGATAAGTAAACTTAACCTATGCCTTTCTCCATACATTTTTAAAAGATGTTTCTTTGTGATAATTTTTGTGTTCCAGGTATGCTGTACAGAGCCTGAAATTGCATTGAAGGGAGAAGAAAACTGTGAGTAGATAAGTTTTAATATTATTGGTTATAGTATGATATTGGTCGACACATGCTCAGAATTGAAGTTTTCATGAGTGAAAATCAATTCTGACACTGAATTGTCGTCCAATTATACTGAATTTGTTGTCTTTGTACTTAGATACATGTTATTATTGCTTCAGTATCCAAGCACAGAGTGAAAAATCGATAATCGTTGATTTTTTTCATATATTTCATGTTTTACTCTATGTGAGTAAGACATGGAAGTAAGATTTGTTGAGTATACGTGTAATTTACTTTTTCTGTATGTTTCTAGGATAGGATGTAATGTGGTGTTCAAGTGAGAACAGTGAAAGAGCAGTGCAGTTAGGGAAATACGTCTCAGATGACATATTGTCATTTGGGACGAGAACAACGGCTCCACCCAGGATACATAAATTAATATCTTGGAAGTTTGGGAGCGTTGGACCCTAAAACTCTGCATACTCTCTATTCTTGTCACCAAGAAACACTAAAAAAATTTTGGTCAAAATTGGTGACCCGCATCCCAAGCGGTCTCCTGGTAGGTCAAATTTATACGAAGTAGAGGAAGACACGAGTGCTGCTTATTAACCCATACATTTTGAATAATTCTGAGTAATTTCGATCCTCCCTATTCATAAGGACGTATCTCGGAGAGTTGCGAAATAAGGACGTATCTCGGGCGAGCGCAAAGTAAGGGCGTATCTTGGGCGAGCGCAAAGTAAGGACGTATCTTGCGTGAGCGCAAAGAAAGGACGTATCTCGGACGAGCGCAAAATAAAGTCGCAGCTCGGAGAATCGCGAATCAATATCGAATCTCACTGGTTGAAAATTATAACCGATTATAACCGCAAATGAATCTCAAGCATAAAATTCAAACTCGGCAAACATAAAAACGAGAAGGGCCTCATTCATTATATAGTTTGCTCGCGGCCATTGAACAATAAAACGATCATGGGCGAGAGTAAAAATATGAAACATCTGCATTTTTTTATTCGTGAATCCAAAGCTCAGAAACGATGGTCAAGAGCCTATCTGGCATTTATATACGTGGAATCACGGTGGCTCTGTTGCAGTCGCAAGTCCCGAGCGGTTACAAACAACAAGTTACAAGACGCAGTTCACAGTTGATCTTCTTCTTTGTCTCTCGCTATTGGCTTGTAGTTTACTTTCAATAAACTGGCTAGCCACAATTATATGTAATACTCACGGTGGAGCGTGTTTTTATTTTTGCTTCCCATATAACTGGCCCTACAGAGGTGCATGCCGGCGAATTGAACCCCGACGCTGTGGGCGAGTGTCCAGAAGTCTTATCCACGGCGCGCGGCGACTCATTCATCAGAACCGTTTGTTATTCGATATTTCCAACCTGCAATTGGAAAAAAAACGTTCTCCCAAGATTGCTATAACAATTTAACTGTAGTAAATCGTATCAATTAAATAATAAAATATTGTTTTAGCATGCGTACATTGTTTTCATCTACAATGGAGAAATAAGGTAAAATCTAAAATACAGTCCTGCAAATTCTTATTAATCGGGAAAAATTCTCCGAAAGCTCATGTTTCCGCAAACCTTTGGTCTTAGAATAGCTTGTGTATATCGATAATAGGAATTTATCTTCATGTGTGAACTGCATTAATTAATTTTAAACCGCTGAGATACTTTCTTACTTCGCAATTCACTGAGCTACGATATTATTTTGCCCGTCCCTCTGAGATACGTCCTTACTTTGCTCCAGCGTCCCGCGAGATACGTCCTTATTATTCTGACTCCCGAGATACGTCCTGTTGAATAGGGAGGAGCACAATTTTTTAAAATTTTGAATATACTTTGTTTCACGTTGTTTCAACGCACGTTACGGTTCGTCTGCAAACGATCAAATCCAAGTCGGTTCATGAAAGTAACAAAAATCAGCTGGAAGTAGGGTCATGTTTGTTATTACATCCTCCATAGTTTAAAATCCTTATTTGTTGCGATATTTGAAGGCGAATCCATGATATGGAATTCAATAAATGAAAAACTCTATTTACATAGATTCGAAGAAAAGTAATACTCATAATGTTAAGAATGATACTCATAATTTTGATTGGAACAATGTTAAAATTTTGGACAGGGGAAGAAATTTTTGTAAAAGACTATTCCCGAAATGCTTCTTATTCAAATAATTAATTTTTAACGTCACATGTTGCAAACGAAGAATAAATGAATTCTATCAGGCTTCGTGGACTATCCCAAAGTGATATTGCAAGAAAAAAATTCCACGCTCCCCGGGTTCGATTCGAACCAGCGTCCTCCTGATCCCCGGTCAGTTGCGCTACCATCTACGCCACCGGGAAGACAGCAGCTCATCACATTCCTGGAGCATGAATTCACTCCTCACAATATCACCTATATGTATACGATCAAATTCGATCACTGAATCTGTACGATCAAGGTCCGATCGCATTATTGCAGATTCCCTTTTTACCTATATCACTTTGGGATAGTTCACCAAGCCTGATAGAATTCTCTTGTTCTTCGTTTGAAACATGTGGACGTTAGAAAATAATTATTTGTAAAATACTACTTCGGGTGAAAGAAATGAAGTAGACCAATACATGTTGTTACTGCTTCAGTATCCAAGCAGAGAGTGATAAGTCGAGAACCGTAACTTTCTTCCATATATTGCATATTTTACTTTATATGGTGGAATATAATAGTCAATATTGATAAATATACATATTATTGACTGTTTTCATGTGTCTTCCAGGATTAAATGTGATGTAATATCCAGTGTCAAGAGTGCAAGTGCAGTGCAGTGATTGAAAATACGTCTCAGATGACATATTGTCGCTTAGGATACTACCGCCTGCTCCAACCAAGATACATTAATTAATATCTTGGAAGTTTGGGAGCATTGGACCCTGGGACACACTACCCTTGACTCGAACAAACATCAAAAAAAGTTTTAGTCAAGATTAGAGACCTGAATCCCAAGCAGTCCCCTATAGTAAGTCTATACGTGAGAAACTATTCAGGGAAAAGTTTAATTTTCTTAAGGTTGTAAGGGTTTACCAATAACTACGAGTAGACCATTCTGAATATCTTTGTGAGTAGAATCAAATAAATTTTGTTCGGTCCAAAAATATCATGGTGTACAAGTTGAAATTGATTGATACGTACTAAGATTAAGTAAAAAGATTTTTCAAAATAAATTTCGTCATGCTGAATTCACGTGAAACAGCTCATATATATGGGGCGTTTTTCGTCAACTCTCCAGAGCCGGCGCGCGGACGCTAAAACCTCACGTTTCCGACGCTTGTTTTCGACTCTATATGACCGATATCTAAATAATGTTGGATATGCTATCAATGTAGTTTTTTCTCAGCTTTCCGATGGTGAATTTAGTTTCTCAAATTTTTTACGTTTTCCGAATAAAAAAACCTATCTCAAAAACATATTTTTTTTTATTTTTTTAAATAGTCTAGATCGAAAGCTGAGGTTTTTTATGTCGATATAGCCCTTGAAAAAATCTATCTTCTTTCTGTATTCGAGTAAATGAGTGGCGAACATGAGAAAATGCGCCGCGCCGCGCCGCGCTAAACTCAAGCCTAAGCGCGTGGAGGCAGCTCGGAGTGGCCCGGCCCGGCGCATTTTCTCATGCCATATCTCAAAACCCTGATTTTTTAGATTTTTTTTAATAGTCTAGATCGAAAGTTGACCTCTTTTACATTGATATAGCCTCTAAAAAAATAGGACTATTTCGTTGTTCTCGAGGAATTGAGTAGTGAACATGAGAGGTTGCGCCGCGCCACGCTGCTTCCACGCGCTCGGGCTCGAGTCTTTTGTACACGTAAGTGCCGAATTCTTAGTTTGCTTTGATTTCGCTGAAAATTATGCGTTTGTTGTGCAAAATTCAACTCAATCATTCCACTGGAATAACAATCAAGCAACGGTTTTCACAGTCGTTATATTCACTTCCGAAGAAATGAAGAACTTCTTCATGAGAAGAAATTCTAACAAGAGCATGGCCATTATCTCAAATAATTTAGCTCACGATACAGTTGCAGTCCATGTGTACCAAGAAATAATCGTAAGATATCTGAAAAAAGAGTTCAAACCTATGAAAATTTATTATAGTACCGATGGAGCAGGTCAGCACTTTAAAAATCAGAAAAGTTTTTCTAATCTTGTTTATCATCAAAAAGATTTTGGCATTCCCGCGGAATGGCATTTTTGTGCTACAGCGCATGAAAAGGGGGCATGCGATGGAATTGGAGCTAATGTAAAACGAGGTGCTAAATTAGCGAGTTTACAGCGCTTTGCAAACAATCACATCTTAACCGCAGAAGGTTTATATGAATGGGCAAAAAATTATTGCAAGGAAACTGTAGTGTTTTTCAGTGCACAAGAAGAATACGAGAAAGCGAAGTTGGAATTGAAAGTGAGATTTGATAATTCTTTTCCTATACCAGGCACTCTGCAGTTCCATGCATTCATACCAACTTGCGATGAGAGGCTGATTGTCAAAAGCGTTTCATCAGCTTCGGAGTATGTAATTTCTCCGAAGTTGAAAAAAAAAAAATGCACAGTTGAAACACAATATTTCAAAGTTTGAATCGAACAAGTAATGAACGTGAGACTTCATTCAGTATATAGGAACAAGTACAGATATTGAATGTACTCTGAATTCGGCACTCACGTGTACAGAAGACTCGAGCCCAAGCGCGTGGAAGCAGCGTGGCGCGGCGCGGCGCGGCGCGGCGCAACCTCTCATGTTCACTACTCAATTCCTCGAGAATAATGAAATAGTCCTATTTTTAGAGGCTATATCAATGTAAAAAAAGGTCAGCTTTCGATCTAGACTATTAAAAAAATCTAAAAAATTAGGGTTTTGAGATATGGCATGTTTTATTTTTTTTTCTGGGAAAACGTGAAAATTTTGGAAAACTAAATTCACTATCGGAAAGCTGACAAAAAACTACATTGATTTCATAACCGACATCATTTAGATATTGGTCTAATAAAGTCACAAACAAGCGTCGAAAACGCAAGGTTTTAGAGTCCGCGCGCAGGCTCTGGAGAGTTGACGTGAAACGCCCCATATATATATATCGGTGACCCATTTTAATCATTCCAGCCGTATTACTCGGAGCCTCAGCAAGATAGGATAAAATGGTTTCGACAAAAGTTGTAGAGGGCAGAGGGGGCAACAAAATACGGCTAACAACTTTGACCTTGAATTTGACCTTGAAGGTTATTTCAAGGTCAAAGTAGATTTTTCATATGGAAACCCCTAGTTTTGACCCCGGAATTGGAAAGAGCGGGAAATTTTACATTGGAAACCATGCTGAACAATTTTTTCAAGGTCATTATAAGGTCAAGTCAAAGTCAAACTCGGAAAAAACCGTTTAAAATAGTTTTTTTCTATGCACCAGAGGCTCAATTGGTTAAAGCTTCTGTTATAAATGTTATAACCTTACGTTTGGCGCTACCCAGAAACAACGACGTGGACGTAGTAAGGATTGTTTCCTTTGGGGTGCTTGATTGGAGTGAGTCCCCTCGCCTCTCACTAACCTCGAATCAAGTGTTCGAATTGACGACCATTTGCTTCAAGGCACATTGTTAAACGCCTTTGAAAATGGCGAACGGTATCTAACAACGTTTGCCTCGGAATGGCAGCGCATGCTCGACGAATTCTTTCCACCATATCAACTCTGGTAGTGGGCCGTCGTTCAAACACGGCATTTTTTAAGTACCCCCACAAATAGAAATCAGGTGATGTAAGGTCGGGTGAGCAAGCAGGCCAGTTAACCGGACCTCCTCGCCCAATCCACCTGTTACCATACTGCTCGTTCAAAAAACTCCTTACTATTCGAGCAAAATGTGGTGTTGCGCCATCCTGTTGCAACCACATTCTTTGTCGCGTTTCTAAGTCCACATCTTCCAGCAATCTAGGTAATTCATCTCTTATGAGCCGCAAGTAAGTGTGTTGATTAACGTTTTCTTCAAAAAAATAAGGGCCAATCAAGTAGCCGTTGACAATACCGGACCATGTCATAAGACTCCAACGTCTTTGATGATTTACAGTTCGATGCCAATGAGGATTTACATCTGACTAGTAATGACAATTATGCCTATTCAATTCCCCATCGCTTTGGAATTTAGCTTCATCAGAAAACAAAACATAGTTAAAAAAGTTAGGATCATTTTGTATCATTTGTAAAGCCCATTGGCAAAACACAATCCGCTGTTGAAAATGCTCAAACTGTAGCTCTTGCACCAAAGTGATATGATAGGCGTGGTATTGAAGCCTTTTCATAATTCTTGAAAATGTATTTCTGGGAATACCAATTTCCATTTCTACTCGACGAGCGCTAATGTGTGGATCTAGATGAACTGCTGCAAGGATAGTTATAACTCGATTATCATTTTCATCATACTCGCGTCGCCTACGTTGACGAACCATGTATCCATTACGAGCTCTTTGAGTTAAACGACTGATATCCTGATGGCTAGGGTGTCGTCTGTCAGGGTAGCGTTCAGCATAAAGTCGAGCTCAAAGAGCTCGTAATGGATACATGGTTCGTCAACGTAGGCGACGCGAGTATGATGAAAATGATAATCGAGTTATAACTATCCTTGCAGCAGTTCATCTAGATCCACACATTAGCGCTCGTCGAGTAGAAATGGAAATTAGTATTCCCAGAAATACATTTTCAAGAATTATGAAAAGGCTTCAATACCACGCCTATCATATCACTTTGGTGCAAGAGCTACAGTTTGAGCATTTTCAACAGCGGATTGTGTTTTGCTACTGGGCTTTACAAATGATACAAAATGATCCTAACTTTTTTAACTATGTTTTGTTTTCTGATGAAGCTAAATTCCAAAGCGATGGGGAATTGAATAGGCATAATTGTCATTACTGGTCAGATGTAAATCCTCATTGGCATCGAACTGTAAATCATCAAAGACGTTGGAGTCTTATGACATGGTCCGGTATTGTCAACGGCTACTTGATTGGCCCTTATTTTTTTGAAGAAAACGTTAATCAACACACTTACTTGCGGCTCATAAGAGATGAATTACCTAGATTGCTGGAAGATGTGGACTTAGAAACGCGACAAAGAATGTGGTTGCAACAGGATGGCGCAACACCACATTTTGCTCGAATAGTAAGGAGTTTTTTGAACGAGCAGTATGGTAACAGGTGGATTGGGCGAGGAGGTCCGGTTAACTGGCCTGCTTGCTCACCCGACCTTACATCACCTGATTTCTATTTGTGGGGGTACTTAAAAAATGCCGTGTTTGAACGACGGCCCACTACCAGAGTTGATATGGTGGACAGAATTCGTCGAGCATGCGCTGCCATTCCGAGGCAAACGTTGTTAGATACCGTTCGCCATTTTCAAAGGCGTTTAACAATGTGCCTTGAAGCAAATGGTCGTCAATTCGAACACTTGATTGGAGGTTAGTGAGAGGCAAGGGGACTCACTTTAAACAAGCACCCCGAACAGTGAGAGGCAAGGGGACTCACTCCAATCAAGCACCCCAAAGGAAACAATCCTTACTACGTCCACGTCGTTGTTTTTGGGTAGCGCCAAACGTAAGGTTATAACATTTATAACAGAAGCTTTAACCAATTGAGCCTCTGGTTCATAGAAAAAAACTATTTTAAACGGTTTTTTCCGAGTTTGACCTTGACTTGACCTTATAATGACCTTGAAAAAATTGTTCAGCATGGTTTCCAATGTAAAATTTCTCGCTCTTTCCAATTCCAGGGTCAAAACTAGGGGTTTCCATATGAAAAATCTACTTTGACCTTGAAATAACCTTGAAGGTCAAATTCAAGGTCAAAGTTGTTAGCCGTATTTTGTTGCCCCCTCTGCCCTCTACAACTTTTGTCTAAACCATTTTATCCTATCTTGCTGAGGCTCCGAGTAATACGGCTGGAATGATTAAAATGGGTGACCGTGTATATATATCATGTATGTATGTATGTATGTATGTATGTATGTATGTATGTATGTACATACATAAACACACTCTCAATAAAAAAGAAGACACAGTCGCTCAGCCACACATACAAGAAGCTCAATAACCTTTTCCAAAACAAACATTCTAGCGCCGTCGACTCTGTATAAGAGTCACATGGTTCACTTTCTGGTTGCAGATACAAATATGAGAGTGACAGTGAAAGCTAATCCATTCTAATAACAAAACAATTATACCTGGCAAAGTAAACATCAAAATAAAAAATATAATAATTAAATCATGCAGATCTACGAAATTTCTAGAAATACAAATACTCTTGCTCTTACGAGCTACATTTATTTTCCAAACCGAGATAGTATTATGTATAAACTAGGAAAAATTGAATTCCGTGCCATTGGATATGCCTTGGGCTACAGAAAGTCTACACCAACAAATATTTCATAGAGGGAATCGAAATTGAGTTTTCTCAAAGATTTACATTATTAAATACAATCAGTTGAACGTGTGAGATGCACTTAGGTAAACATGCACTGTTTAACCTCAAGTTAGTTTTCCCAACCTCAAGTCGGCTATGGTGTTCTACAAAACGTCTAAGTTTATCATATCTAACCCTAGATGGGACGTGGTACCGAACTCAGAAAAATCACACTGCATATTAAACCTTCCATTCTAACCCCATGTGGGTAGTAATTGAGATAATTGACATGTCTGTTTGATTATGCATTAGCCTGCGGGGACTTAGCCCGAAACAACTCGCTTCCAAGAGCGAGGATCTTGCCGGTCGATGCCTAGGCCAAGAGTGACGCTTTCCTCCGCGGACCGTATACAGATTTTCTCGGCTGAGTTCGACTCAAGGGCGGGGATTTGAGGACAGGCCCTCTAACTCCTCCCTCGTACCAATCAGAATTGAGTTTATTAAAATAAGGTTAATATTTTAAACTAAAGTTGTATTTGAATAGATATTGATATTTACGATGAAACGCACATTTTGCGCCATCCGCATAAATGAAATTCGCGCGCTGAACAGCGTTTGAATACAGAAATTCGCACGTTCTTGATTAATGCGTAAATTATATCTTAAATTTAGAAACTAAAGGTGTTTCCTCCAAGTAGAATATTATATTTAGTGATTGCCGAAGTTTCATTCTATTCGAATAACCGGAAGTTATTATAAATCGCGAATGAAAATAAAATGCTTTCTTTTATGATGCTCGGTCGATTGCGAGCGAACAAATCAATATTTTCAAATTCTGAAAACGCCAAAAGCTTTTTTGAGAGCTAAGGAATAAAAAGTTATTTAGGTATAAGAATCTTACTATCGTTTAAATAACCGAAATTAACAATACGCAGGGAAATTTTCATAAAAGCGCGGAATATTTACTTAGCGGTTAGTTCGATCGATTTGAAAGTTTGGCAATATATTTAATAACTAGAAGTTCGGAATATTATCTATTATTAATAACAATATTTATTAAACAATAACAATATATCCTGAGAGAATAAAAGGTTAAAGATAAAATTTATATCCTCTGAAAAATCAAGGATTTTTAGGCAGATTGCCGCATCGTATACAAGTAAAAAGTTAATAATTATTGTTATTCAAGGGCATAGTGTCCCTTTACGGAGTGACGTGCAAAGAAGTTCGTATCGTGGGAGGTGCGCGTCCTAGGCGTATTCAAACTCGGCGTCTTCCAGAGGGGAGCGTTCTTCGCGGTAAAACAATGAAATCCGGCACATATACGCCGCTTTGAGTCGATAGTCATTGGCGATCGCTTTTCTGGGGCTCGCGCGGGAGGAGCAAGGGCATTTAACCGATTGTCATTGGCGCTCGAATTTTCGAGAGGTTTCCCAGGCTCACAGGGATGTATAAACTGTATTTTGACAGGCGGCCATCGGTTGCACACGGAAAAGCGTATGGTCTAGACGTCCGTGCTTGTCATCTTAGGCATCGAGTGCGGTATCAATGACGCGATAATGTGCGGCACTTAGCGGATGCTTGTTTACAAAGCGTTGAGCGCGGTCGGCTTGGCCGAAACAACGCCGCTGCGTGCAGCTGATGACGTAGCAAGGCCTGCTTTATCTTACTCGTTATTTGCATCAGTATGGGAGATGCGCGTTTCAATATTTAGATCGTGATCGCGTGAATTTACATGTTATCTAAATTAGTAAAAGGCAAAAAATTTTTATTGAATTCAACTAGTAATTTGATACTAAACAAGGCATAGTACGCATGACGTCACAACTGTTACTAAATTATTTTATTCAAGTTCTCTATAATTTTTCGTAAATGCACGTTAGAGTCACGATTACTCACGAGAGTCAACGAGATAATTCCCGTAGCAACCGGAGTTGATATTCCACAAAGATTTTTCACACAAAGCCTCTTCGAGAAATTATAATGTTATTGCGGTTAGCAGCGAATTTCCCCACGCTTACATGAGCATAAGGCGATACGATGCAAAATGCTAATATCTCGAGATCTAAGCATATCTGAAAAAGTTACTCAAGATAAAAAATACTCATATCCTGATTCTACATCGATATAGAAGTTTTAAAATAATGTACTTATAAGATTAAAACTTTGTTAATAACCATGTCAAGTGAATATTGTAAAAATATTCTGTACTTTTGAAAATCCTGTATCGATATATAATCAAGGATTGAATATCTTTTTTATTCCCTGTAACTTTTCGAATAAACATTTCTGTCTCGAGATATTGATGTTTGAATGGTTGGTTATTCACAAGTCAACAAAAGTACAGAGGAGGAGGCACGAAATCAAAATGCTAATATCTAAAGATGGAAGCATTTCTGCAGAAAATTCCATGGAAAAAATTGTCTAGTTCATGATTCTGCATCTATCTGTGGATTGAAATAAATGTTTACGTATAATATCCACATTATATCATAAAAAATTTGATGTAAAATTCATAAGAAATATTTTTATGAATCATATATCGATGTAAAATCAAGAAATAAATATTTTTGATTTTGATATATTCTCAACAAATATGCTTGTATCCTGAGAAGGCTCTGGGAATGAAATGGTCATCATTGTTATTCTTCCCAGGCCTCTCGAATGAATGAAAAAAGAAGGTACAATGGGAATGCGCACAAAAAGCACATCTTTGCGCAGAGCCAATCTAGAGAGAGTGAAAGTGCCGGGAGCCCTAACATGCCATCAATTGGAGCGGGAGATGGAGAGGAAGAGGCGCGTCTGCGTGGCCGCTTTGCGTAAATTTCAATTGTAGTATTCTCTTTCACGAGCTATGTATTGAAATTAAAGAATTTTTTAAAAAATAGTCGAATTTCTTGTTTCTAGTGTTAAGGCCCGTCCTTTATTTAAAGGGGCGGGTGGGCAGAATACTCCTAAATAGGCGGGAATGTTGTCACGTAAGAGGTATCACGATCCGTGTTTGGGAGAGACCGTCGGTCCCTTACACTTTACTTATCCGTGCGGCACCGTGTCGTCCTTGGCTGAGGTTTGGCAGCACATCAACCGACTCGTATGAGGCGTGCTGGGCCGTATATGCGTGTCAGCTCGGAGTGTGGTGCAGGAGAAGGGTTTTATGAATGAACTCACTCCAAGTGCACTAGCACTATACCTTTATTTCAATACTAAATTCTATAATCTACACTCGAACCCACGTGGTTGGATCATATGCAATTATATGCTTCGCAAAAATAGATGTTATGATGCTACGCATTCGCGGGGAAGCTGCGCCGCTCGCATACTCCTTGTCCGGCCACCCGTGTGGCATCCATGATCAGCGCGGATCAACTCGTTCATGTCCGCCGCGGCCGCTTCTTTATAGCCGTTGTGACGTCACGTCAAGATGCACTCTCGGGCGCGAAGCGCGGGCGCAAAACGGTGAGAAGACGCAGTTGCACTTCGCGAGATTTACCTCTCCTTCATGGATAGATAACAAGCGCGCGTGGCTCAATTCCTTTTCTCCGTTCGCTGACGCGTACTTATAAGTATACGAAGCACGCTCGCTCCATTACAAATTTGATCATGCGCTATAATCTATAAAATATTGATTATGTCTAAGGCGCCTTGTACAATGATTTACCAATACGCATACGTTTACATATTCCTGCTTATGGCGCATCGGCCTATAGATAATGAGTTAGTTATAATCATTTACATGTCACATATGCGTGACTGAACGTAATCGATGTGGGAAATAAATAATGAACTTTAGGGAGGAAGCACTCTTTCGCATATTTTTATTATTCCTGACAAGCTATGCATTGATTCTCTTGCTGCTGGTCGAGAGCCCACTGGCTGGTCGTCATCTCATACGTATCGATAAGAAAATATCCTATGGCCGTTTCTTACTAATCCAGAGCTGCGCAGTTGCCGTGTGCAACTAGCACTTATAAAATAATATTTCCGTACGAGCACCCTCTGGCTGCTCGTAGCTTCACACAGGCCGATAAGAAAATATCTTATAGCCGACATTCATACCTTCCAACGTTGGGCAGTTGCAGAGAAAATGCAGGCTGTTCCCATGATACCCGTGCACTACGTGCAACTCGCCATCCGTCGCATGGATGCGTCTCACTCAGCGCATTCTTACATTCATACGCTCATATGCTTAATCCTAATGTTGCTTCTCGGTGCAACTTAGGTAGTCTGTGGGATATTCGCATCGCAAATATGCGATGCAACTTGCACTAATTTATTTCGGAATTTTGAAAATTTCTAGGCGGGACAAGGCCAGGCCATAACACTAGAATAACATAGATAAATTTTTCAAAATGTTGTTATTCGATAAGTATGTCGGATATACTGGTAACCTCTTCTTAAAGTATAAAGCGTATATTTGTTCAACTGCCGGGATGTGTGTCAAAGGTAGGCACCATGCTGAGTCCAGTTGAGCCTCTTCTCCGCGGTCAGGCGCAGCACATGTTGGCCAGCGGGCGGAGATTAGGAAGGGTCAAGCATCGTATTCGGGCTCGCTTGCCGAGCTGATCGTTTGGCGTCGGCCCTTTTCTTGCCTGTAGAATGGAATAAAAATCTGTGTTCGTCATACAAGTTGTTAGACTCAATTAGATGCGCCCAGAAGCTCGATTTTATAGCCTGAATGGAGGGTCGAGCATCCCTTTTATTTAGGTTGTTGATAGCTTTCACCAAAATTTTGAAATGTTTCAATTTTTTTCACACTTCCTCTCTCGATCCCTAGGCCTGCCGCTTGTAAAGTCGAGCTAACGTGGTTACGTTTAGATAAGAGTGATTTACAGTATTTGACATAAATTTAAGATTTTAAATTCTTTTGAAGCACCCACGGACGTCGTTGATGCCCGAAACAGCGTCATTTGGTGATAATAGCGAATATCAAATCATAAACATCGGACAAATATTCTTCAAACATACGAACCAACGATGAAAATGTTCAATAATGAAAATGATATATATCTTTGTTCAAGAATACTATACAATTCTAATTTTTAGAAATCACGGACCTTTTTTTTCATAGATTGTATACGCTGGATCCATCGTACATACCTCCATATGCTATTCAGAAGAGATATACTACTACTCCGAACAGATTCACGCAAGCCACCTCGGTATACCTCTTGTTGGCCTCTGTTCAATTTACAGAAACTTACTCCCATGATTTGTGTATTCACTTGAACCTACAGCTATGGTCAATTAGATTTTCAGACTTTTGTAGGTAACTTGAAATGGTTTGATTTTTATAAATTGAAATTCGCTATCATCACCGACTAACGCTGAAAAAACTATACTAATTTTGAATTCAAAAAATGTGAATGTTTTGAAATTTTATCAAACGTTACGATGAAATAAAGACAACTTCCTCATTGGGAAATGGGATTTTCAAAAATGTCTCAAAAAATTTGACAATATTCCTCGAGCGATTCTAAGGCATTTTTGTTCTTATAAATTTTTTTCTAAAGTCCATAGATTTTGAAAAAAAAATTGTTGAAGATTGAAAAAAAAAAATTCGTTTTTTCCGCCATTTTGTAAAGAAGAGATGGTTCAAGGTCAACAAAAAAATTCCCTGTTAAACTTCAACTCCCATGATCACCTTTGATCACGGTCGCAAGGTGATATCTTCACCGTAACACTTCGAAAAAAAATCCTGAAAATTTTTTTTTTCGAAAATTTAGGTGTTTTTTATGTTTCAATCGAGCATATCTCTTTTCCTGTAAAATTTATCATGATTCTGGAAACGGATTCTAAAAGAGCATGAAATTTTACATCAGAATATGTGGTTCAAAAATTTTTTCAACGCCAATTACATAGGAAATAATCACTCTGAAAACGTGCAAGAAATTTCGACATTTTGGACGTTAATGGGTTAAATCAGTTGTGAAGGAAACTTCGTTGCATTGTTGCCATTTTGTTCCTAGAGCATCGCATACACTCTGGTAAAACCAGCAAAAGTTAGTTAAACGTATTAATACTCTTTTTATTGACCGAAAATGTGCTTGGCGCGCTGTTGTCAGCGCAAGCCAAAGAATCGGGAACTATAGTTTTGAATACTTCCTCATTATGTGGACATTTTTTTATCATCCCAGATTTAAGACCTCCTTGTCATATATCTCTTGAATTTTTATTGAAAAATTCCAAAAACTGTTGAAGTAGTCTCGAAATAGCTAAACCCAAAATCATAGTTCATACCGAGATCCCCATAAGTTCCCTCTTACATATTCCTACCATCGAGTACTGAACGGCGGTTGGACTTTCAGTTGCTAGTCAGCTTAAGCATGTATAAATAGTGGTCGACGACGAATAAATTCGGGCTTGGTGGACTACTATCCCAAAGTGATATTGCGAGAAAAAAATTTCACGCCTCCCGGGCTAGATTTGAACCAGCGATCTCCTGATGAGGATGATCAGAATCATTGGAAGAGTGAGATTCCAAGAGAAAAAAACATCGTTGGTATGAAATTTTTCTCAAAGATCCCGCTCACTTATTTCTGTAACAGTTGATAAAGCAGTGGATGGAATAGTGGATAAACCAGTGGATGGAACAGTGGATGAATCAGTGGATGAAACCGTAGAAAAATTCTATCGTTTACCATATATAAAGTATAAAGGATAGTTTGATACTTTTTCAAACTTCCTCATAGAGAAAAAAGAATAGGTTAATACTTCCGTATACTTAATCAAGATCTCGATCGTTAATTTTTGAAACAGTAGAATAAACAATGTGTGAATTCAATACTCAACTTTACTACAACTTTAGTGATGAATCAATGGAAGTCAAAAACGTTGTACAAAAAAATGTAATGACAAGTGCATCTGATTTATGCACAACAAAGGTCTTTCACTGTCCATCTCTAATAGAAGAAATAAAGAAATAAAGAAGAATTTGCCCTGATTACGGAGTTTGTTTCACATCAAAACATCAATAGGATATCATGAGTAAGTCAAACTAAATTTCATCTAATCATTTTTATTTGGAACTATCACAGATGAAAATTGTATGACTTCAGGAAGAGTGTACATAAAACTGGATGAGTTTCCTTAGGGAGTGAGCCTGAATGCTCAACAAAGACAGCAACAAAACAAAATAAAAAAACTCTACAAATATAAAAAAAGGGGAAAGAAAAAAAGTGTATATTTAAATCCACTTTATTGTAATTGAATCGGAAAAAAAGAAAAACACCTATCGATGGTGGCATACACTGACTTGTGGCAGGGCAGAAGCCCCTTGAAACAACTCTACGATCGTTTTACTGAATGTGGTACACACTGACTGTGTTTTATGTTTGGTATTGCCGTGCAAGCGCTCGATGACAGTGGGTTGGGAGAGTCACAACTGACTTGGAGGCGGTCGTTTCCACCTCGCATTCGGGGTGTGTGTGTCTTCATCCTGGGGCTCCTCCATGTGGACCTGTTTTAAGCTCGAGTCAGTGTTGCTCGAACGTGAAGTTGCGTCTCGGCCACGTCCTGTACCGTTGCGGGACACGCGTTTGGTGGTAGCCCGAGGCATTTCTCCCGAGCTAGGCAGCACGGGTTCTCGTTTTTCCAGATCGTAACGGACGTGTTAGTTTACGTACCCGCGTTGCCCAAAGAAGTTGCAGAAGATCCGCGTATTTCTGATTTCCCTTTTAAAAGACTCGAATCCATGTCCATGCTTCCCGCATTGGAAGCAGACGAACCCTGGAGACTGGTGCCAGCCCTCGGACACGTACAAGTCTGTGGCCTTGCGCATCAAGGTGCCTATCGCTGTCGCGCGGGCTATCTTGCTTGCTTGGGCGTTGGGCACAGTAGTGCCGGCATTTATCATCCCTGTCGTGTGACGACTGACGCCCCTGTTACTCCCCTGGCTCTATTGATGGGGCCAGAGCTTCGAGCCGGGTAGCGCGATCTACTGCAGAGGCATTCTTAATTGTCGGCATTGTCACCGAAACCTTTCTAGCCTAGACGGGCTTTCGGAGCGCCGCTGAGTGGTCTTGAATGAGCCACCGTACAGGGTTGTAGGTACCTTCCGCGGGTGCTCTTCACTCGTTACAGCGAGAAGTGGCGGCTGTAAACCAGGCGCAGGGCCGGATTTCGTAGTCGATCGAGGCCCAAGCTCTACCAAAGTTTTGTTTTCTCGAAGAGGAAGCTTTGTAATGGGGTGAAAATGGACCCATCGAATCGGACTTCGGGACCTCGATTTTGGTGATCTACGGGTCGAAAAACATGGAAATCCATAATTGTCTGTATGGAGGTACGTACGTGTGTGACCACTTTTTGTTTTGGCATGCGATAACTCTCGAATGAATGGTCCGATCGTCCTATAATTTCGCACACAGATTGGTCTCCGAAAGATGTAAACCAAACCAACCGGTTAATTATTTTCATGGCAACCGTTGCTAACGTGTTTTCGGAAAAAGCTTCAAAAATCATCATCGATGCACGTTGGGTCTCCAATTCTTTCGACGATCGATGAGAATCGATCAGACATTTATTTTGAGACAACCATTCTTCATTATTCTAGCAACCGTTGCTATGGAGAGGTATGAAATTCAGCTTCAGTCTGACTTTCTTTTGTCGTACGATAACTTTCGAAGGAATTGTCTGATCGTCCTGAAATTTTGCACACAGGTCGGTCTCTAGGAGATGTGAACCAAGTTCGGTGTTTAGCAACATCCGATGTTTATTTCTGTAGCAACCTTTGCTATCGTGTTTTTGATAAGTTCCCATATAATTCATGATAAATACTCATTTGGGCTTGTATATTCATGGGAATCTATAAGAATCATAGAGATCTTTCCCGTAGAAACCATTCTTAATGTCTCTAGCAACCGCTGTTTTTACCCCTTGCAACCGTAACTAGGGAGTGGGAAAAGTCAGTTGTAGGTCCATTTTCGGAACTGTTGATGACTAAGAAGTAAGAACATCGAAGCTCCGACATTCACCATAGCACCCGTTGTTAACGTCCTTAGCAAACGTTACTATGGAGTGGAGGAAATGAGTTAGAGGTTCATTTTGCTTTTTCAAACAGGGACGAAAATCGAACTTTCGATCCGGACTTCCGGACCTTCATTTTCGTAATCTACCGGTCAAAAAAAATCGAATCCCAAAAATGTCTGTATGTGTATGTCTGTACGTACTCAAGCGATATCTCTCGAAGGGATCGTGCGTTCTTCTTGAACTTTTGTACAAGAGTGAGTCGTGGCGAGGATTGACAATTTTCAGCAACGTCGGTTGTTTATTTCCCCGGCAACCGTTGCTACGGGGTATTAAAATTGGGCTGCGGTAATTTTCAGATGGATCTTACATTTTTTCAATAATTTTGCACACAAGTGAGTCGTGGCGAAGAATTTTCAAGTTTGGTTGTTTATTTCCATGGCAACCGTTGCTATGGGGTTTTGATATCGGCACGCGATATCTTCCGATTGGATCGTACGATCTCCTTATCATTCCGCATATGAGTTAGTTATGGCCAGCTGTAATCTTGATTTCTAATCACTAAGAACATCAAGCTTATAGCAACTGCATGTTCTACGGATAAGAAATCTGAGGGTGGATATTTCTTTACATCCAAAGTCCAAAATTCTCATCTAACACTTTCATATTGATGGGACCGTCTATTCAAAGATGCATATGGGATGTTCAAGTCAAGTGGGCACAGTCACAATTTTGTTTGTGATTCTGTTTGATAGCATTCATTTCTAAATGCATGAAGATTAATGCAAGTGGAGGTTCAATTCAAATACTTTGAGAAAGCATACTGTTGAGGCACTTGGCAGCGGTTTTTCCCATGTGGTTTGACCTACTAAACACGAGTTTTAAAGGTGGACAGCCGGCTATTGAACAGGAAAATTTTTGTCGAGGATTTTCCGAGAGCGATATGAAAATTAGCTTTTTTGCAGGAAAAAAATATCATAATACTGTTACGTGGCTTGAATATTGAGATCCGTAGATTAATTTTCGTGGATTCGATATTTCGGTTGTGCAGCCGAGCTGAACACAGATTACTCGTGAAGGGTAGGTGAACGTGAAATAAATAATGTCAGGATGGATATGAGTTTAAATGTATAGGCGTATATTGAAACGATTCGTACGATAGCCGAAAGAGTGTGTGTTCCAAATTTAATAGTAATATTAGTATAAATACGTCAGGTTGAGTGTCGTGAAACCGAGTAGCTCAAATGGCGGCGAATTGCACAGTGGCGGTCGCGGCGTTACTGGTACGGGAGCACGGTGGCTAAAGCGACGTTACTACTTCGGAGGCACGGTGGCGAGAGCGCGCCGCCGCTCCCGGTGGTCATATTTATATGTTCGTAGGGGTAAGTCAGTCGAGTCGCGAGTGGGGGCTTCTTCATCCCCTGTTTGCCAAGGGGCGGACAGGTCCTGCACGCGCGTCGGTGCTATTCGCGTTGGATCCTGTCGCTTGACTTTCCGTAACGTGATGCCGCTCGGCCGGATGCTTGCCGTATTCGGACTTCATATATAATATTAATATTGAATAGTGACTATTGAATATATGAGGATTCGAATAATCGTGGCACTAGCCACGGGACAATACTTTCCTTAGTATTTTGCACAGAAAAGGTCCCTTTAAATTTTTCACGGAAATGCGCGGTTTCTGAGTAAAAAATTAGCAAATTTTGAGAAAATGCGATTTTTCCGATTTTTAAGGTGCTGCTGCTTAGTCACGTCACAATATTTTCCAGTCCACTCGGTCTTGAACTGTTGTTTTGAGTTTTAACTAGAGATATTGATAGATTTTGAGCCGGAAAAATGGTCTTTTCCTATTTCCCAGCATTAATTTGCCAATTACTTCTAGAGCGCTTCGATAACACTTAATCGCATGCTAAAGGGTTTTCCAAAGTTGGTCGGTGGTTGGATTCTACACAATTTCACTCGATAATGTTTTCCCATTTATTTGAATTTTCTAGAATCTGATTCCTTAAGGAAAATGAGGAAATTTGTCAAAAAAAATAATAAAAATAGCCACTTCATGTGAAAATCTCAGAGTTAAAAATTCAACCGTCGAAACCAACCTTGGAAAACTCTTTAGCATATGATTAACCATAATCGAAGCGTGCTGAAGGTACTCAGAAAATTAATGCTGGGAAATTGGAACCGGAATGGGTTATTTTCCCGACTAAAAATCTATCAATATATCCAGTTAAGACCCAAAACAGCAGTTTGAGACCGGGTGCGAAATATTGTGGCGAGACTGAGCAGCAGCACCTTGGAAGGAAATCAGAAAAATCGCATTTTTTCCAAATTTGGGAATTTTTCACTCAGAAACAATGCATTTTCGTGAAAAATTAAGACGGACTTTTTGTGCAAAATACTAAGGAAAATATAAAAATATTTTTTTTCTGCGAAAAAGCTGATTCTTGGAATACTATTGGAAAATCCGCGATAAAAATTTTCCTGCCTATTTTTCGGCTGTCCACTTCCAAAATTTGTATTTAGCAGCTCAAACCCCATGGGGAAAACCTTGGTGGAGCTTGAGCCATCCGCGTATCATCACGCCTCTAGAAGGGAGCCTTCTGGGTTGCCTTGGCACTACTGTGTTTCATAGTAGAAAGTTCTTCTCGCGCTAAATCATGAGGCCTCGTGAAATCCACCTTTTCCTCGTGCTCCATGACCTTCTGCTCTATATTCGCATTTTCTACTACTGCCGCGGCTTGGAAATGGCGCGGTTTCTGTTTCTACGCTACCCCTCGGAACACGGAGAATTTTGAAGGTGGTGGAGCCCTGAACATTCTCCATCTGCGGATATGGGATTTTTTTCGTTTAGCCAGCTTCAGCAGCTCATTAGAAAAGGAGAACTGGCTTCTCAAAAATCTGTCGTTGAGTACTGAAAGGAGATTGTTGTACGCAATGTCCAACTATTGTCTGGCGGGAAGAATCTTGCATACGGTCAAAAATCAGATGGAGTTTGGTCAAGAAGGTACTGACCAACTCGTCGTCGTCTTAAATCCGAGCATGTCATGTTTTGGAAAATCGAGATCTCTTTGCTATCTCGCTGGAAAGCAAACTCCAAAAACATGAAGCAATTCTGAAACCTTTTGGAATCGTTCTATTTTCACCTCTACTTTAAAATTAGATCCACACAATATCCTAAAACCGGAAAATCGTAGGGAAAGTAAAAAATTGAAAAATGATTTTTTTTCTCATTCCAGCAAATAACTTTCTTCAGAGTTACTTTTCAAACATATTTGTGTAGGTGAAAGATATTTCTATTCCAATTTTCTACAGAATGAGCTTTGCTGCTTTATGATTGAGTAGTTAGGAAAATTATAAAAGACTGTTGAATATTAGTGAATACGGCTTTTTGATTATTGTATTAAGGTAGATAATGCCATATGAAGCTCACGCACACACGCGCGGCACATGTACACAGCACACGCACAAACGAACACAAGCTCGCTCTTGCTGTGTCTCACTTCCTCTCGCTGCGCTCACGCGTTCGCCACGTGAAATCGGCAACTTGGCATTAAAATAACTTACAAACAGTACGGTTTAACATGCTACACTAAGCGAGGGGAGTTTTTGTTACTATGTTCTCTATAACATACTGTTTTCTTGTCAACATTTAAATAAGCGTTCTTGAGATATCGATGAAACGTCTTTTTGCGTGCTGGTGTAAAATATTGTTATGGATGAGTGGGTAAAATTTCAAGACGATTGTAAGAAAACGCAGTTTGGTATAAACTACTCCCAGGCTGCCTGTGATTGGTCCATATATTTCCGAGATATGGGTTTTTTACTTCTGGGAAAATCGTAACTTGATCACTTTATTACGCGAAAATTGTGATACTCATTTCGATTAAATTTTGCATTCTCGAAGAAAAAAACTTGTAACGGGGCAAAAATTAAAATCTCGAATTAGACTTTAGGACCTCGATTTTCGCAATCTACTAGTCGAAAAACATGGAATCACAAAAATGTCTGTAAGTACGAACGTACATACGTACGATGTATGTAACGCTGTTTTTGACGCGCGATAACTTTTGGAGAATACGTCCGATCTTCGTGAAATTTTATAGAAAGATGTAGCCCGAATTCGTTGTTCAGCAACGTCCATTGTTTATTTCCCCAGCAACCGCTGCCAAGGTTTTTTTTTGGAAGTTTCCTACAATTCTTCGTAAATACACTTTGAGGCTCGAATACACATGAGGATCTACAGGAATCAACGTCATCTTTTCTGTAGTAACCGTTGTTGATATCTCTAGTAATGCGTCCGTGAGATCGCCAACTATCGTAATCAATATTACCACACCAACTTTGATAGAAAAAATGTTCAAGTATCGAATTTAAGGTGGAAATTCCATCACCCTCTCCAACTCAAACTGTTGCTCACGTTAAAATATATAATAGTTCTCAATTCGCTCTTTTGAATGAAATGAAAAAAAACAGCGGTATCCGTGCTCCTAACAAAGTTATTTGCATTCGAAGTCGCGAACTTTAACATGTAGCTATTGTAACCTACATGGAGCACAGACATTCTCCGATAAAATTGAATGATCTAATGAATCAATGCCTTGAAAGAAAATATATGAAAAGAAATTTTGAAATTTGTAGAATTCGTTACCGGTGAAATGTATGTAGCAACCCGAACTCATTGTAACGCTACATCTGTTACAATATATTTTTTATCCTGCGAACGAGCGTGTCCACCTTGTTCGCTGTGCACTTGGAAAAATCTGGCAACACTGTGTACCGCGCTCAACTGACCAACATGTAAATATATCGGTAACGTAGGAGTACAGTCGATAGAATGAGTAGAGGTTAACTGCAGCAGTGTTGCAGGTTGCTGTGTTTATGTCCGCCAGCCCACTACCAGAAAAGACTCGTCAAAATAGTGACCGGTGAATCTTTCGATTTTTCAATATTTACTTTCAAACAAGGTTCGACCATGACGAAAAATGTATGAATAATGATGCTTTGGAATGAAAAAAATTTGGATGCTATTTTGAGTCCGGTAGCAATGGAATTGCTACCTTAACCCATTAAGGACGGGACGGACACTTTTTCGTGTCCAACTTCGAGCAATCACAAAGTGGTTAATTTTATCGCAAAAAAATCCTAAACCACTGATTTTTATAGTTTGAAGTGTGTTCTTTCTGATGGTGACACTCGATTTTCGCTTAAATAAATTTTCTTATGCGAAATCTGTAAATTAATAAAAAAAAACACTGATTTTTTGAAAAAAAAATTTTTTCAGATCAAAATTTTTTTACTTTTTGAATTTTTTAGGTGCTTAAAACTCTTAAAAAAGTTGTCCATGACCCCTTAACTTAAAATTTTTCGCCCTAGGAATATCCTTAATATTTTTTTTTCAATTAATGTTACGTCAAGTAAACAAAATTTCATTATTTTACTTCACCGATTCTTATCTCGAAAACTATCGACTTTCATAAAAAGTTTGTAGGAACAAAAAATGTTTAGAATCAATTAAGGAATACGTAAGAATTTTTCTAGATTTTTTGGGACCATTTTTGGTTTTTTCAAAAATGTCCATTTTTTGAAAAATCCAAAATAGTCCCAAAAAATCTCGAAAAATTCATACGTATTCTTTGACTGATTCTAAGCATTTTTTATTCTCATAAACTTGTCATGAAAGTTGTTAGTTTTTGAGAAAAAATTACCCAAGTTTCAAAATAACGTTTTTAGCCGGCTATACTATTGCCGTTGCCCGGCCTTCATTCTGGCAAGATAACTGACGCATAAAGACTTTTGTTATCTTACAATTTAATTCATTGATTTATATAGGTTTATTACAGTTTTTCTTTCACGAACATTTTGATAAAGTGACGTAATTTTAAAATTTCCGTAGTTTTCCAATGTAAGCAGGTTATCGTATAGTATATTACTGCACGATTTTGACAAATATCATTGTACGCATGATATTTTTATCCTGATTTTGATAGTTATTGTTACAAAGTTTTGATTGAAAATGCCACCAGTTAAAAAACGAAAAACATTGAGGGAAGAAGTCTTAGAGATGCAAACGCGTGAAAATGGTGCGTAAAGTAAAAAAATTTCATTATTTGACTTCACCGATTCTTATCTCGAAAACTATCGACTTTCATAAAAAGTTTGTGAGAACAAAAAATGCTTAGAATCAGTCAAAGAATACGTATGAATTTTGCGAGATTTTTTTGGACTATTTTGGTTTTTTCAAAAATGTCCATTTTTTGATTACGCAACATTAATTGAAGAAAAAATATTAAGGATATTCCTAGGGCGAAAAATTTTAAGTTAAGGTGTCATGGACAACTTTTTTAAGAGTTTTCAGCACCTAAAAAATTCAAAAAGGAAAAAAATTTTGATCTGAAAGAATTTTTTTTTCAAAAAATCAGTGTTTCTTTTATTAATTTACAGATTTCGCATAAGAAAATTTATTTAAGCGAAAATCGAGTGTCACCATCAGAAAGAACACACTTCAAACTATAAAAATCAGTGGTTTAGGAATTTTTTGCGATAAAATTAACCACTTTGTGATAGCTCGAAGTTGGACACGAAAAAGTGTCCGTCCCGTCCTTAATGGGTTAAATACGTTTGACTAGTTTCAGATTTTTTTGAAATAACTATTTTCTCCGAAATAACCAAACGAGCAAAATGAGCAAAAATGATGGACCTGTTACGTCCGACGTACGGAGTAGCGGTAAATTTGAATGGAATTCTACCGGGTTCAAAATACGGATCGCGTTTCCCGATTTGGCGTGAGCCAAGATGGGGCAATGACTTTTCGGCCGGAAAACTAGTGCAAGAGAGCGGAGCAGTGCAAGGGCCTAACAGCACTTATAATAGCGGCGGGGACAATAGAAAGGGTTACTCACTTTGCAGACGAGGCTGGAAGTCGGTGGCTGCTCGGGGCCGGGCTACTGTTGTCAATTTACGGTCGGGTCCCTCATCACAGCAGGCGGTCAGGCTACTCCTTGCGAAGCGCGGTGGATTTGACTCTTTTCTCGCGACTCTACGTTACTGCGCGTTGCATTTTTCTTTGAAAATTCCAAGATCGAAACGGCTCGACTAATTCAAATGACTGATTATTTACTAGTACTGCGTAGAAGGTGAACTCAATGATCAAACGAACAATTTATTTAACTTATGAATTTCTTTATTGAAACAACTTAAATTCCTAATACAGTTCGTTACAAATGTCTTAGAAAAATACCGACGGACAGAGCAACGCGGAATCAAAATTAGAACTGCGACCGGCAAAGGTTCGGGGGCGAGTCATGCTCCTCCGGCTGTACCCCCGGTTTATATAGAGCAAGTCCGCCCGTGATTCGATGGAGGGTTAGCAGAGGGTGGCTGTGGGCCGGAAATCTGCTGCAATAATTTTAGTTTTATTTCAATCCATCTGGTCGACTTATATGCGTTTCTGAGAAATCGGACAGCGGCAATTTGATTCTTAAGCCTTCGTTAGCGACTCCCTTGTTTTTTTATTAGTTTATCTAGAACCGGGCAGCTGCTCTCCTTGCTCAGTATGTGCGCGAGCCCTCCTTTATCGCTGCCCTCACATGTGGTTTTTCTCCGTAAAATGCCCCCAGGTGGTGTGCTGGATGCATAACTTTTCGCTGAGCGGCGTTGGTTCGGCACCGGGTATTACCATCCCCTTTATCGTGATGCGCTGACTTTTTCACGTGGTCGCGGTTTACGACCGCCCGATTTAAAGAGAGGATGCATAAACTATCCTTGCTCTCATGGCTTAGTTGATGGCTGTCTATATTTTTTGGACGAACGGTACAGTTTTATTTCCCCAGGTTACACTCTTTACCGTAACCTCAGCTGCCTCTTGACCCCCTGCTGTGCATGCATGTATAGGCAATCGTCAAGCAGTGGGCTATACCCGAGTGACTTACAGCGCCATTGTATCGCGTGGTCGTGCAGCCATAGACAATGCGCCTACGCAAGGCGGAGCCGAACCGATCTTGCTCCCCCGAATAGCTTTACTGCATCTTCGTGGTCCTTATTAGGACATGGCGCTCTAGCAAGGGCACGTGCGCCACTTAACAATACCGCGCCGTTGGTGGTCGCGGTGGTCTAGCCCGCCCCGCGCGCGACCTGACAATGGCGCGACGCTGGCCGGTGTGCGCTCGTAAAGTGGCGCCTGGAAAACCTTCGAGCGGCACGCGACAGACCTACCACAGGTGGTTTAATTAAGGGTGTATCCATACAATGATAAAACAGTTCTATTCCTGTATTTTCATCAATATTGATCCATGAAAATTGTGTTTTTCCATTGATTCAATTTTTTCGTGTCTCACCACTAATTAAGTTTTTTATGACTCTCCTAATTACTTGATTATATTCAATTTGTGAGGATTTTGTTAGGATCCAATTTTTATGTCATGTGAAAAATTAAGGGGGGATATACAGTTGGAATGAAAAAAAATTCGATTTTCTTTTTTTTTCATAAAAAGTTAGTAAATTTCCCGTAGAATATGCTCCTGAAACCCTTTCTTCGAAATTCGAACTCCAAGTGTTTTTTCTAAGGGATTGCTGATTGAAGTGTAAGTACGATTTAACGGTAATTGAAAACTTTCAACGCGTTTTTCTCAAAACTGCATTTTTGGAGTTTATGCCGGTGATAACTCGAAAACTAATTATCCGATTGAGCTGAAACTTATAGGATTTCTTCATTATAGTATTACCTATCAGATGAATTAAAAATTATTGTAATATTTTATTATTAAATATGGAAAAATGTGAGAAAATGGCGGGAAAATAATTTTAAAAAATTGAGTTTTTCGAAAAAGATACGCCAAAAGTGCAAATTTTTTTATTAATTTTTTTTTGATAATTCATCTACTAACTGTGAATGTAATTAATGTACATTTTTTTGATTTTTTTATTTCCGATCAAAATTGCGACCAGGAGAGCCGGCACTAGCAAAATAGAGGTACTTTTTCAACGCTATCTAACGGCCGCCATTTTGTTAGAAAGAATTTAAAAAAAGTATTTTTGTATACTACATGGATCAACTTATAACTGTCAAAAATTTTCGATAGATTTGATTAAAAACTACCCTTGAAAAACGATTTTCAAAAATGAGTTTTTTTTCTCGTTCTAACTGTATATCCCCCCTTAAGTGATTCCAATAGATTCCAGAAATGCTCCATTTTTTCAAGCTTTTTAAGATAATTTCTTTTTTCTAATATGGAATACAACAATAAAGAAGAGTATTTCTTGTTGGCTAAGGAACCTGTCAAGTATCATGTGCCATTCGCATAAATGATGTGCTTCACTTTCAGTGTGTAGGCATTGAGAAAAAGCTATGAAGAGTCGACCAAGCAGGTTCAAAATGAACATAGATGGAGTCTGACAAATAAAGACTGGCATTGGTTCACAAACCTAGACATGCCAGAATTTTTTTTTACATGGGTAAGCTTTCAATGGATCAGTAAAGTTGAGTGGTATGAGTATGGAGTATAACACTGTTCATAGTGAAAAATAATAATTTGAGTCCAAAGTTGATCCATATCTCAATATTTTGGTATTACAAAAACTTATGTCCTGGATCTTTTAAAATTTCATTCATGATATCGTAGTAAAAGTCCCAATGTTTAATCTATGATTGACATGATTGAATTTATGATCATTCAAAACAGGGGAGAATGTGAAAAAGTTCTGAATTCATGCTCCTGAAGCTCGTATTGTCAGCTTCCTGAAGATGTAATAGGCAGCGTTAACTCACCAAAGATCAGGAGGTTGGTGGTTCAAACCTATTTTGAGCGGTGAATTTTTTCTGTGTGATTAATCAGAGTGATTGATTTGATTTGCAAATATGTAGCTTGGAAGAGTTAGTTGAGGATATAGTATTACAACAGATCAGTCTTTTTAACCTGACCATGATTATAAGAAATAAATATTTTTGAATTTTTTTTTAATCAGCAAATTGATATTGCATGATGAGTACAGGATATAATTTTATGTTTTTTAAGAGATTGTATATTATAAAAGTAACTTGAGTCTGCAAATGCCTTATGCAGTCCAAGTCATTTATTCAGAAATTTTGTTTTTGAATGATTCTATTTCTAAAAAAGTGATGAGCTAAATAATTCAATTGCTCGAAACCTTATTAGATTTCTTACTCCAGATCTCCATCCAAAAATTTGGATAGTAAATTTGAAAAATGAAAAATGACTGTTAGAAAATTGCAACACTAATTTGGGTGAACAGTTTCAGAGATACTTTGAATTGCTGTGAAAGTCCCACCACTCTTGAATGATCCAAACACGTCTAAATAATTATACGAAATGTATATGTCTTAGAAAGACATCCAGGTTATCGTCTTATCTTGCTTTTGTTTCAATACATATGATATTTTAACACTTCCAGAATACAAAGATTCAAATAATTATTTAGGGACACATAAAGATGTATCATTATTTTCTATAGGTTATTCATAAATTTTCAACACTTCTGTTTTTGATAATTAACTGTCACAAAATACTTTCTCAACATTCAACGATAATTACAGAGGTGATCATAATTTACTTACTCAATAGGTTCTGAGAATGCAAACAATAAAAGAGATTTGAAAGTACTGGAGAAAAACTAGTTATAATTTAGTGGGTCTAAATATTTTTGCAAATTTTGTTGAAGTTGTTTTGTTTAGGTTTGAAGTTGTATGATGCACCTAAAAATATTAGAATCAGATGAGCAATAAAGAAGTTCTGGGTATTTCTCAATCCATTCATTTTGTTTTTTCCATTGTCATTTATTATTGCAATATCTTATAGAAGAATCTTCTTGCTCTACTTGAAGTGTCAATATTTCACGTCATATTCTGTTTCATCATGAGATGAGAGCATTATTAGGCATGATTTTTGTAGTCCAGATTCATATAGAACTACCTATATACAGAACTACCTCAGAAAGTTTTATATTTTAAGTAATTAAAACATATGAAAATTAATTTAGCGTAAAAATATGTAAGGCAAAATACATACTTATTCTGTTTTGCGACATAGTAGCTGTGTATGCAATTCTCAAAGTGAGCCAATTCGTTCACAAGTTCTAAAAATTATTACTCTATCGTACATATCAAATTTAGTTCTTCGATTTATTCCATACTATTTTATTTTATTTTATTCACCAAATAAAATGTGAATGATATTCAAATCATCAGTCAAGCAGTGTACACACATATATATACACATATACATAGGTAGACATATATGTGTATGGTATAAAATGTCTACATAATGAACATTAGACAGATGTACCAGAGATGAGTAGAGAGATTGCCAGAGCCCATAGGCAGAAATGTGCCCAGTTTTGGGCCTCCGAGCTTGGCCAGTTTTGCCGATGGACCATATGGTGCAGAGGCGAGCGGAGCCGTTTGCGCGTCGATCGGTTCCGAAAAAATTTTCCTTGATATTTTCTCAGGTCAATTCTGGGTAGACTTACAGTGAAGCATACAGCGATGCGTCAGGAATATACCCGTCTCTCTCTAGCGCATTGAGTCACTGTAGCCGAGTACGCTCCTCATCCATTCTAATGTAGGCAGAGGCCTGTCCCTCTCCTCGCTTACTCGGCAGCCGACCGACACGGGGAGAAGAAAGGGAGGGGAGTCGCGCCGCCGAGAGAGCGACTGGTGCGCGGCCGGCTGCAGGCACTATAGCTACAGCAAGCAACTGCCTCGCGACTGCTCGCGGGGGCACCAGCGCTCCCCCGCGACGGCGCTCGCGGCAGGCCAGCTGCAGGCACTATATACAGCAAGCGACTGCCTCGCGACTGTTAAGTAATGTCATTGTATTAGAACTTCTATTGTTCCAAATGACTTGAAAATTTGTGAGCACGATAAGGGAACCCCAACAATGCTGATGATCAATCAGAATTGCCAAAATACGAACTAATTAATTTGAAATAAATTAATAATAGTCATCGTATCGCCGGGAAAAACGCAAGAGAGAAGTTTTTCGGCATGAAACTTCCTTAAAGGAGATTATTTATGTAACCAGAAATTGTAAATTGAATTGAATAGGGATCGGGTGAAACCCATTTTTTCACTATATAGGCTGTATGTGGTATGAGTTGGAACAACTTTTAGTACCCATGTGGTGTGGGGCTTGACGAGCGAACTCCCAGGGTTCAAAAATAGAGGCTCCAATTGGTAATGTGGAGTACTTAATGTGCTCCAATGACCTCGGAAATAATTTTTCTATAAAATTCAGGCAATTTGCAGAAAAAAGTGCCTCATTCAGTTTTTGCCTCAGAGGTCATTTTCAGGGTGTAAATGAAGGTTGAAAATGCCTCTGAAAATGCAAAAACAGCAAAATCAGCAACTTTGCCTATTTATTAAGCAGGGTTAAAGTGCTCGAAAAAATCTTAAAAAATTCTGGGATATCGGCATGATGCCCAAGAACTCACAAAAAAATTTTTGTGCCAAATCAAATTTTTTCATGTTCGATCCCACAGAGAACTGCCCATATATATGTATCTATCAATCAATACATTGATACCATACTACAGAAAAGTAAAAGAACTACATGAAGACAAAACCATGAGATACACTGTACGTGCACTGTATTCATATGCAAAAACTCCTGCATGAGAAAGCACAAACGAGCTGCAGTGTTGTAAATCTGTGGCACTTGCTGATGTAAACAACTACAGTAAAATCGCGCGCGAACCGCGGGCACGCATGTGTATAAGCGGGCCAACGACTACATGCGCAGACACGCACCGCGCATACGTCTCGAGCGCGCTCGAAGGGGGCACCAGCGCTCCCCGCGCGCGAGACTCGCGGCACCTTGCGCCTCGAGTCAGCTCCCCTCCCTTTCTTCTCCCCGTGGACCCTCTGTGCCTGCGCCCCAACAGCCCGCTTAATCCTTTTTATTACGGTCGGGGTGTAGCAAAAAATACCCACTATCGAAATTCATATTTTTTAATAACAATTACTCTCTGATTCTATATTTATGAATCGAATCGATTTTCTTTGTTGATTAACGTCAAGTTTGAATCGCAAAAATCGGTTGATATTACGATTTTACATAAAAATTTATTTTGTTCTGAACAGAGATAGATAATTTGGCCCTCGTGAGAAAACTCCGAATTCCAAAATGCAAATATCTCAACGTGATCTCTCAGAAGTTGAACAAAAATACACTTTGGTGAGCATTTGCATAATTTGGAGTACAGTTATCATATGCAAATGAATGAAATATACAAAATTATCGAATACGAATTTTCGAACTAAAAACAATTTTCTCATTCAAATTAATATTATAACATTTTTATGCAGGAAATCAGGCTCTTGTATTACAGAGTATTTTCCTGAAGGAATTCAACAGAAATTTCTGATTTAGAGTGAATTTATCGTGAATAGATGCGTGAAACATACAAGATTTTGGAATGCAATTTTTTAATTTTAACCGAATTTTCTCAGTAAAATCCGGAAAAAAAAATATTTCAGAAAGGTCTCAAGTTTTTCACATTTCTTATCCTGCAAGATATCTTTCTACTTCGATTCAATAGAAAATATTGATTTGGAGGAAAGTTATGATGTAAAGATGCGTGAAATATATAGTTTTCCGAAAAGCCAATTTTCTTAATTCAACCAAATTTTTTCATTCAAATCCGGAAAATAAAATATTTTAGGAAGGTCTCAAGTTTTTTCACATTTCTTATCCTGCAAGATGTCTTTCTACTTCGTTTTAGTAAGAAATATTGATTTGAAGGAAAGTTACGATGTAAAGATGCGTGAAATATACAGTTTTCCGAAATGCCAATTTTCTTAATTCAAACAAATTTTTTTATTCAAATCCGGAAAATAAAATATTTTAGGAAGGTCTCAGGTCTTTTCACATTTCTTATCATGCAAGATATCTTCCTACTTCGATTCAATAGGAAATATAGATTTGGAGGAAAGTTATGATGTAAAGATGCGTAAAATACACAGTTTTCCGGATTTGAATGAAAAAATTCGTTTGAATTAAGAAAATTGGCATTTCGGAAAACTGTATATTTCACGCATCTTTACATCATAACCCAAATCAATATTTCCTACTAAAACGAAGTAGAAAGACATCTTGCAGGATAAGAAATGTGAAAAAACTTGAGACCTTCCTAAAATATTTTATTTTCCGGATTTGAATGAAAAAATTTGGTTGAATTAAGAAAATTGGCTTTTCGGAAAACTATATATTTCACGCATCTTTACATCATAACTTTCCTCCAAATCAATATTTTCTATTGAATCGAAGTAGAAAGATATCTTGCAGGATGAGAAATGTGAAAAACTTGAGACCTTTCTGAAATATTTTTTTTTCCGGATTTTACTGAGAAAATTCGGTTAAATTAAAAAATTGCATTCCAAAATCTTGTATGTTTCACGCATCTATTCACGATAAATTCACTCTAAATCAGAAATTTCAGTTGAATTCCTTCAGGAGAATACTCTGTAATACAAGAGCCTGATTTCCTGCATAAAAATGTTATAATATTAATTTGAATGAGAAAATTGTTTTTAGTTCGAAAATTCGTATTCGATAATTTTGTATATTTCATTCATTTGCATATGATAACTGTACTCCAAATTATGCAAATGCTCACCAAAGTGTATTTCTGTTCAACTTCTGAGAGATCACGTTGAGATATTTGCATTTTGGAATTCGGAGTTTTCTCACGAGGGCCAAATTATCTACCAAATCACAAGTACCGACCGAATTTTGGAAGGATCTCATTTTCATGGCCAAAAGAGTGAGATTCACTTCAAATTCTTTTGTACTTGCGGTTTTGGGGTCGGTAGGGATTATATTTTTAAGATGTAACGAAATCGGCCATGAAAACGCGATGCACTTTGAATCCATACTTCGATTTTGAACTTCGCGCCCACTACTATGGCACTAGCCACGCATGCGCACGAACACTCTATTGCAGGCTCTATTGTCGAAACATTTTAATTGTATTGTTTTTCTAATAATAATCTTCTTCTTTAATTTTGGTTAATGGGTGCATAATGCGCTTACAATTTCATGTGAATTAGACATATGATGAGACAACTTCAGTAAAGATCTACAACCGCAACCGGACTGGCGGAGGCTCGGCAGACAGACATAGTATGTCTGCTCGCCGATGTCCCCACCGGGCTTCCGTACATAAGGGCACGGTCGTAAGGGTAAAAAGCAAAAGGCAAAAGCTTACGGAAGACCTCCGGGAAATGGGCGACCAAAGTCAATTTTAGATAAAAACGATCAATCCCAAAATACTGCGCTCGTTTGCGCGTTCAGAATCCGTGATTGAAAAAATTATGCGAAAAGTCTATCTTCCGATATTTACAAAATAGTAGCCGCTGTTGTAGTATCTTCAAGAGTCCATAACTTCGTCAATATTTGAATTTAGGACTTGAATCTAGTACAAAGGAATGCCCGTCAGAGGAGTTATTAAAGAACCGAGGAGAAAATCCTTGATTTTGTGAAAAAATGTGCAAGAAATAAATTTTTTAAATGAATATTATTAAAACTGCTACTGCGCATGCGCTCAGACGCAACGGTCGCTCCGGCCGTCCGCACCGGCCCGGCGCCCACGGCGGAGGCGGTCCGTCTGTCCGTGCAGACTGCAGACGGCCGGAGTGACCGTTGCGTCTGAGCGCATGCGCAGTAGCAGTTTTAACAATATTCATTTAAAAAATTTATTTCTTGCGCATTTTTTCACAAAATCAAGGATTTTCTCCTCGGTTCTTTAATAACTCCTCTGACGCGCATTCCTTCGTACTAGATTCAAGTCCTAAATTCAAATATTGACGAAGTTATGGACTTCTGAAGATACTACAGCAGCGGCTATTATTTTGTAAATATCGGAAGATAGACTATTCGCATAACTTTTTCAATCACGGATTCTGAACGCGCAACGAGCGCAGTATTTTGGGATAGATCGTTTTTATCTAAAATTGACTTTGGTCGCCCACTTCCCGGAGGTTTACGGAAGCCCAGTGGGAACTGGGGACATCGGCGGGCAGACAATCACACATACTATGTCTTGTTATGTTATTGTGATGGACTGATATTGGCAGTTCCATCTGTACAGTACACGGGTGTAGTATAGAGGGATGGAGCGTTTCGCTTGAGTGGTAGCCACTGAGACGGGGGAGAGCTCCCTCCACATTTCCTCGTGTTTGAGGCAAAAACGCATACATTTACGCAGCGCTTCGTGTCTGTGTGCCTTCGCGGTGAGAGCCAGTATGGGGTTCGTATCCCTAGGGGAAAGTGAGTCAACACACTCTTGGTACAGTTGAACATGGAGATGCTTTATTGTAGTTAGACCTGGTGGTACATGGATGTGCTAGCTAAGCGACGCTTGCTACTCGACTGACTCGACGCGTTCAAGGTGATCGACGCTAAGCCGAAATGGTTATTCGGGCGCCTCACGTGGTGGGCTGGTGAAGCACAGCCCCCACACCAGAAACGTAGCGATACTCAAGTGGAGGAGCTACCTTAACCCTTTGTGTCTCACATTTTTCTGTTCAATATATCACGTTGAAAATTATTACTCGAGGGTTTTTGGGGTCGCTGATCACGAATCTGAAGTCAGAATAATGAAATTTTTACATCCAAGATGTCGGATTTAACATGGCGGAATTACTTTTCCAAAAATAGACGTGGAGCACTAAAAACTTCTACTTGGGGGTTTTTGGGGTCGCTGATTACGAATCTGAAGTATTGATAAAGTAACCGCGCTTGGTTGATTCCAGAGACACGAACGAGGACGTAGCGGTTATTGTCTCCATTTTCTTTTATTAGTGTTGTACGTCTAGTTTTGGAAAAGTGAGTCCGCCATGTTGGATCCGCCATCGTGGATGTTAACATTTCAATTTTCTGACTTCAGATTCGTAATCAGCGACCCCAAAAACCCCGTAGAAACCATTTTTGGAATGATTGAATGAAAAGCAAAGCGAAAATTGATTTTTTACTCCAAAAGAGAGCTTTTTTCACCATTTGTTCATTTATAACTAATTAACAATTCAATGAATATCAATTTTTGTTATTTAATATGATAGAAAAACATCTTAGCTGATAGAAGAATGTATAACCACTAATATATATCTGTAAATACAATTTTTATACGCAAAAATCTAAGATGAAACAGGTGGTCAATATATTGACCACCAAGCCACAAAGGGTTAACAGTCTTTCTTCTACGTTCATTGCGCGTATAATCGGTATATCTTTTCATATATTTGAAAGTGGCAGTACTTACTTGTTTATTTAATCCTATTTATTTATGTATTCTTTGTATCAAATATGTTTATAATGGATTTCAAAATTATGCATGAATTGAGAAAAGTGTTATTATAAGAAGAGTGTTCGGGTTGAGGAGCGATTAAAATTCAAACAAATTCAGTTTCAAATTCAAATTATTGTTTATTAAAAAAAAAACTGGGACCAGCCAGAGATATGGACCAGCATTAGCTGTTCTAGGGGGAGCTTCGGGGACTAGGGAACCCAGTGAAACCTAGTCAATCCACATTTACAGTAGGGAATTAATTAATTCAAACGTAACTAAATGAAAGAAGTTTATTACTGAGCCAAATATGTATGTATATATAAGTCATCTTCAATAATATTTTCATTGGATTTCCATGTTACATAATAATTTCTAGAATACATATAATTTTAAATTACAAATATACATTATATCAGAATCAGTATTAAATTTTGTATATCCAGCTTGATATCTAATTTTTTATTAATTTCAACTTTATTAGTATCTAATATAGTTCCTCAATGGTCAAAATTTTTTAGCTTTTTCATATTTTTAATATTAATTTCATTTTTATTACTATTCATTCAAATATTTCCTTTCACACTATATTTTCGATTTTATTAGAATCTGTGTTCTCATTCCAAATAAATATTTTAATTCCAATTTACAACGAGAAAGAGCTACGTATAATTGTCCATGACGAAATGAAGGTTTATTCAGATAAATTCCTACTGACTTGAAACTTTGGCCTTCAGATTTATTAATTGTCATAGCAAAAACTGAAACAATCGAAAATTGACGCCCAAATAAAATGAATGAAAGTGACGTATATTTTCCTGTATCTAAAACAATTTTCGGGATGTAAACTCTTTCTTTTGACCTGTTATTATTCCAGCTTCAATATTAAATTTATATAAATTCAAAGTTTTAAATCATGTGCCATTGCACAATCCATCTTTTTTACATAAATTTCGAATTAACATCACTATGGATCCTTGTTTTCAAATCAATTTATGAATCGGAAAACCTATTACTTTTAAACTATTCTAATATTCTATTGGATAATTCCAAAGTTGTAAGGAGAAAGTAGGTTTATCTAGGATTAAATAATATGCGAAAAGTTTTTTTAATTGTTTTGGAATTGCGCATGCTTCATCAAACATTTTATATATTATGTCATCGCATTCTATTCCCAGGAACCAGGTCCTGGGAATAATCCAGGTGAATTTTGAGAGAATCCAGGTGGATTCCGGCAGAATCTGTGTGGTGGTGTAGTGGATTCCCTCGAAATCCACCTGGATTCTCCCAAAATCCAACTAAATTCTCTCAAAATCCAACTGAATTCTCCCAAAATCCACCTGGATTCTCCCAAAATTCACCTGGATTCTCTCAAAATCCACCTGGATCATTCCCAGGACCTGGCTTGTTTATTCTGTAAATCCACCTGAATTCTATCGGAATCCAGCTAAATCCTCTCAAAATCCACTTGGATTGTCCCAAAATCCATCAGGATTATTCCCAGGACCTGTCTCGTTGGTTCCAAAAATCCACCTGGATTTTCCCACAATCCACCTAGATTATTCCCAGGACCTGGCTCGTTGATCCCAGAAATCCACCTGGATTCTGCCGAAATCCAACTGGATTCTCTCAAAATCCACCTGAATTCTCCCAAAATCCACCTGGATTCTCCCAAAATTCACCTGGATTCTCTCAAAATCCACCTGGATCATTCCCAGGACCTGGCTTGTTTATTCTGTAAATCCACCTGAATTCTATCGGAATCCAGCTAAATCCTCTCAAAATACACTTGGATTGTCCCAAAATCCATCAGGATTATTCCCAGGACCTGGCTCGTTGGTTCCAAAAATCCACCTGGATTTTCCCACAATCCACCTAGATTATTCCCAGGACCTGGCTCGTTGATCCCAGAAATCCACCTGGATTCTGCCAAAATCCAACTGGATTCTCTCAAAATCCACCTGGATTATCCCAAAATTCACCTGGATTATCACAAAATCCACCCGGATTATCCCCGAGACCATGCTGGTTGAATCCTGAAATCCACCTGGAATCTAGCTCAAATCCACCTGGAATCTAAGCTCATAATTTTTGACATGAGTCCCATAGCTATAGTGGTTTGTGTAACATTTTTTTATTGAATATTGTTGTATATATGTTTCTAAAGCATTACAAGAAGTAGTACCCCTGACTCTAAGAAGAATTTATTTTAAATGGAATAAATCTTGTTAAATTCTTATTCAATTCTTATTCAATTCTTATTCCTTATTGTAAATTTGCACATCAACTTTCGTATATTTTTACACTAAGTGAAGCAAGTGCATGCAGTTCGGGGGTAGGCAAGCGAAGCGAGAAGAGGGTACCCCCGGCCCCCTAGTTCAAATAAAACTTCCAGTCGACATGCCGACATCGACATCCTAAACCGCCATTTGCCCATATGAAATCAATTATAAAAAAACATGGGATAAATATTGATCTGTCTTGTCTTATATTCTGTGAGTTTAAAAAAATCTGCAATATTTTCCCTGGATCTGTGGAACACGATCATTAGCGATAGTTTTCCCATATCTTTCCTAACTACATTGCCAATTTATTCTCAAAAATTTTCCCATGGTTTCATTTTCACGCGAGACTGCACGTCTGCAATAAGTAGCGGGAGAGAGGGGCAGGTTGTCAGTTGGCGATAAGTTGGCTATCTATGAATATATCCTAATTCACGCAACCCGCAAAGATTACGCTTATTGTGATTTGTGTGCATTAACATGACACAGATTAATCCGGTGTATTATATCTCCAGCGCTGCGTACAGAGGTAAGAATCTTTTTTACATTTCATGGAAATTCTGTCTCCCTTCCCCTCTCTCCCCTACATTCTAATTTTTCTAATATTTTTACGACGAAACCTGCCACATACGTGACCTCGTATTCTGCAAATTGTGGAATAGTTCGTGGATCTAAAGAATACTCATGATATTCGAGAAATTTATCGAGATATTCTCATCTTTTAGCAGCTTCTGAACTTCGAATCTAGATCTACTTCATATCGATCGACCTCTGATGTTGTGCAATTTATGATATTGATGGGCTTTTTGTCGCTACTATTTACATGTAATATAGTTATATTTTCTAATGGTAAACAATTTCCCGTATATGATGGTCGTTGTGTACAAGTAATTTTTGAAGCGCAGCTGAACTGCCTTACAGTTGGATTGTCATCGCATCCATTCTGCAAACGAATGCAATCAAATAATAATTCCAAGTGATCTTGGCTTATTTTATACGTAGCTAAGAACGACAGGAGTTTTTCATCTTTGTGGCATACATATATGTCGGCTGCGAGTGCCGACGAGTTTCGCTATAGCTCGCTGCAATAAAATAGACGCACACGCGGGTGCGTACTTACGGATGCCTCTTCCGTAGGTCCGACTCTCCTCGCTGTTGCTGCTCGTGCAGACCACGCTGCCGCAAATCGCCGACTCGTCTGGCGGCAACAAACGGGGCTTCTGCTCGTCCCAGTGGCGTCCCACTTGGTCGGCTCTGCGGTGCTGGACGGCGATCAGATAAATCGATAGAGCTGCTTGAGCATTTTCATTTTCCATCTTGAGAAACTGAAATATGTCGATACGTGGGCGTGAAATTAGTTCTTGAAAAACGGTGTTATAATTTGTTATTTCTAAGTGTTGGGAAAAATACGTGAATTAATGGTATGGTGCAATTTCAGGTATGACTGATCGAAAGATCATCAAACAAGCTTTCATATTTCAGAGTTGGAACCTTGAAAAAAATTTCTGCGTGGGCGCGAAATGTGGAAATAGTAGTGTAGTGCTCATTTGAATCCAACCAATCTTTCAATAGGCTTTCATTCATCATGCTGAACATTTTTAAAAATTAAGACGATCAAAACGAAATATGAAATAGTGTGATGATGAAAATGTTGCTGTTACCAATCGATAGAGCTGATTAAATGCATTCATTTTATATCGTAGGAAATTCGATTATTCGTATACGTGGATGTAAAATTCATGAATCGAAATTGTTGTTCTCTCTTGTGATGGGGAGACCATTGAATAAACTATGAAATAGTCTTATGATGCGTGTTTCATGCCTCAAGTGATTCCTGAGGTTTTTCACCGAATTTTATTCCAGCGAAATTGATTGATTTATCATGAGAATATGAAAACATCGATGAATTATGATAAATGAACAAATGTGGAATATTGGAAATAAAATAAGTTTTATTCAAGAGGATAGGGAAATGTTTCCAGCTCAATGGCTGAGTACAGACTGAAAATCCGTGAGAGCAGAGACTTGATCACGGCGAGTCAAGACTCGATGACGGTGACCCAAGCCTCTTTGTTTTAGGCTGATATGACTAAATCTAAATAATGATAATGCCTGCTTCTAGAAAGGTTTACAGTAAGAATATCGAAGCAGGAAATAACATCAGCGTCCCCTATGTAATACTGTGACGTCATGCGTACCATTACGCGTTTGGTATCAAATTAATCCTTAAATTAAATAAAAATTTTTCGCGTTCCAATAATCTGAATTGTATGTAAATTCACGCGACCGCGATCAAAATAATATAACGCGCATCTCGCGTACCGATACGAAGACCTGGAAAGGGAAAGCGGGCCTCGCTATGTCGATCGCCGCCTGCAGCCGCGCTGGTCGGCCGAACTGACCGCGACCCCCGCGTCGTAAATTAGCCGCCGCCTAAGTGCAACACCAGCCGTGTCACCGACACCGCATACCGAAGCGCCTTAGACGATGCGCTCCGGACGGTTAGACAATAGGTTTTTCCGCCGAGCATCGATGGCCGCCCGTCAAAATGCAATTTATGCATCCGCCAGAAGCCGAGGAGTCAGTTCGTTAAGCCTCCTCAAAATCAGAGCGCCAATGACGACTGACTAAATACACCTTGCCCCTCCCGCACGCGCCTCGGAAAAGCGTTCACCAATGACCACCGACCGAACTGGCGTACGTGCCGAATTTTTTATAGCTTTTCCGCGAAGATTGCTCCCCTCTAGATGACGCCAAGTTTGAACACGCCCATGACGCGCACTTCCCCGCGATACAAATTTTCCTGCGCGTCACCTTGAAAAAGGATGCTATGTCCTTTGTTGCTAATAGTTATTAATTTTCATTTTTATTCAATACGGCAATCTGCCTAAAAATCCCTGAACTTTCAGAGGATATAAATTTTATCTTAATATTCCCATTTCCCTAGGAGATTCTCCTATTGTTTAACAAATATTGTTATTAATTATACATAGCTTTGAGCGCCTTTAGCTATTAATTATGTTGCCAAAGTTTCGATTCGATCGAACGAACCGATAAGCGAGTAATCCGCGCTTTTATGTAAAATTTCCCCGCGCATCGTTGATTAAGTATGTTTAATCAATAGTGACGGTCTCACACCCGAATAATTTTTTGTTCCTTATCTTTTAACGAAACTTTTGGCGTTTTCAGAATTCGAAAATGTTGATTTGTTCGCTCGCAATCGACCGAGCATCATAAAAAAATGCATTTTATTTTCATTCGCGAATTATCATAACTTTCGGTTATTCGAATGGAATGAAACTTCGGCAATCATTAGATATTATATTCTACTTGTGAGAAAAACCTTCAGTTACTAGCTTCAATGTATAATTCGCGCCTTATTCAAGAACGCGCGAATTTCATTTATGTGGATGGCGCGAAATGTGCGTTTCATCATAAACATCAATATCTATCTGAATCCAACCTTAGTTTAAACAATTAACCTTATTTTCATAAACTTAATTTTGATTGGTTCAAGGGAGGAGTTAGAGGGCCTGTCCTGAGTCACCCGCGTAAACGAATCATTGATTTTTCCGGTAAAACCCGAGCTATAAGCGAAAGCTTGGCTCAAAATTTCGCGATTTCCTAAGCACGCGCGCCGCGTCATATATCCCGACATTACATAACAATACAGTAAGATGAATAACAAGTTTAATCTTTATAAAATAAATCATGAATCTCTTTAAGTAATAATACTTCGAAGACATACAAGTTGGAGCGGATTTCACGAATCCATAAACATAAACTATTTAACGCAACAATGCGAATTCGGGTCTGATTAATCAATATATCTGTTCATATGGTAAAAATTTTGATAAAAGTTATGCGTGGGTGCAGAATATAGAAAAAATTCATTTATTATAATAATATAAAGATAATCCTCCCGGAATTTTCACGTAAAGATATTTCAATGAAGGAGTTGACTTCCATAAAACGGATAAAACGGATCGAAAGAAAATTGCCTTAGCTTTTATGTTCCGTATTGAAACTTACGAAAAAATTTATGCGTGGGTGATAAAAATGGAAAAATTCAAGTTTCGTTTTTTGGTATCCGATAAACCATTAAAAAGACTGCTAAATAGTTGTATGATGCAGATTTGAGTCTCATTAATTAATAGATCAATCGAAGAGCTTTCCTATTTCATGTTAAGAATTTCGAAAAAAAAGAAGGCCAGTACCGCTTGAGCTGGCCCAGCGGAATAGTCTCCGACAGAGACGCAAGACTGTAGACACCTTTGGCTGATAAATTCAACTTACTTGCAGATAACCCGACTTATTAATTCCTGGGCTGCATTTCACAAGCCCGTGTTTGCCAATTTTCGGCCGGGGATCTTAGAGACTTGATCAAATTTGAATTTTGAAAATCCGAGGCCTAATTCGTGATCAGCGACCTCGAAAGCCCTTGAATACCAATTTCATCAAAATCCAGTACCTTTTCCAATTTTCGGCCGGGAACCAGAGGCTCTAATTTGAATTTTGAAAATCTGAGGCCGGTTTCGTGGTCAGCAACCTCGAAAACCCATGTATACCGAGTTCTATAAAACACCATTGAGGCTAAAACTGTTTGACATAAATAGTTAACTTGACACATTACATTCAGATGTGTACTCACTCACACACACACACACACACACACACACACACACACACACACACACACACACACACACGCGCGCGCGGATGCACATCCAGGCGCATATTTGCACGTGTTCTTATATTCTACCATTTCAAAATACTTTCATGCTATTTCCAACAACTAATACTTATCGATTTTTTATTATTATAATTTATGTACACGCGTTTCCCTTACAAAGTCCACCAGGTGGTTAAAGGTGTCACAACATCTGCTAGCGAAGTACTAGAGATTCCACAGGGAAATTTGATGGATGATCGATTGGCATGCGGAGACCCAGAACCAATAAGGAATTTTAAGGAGATGGTCTTCGGGGACAGGGACAATTTATTGCTGATAATTTGTTTTGTAGAATATTCAGAGAGCACGAATAAGAATAAAATCATGAGAATTTATCAATGGAACCATTAGGAAATTACTTCTTCCACTTTATAATAAAAATACTATGGAGTTGAATGATTCTACAACATCTTTGAGAGAAAATCTTCTGAGGAGCCCATCGCAGAGCGCAGGGAAGCTCTAGTGAAGGAGGTCCCACTCCGAGCAGTTAATGGGAGAAATTCTCCAAGATTCGGGAGCAAGAGAATAGTACCGAAATGAAAATCATGGTGGCACTGTGGTAGCAGACGTTTGCAAAGAGCAATAGTACATACTGGCTCTTCGTCGTTTGGCCGGTGCGGATGCCAGGAGCAGCGTTTGAAACGGACATAACTCCCGGCTGTGTTAATTTTTTTCGTATAGACTTTAGATAGGGTGAATGTGGAAGGGACTTTACGTCTCGCCAGTCTCGAGAGCCGAGGGGCAACCCTTGCTAAGTCCCGGACCTTTTTTTTGCTTTCAGCATATTGTAATCGAAAAGTGCTAAAATACAGATGACTCAATTCTTTAGGTTGATGGATTCATGACAATTTTTCAGGTGAGATTTTTTTTTCTTAAATTTTTTTTTCCTCAGAATGTACAGGACTAACATTGAATGTTGGCAACATGTGATAATCAGAGTCAATATAGAATTTGGATGAATTGAAAAATTATATGATCACTTGCTATCAACACTACTAAAAATTTTTGGGTTCATGTCAGGTGAGATCTCACCTGAGATCTCACCTGACTCACCTGATCACCTGATTCATGAAATATACCTGAAATATTACAGAAATATTTCATTGCGAGATTGGAAAATCCGTTTTTAATGCGACTACATAGAAATCTTACATTGAAAGATTTCAGTGAAATATTTTGAAACATTTCATTGCAATATTTCATGCTGTGTGGGATTCAATGTTATTCCTGTACATTCTGAAAAAAAAAGAAAAAAAATCAAGAAAAAAAAAATGATCTCTGAATTCTCACCTGAGATCTCACCTGACATGAATCTAACAATTTTTAGTAGTGTTGATACCAAGTGATGATATAATTCGTCAATTCGTTCAAATTCTATATCGACCCTAATTTTCACATGTTGCCAACAATTAATGTTAATCCTGTACATTCTGAGAGAAAAAAAATTAAGAAAAAAATTCTCACCTGAGAAATTGGCATGAGATCTCACCTGAGATCTCACCTGAGATCTCATCTGAGAATTTTCAGTAGGGTATGTTTAAGCATAGTAATAAGAGGTATATGGTCCAGAACACCAACGTAACAACGTTTACGCATGGTCTTGCTTCCCGCGTAGAAAATTTTTAAAAAAGAATTGTTAATGTATGGTTAGAAAGAATAGGTGGCTAGGGTCGCCGATGGCAATGTCCCGAGGGTGCGCTCCTCGTATTTTAACTTGGAGAAGCTGACCCTAGACCCGAACGATGACCAGGTAGTCAGGGTACCCAAACAATGTCCAGGTAGTTAAGGTAGTCAACTTCCTCAAACAAAAATACCAGGAGCGCACCCTCGAAACACCGTCATCGGGTACCTGGACATCGTTCGGGACCAGGGTCAGCTTCTCCAAGTTAAAATACTAGGAGCGCACCCTCAAGACACTTCATCGGCAACCCTAGATAACTGGACAACATCGGAGATAAGGGTATATCATTATCTCTCTATATTAAAAGCCAGACCGCCGCCGCCGCCGTCAAATTTCTCCACCCCTTTTTTGCATCCCTTTTTTGCACCCCTTTTCTGCACCCCTTTCTTACACCTCTTTCTTGCACCCCTTTTCTGCACCCTTTTCTTGCACCCCTTTTCTGCACCCCTTTGTTGCACCCCTTTTCTGCACCCCTTTCTTGCACCCCTTTCTTGCACCCCTTTTTTCCACCCCCTTTTGCCACCCCCAACTCTCGAAGGATTGGTCCGATTTTCTTGAAATTTTGCACATAGGTTAGTCGCGGCGAAATCTAGGCCGAGTTCAATTTTTAGCGAAATTTCTTGGTTATTTCCCTAGCAACCGTTACTAACGTGTTTTCTCATGAATTCTCATTTAAAAGGTCATTGGGACCATTAAAGTCAATGAGAATCGATAAGACATTTCCCATAGCAACCACTGTTGATATCGTTGGCAACCGTTGTTTACCCCCTTAGCAACCGTTGGTAGGGGGAAGAAAAATTTACGTAGTTTCGTTTCCAGTATTTTCAACTGTACAGGATAGAAAATCTCCGTTCTACCCATAGCAACCATGGTTTACTTCCCTAGCAACTGTTGCTTCGAAAACCGGAATATCAATTTTGAGTCACACTCTATGGCCAAGGACACTGAATTGTTGTATTTGCTTCATAGCAACCGTTGTTTACCTCCTTAGCAACCGTTACGAAGTTTGGAAATGATCAATTTATGACCCGTTTCCATAATTTTCGATGGCAAAGGTAGCTCCTCAGCAACATTTTTTTACCGCCCTAGCAACCGTTGCTAAGGGGAAGATAAATTCCCGTAGTTTCGTTTCCAGTATTTTCAACGGCACAGGATAGAAAATCTCCGGTTTACTCATAGCAACCATTGTTTACGTGTCTAGCAACCGTTGCTACAGAAGAAGAAAAGGGCTAAATATTATTTTGCATAAGTCTTTTTAATCCACTTATTCATCGAAACAACCGTTTGTTTACATCCCTAGCAATCGTTGCTTCGGAAGCTGGAAAATCTGTTTTAAGTCACACTCGATGGCCAAGGACACTGAATTGTTATATTTGCTCCATAACAACCGTTACGAAGGTTGGAAATGAACAATTTATGACCCGTTTTCATCATTTTCGATGGCAAAGGACACAAAATACAAACCCTCCCTATTAGCTCCTCAGCAACCGTTGTTTAACATCCTAGCAACCGTTGCTAAGGGCAAAAATAATTCACGTGAGTTTTGTTTCCAGTATTTTTAACTGCACAGGATACAAAATTTCCATTTCACACATAGAAACCATTGTTTACGTGTCTAGCAACCGTTGCAATATTTCTCGAAATCTTACCAAAAATCTGAAATGAAACACGCGAAAAACCTAAACCGAAATAGTATATTATGCACAGGGCGAGGTTAGGCGATTTCGGCACGAAAAACGTTTGCGATCCGAGCGCAGCGAGGATTGCAAGTTTGCGCGTGCCGAAATAGCCTAGATGAGCGAGGTGCATATACTATTTTTCGTACCCCGCGGCAGAAAAGTGCCATTCTTTGCAAACGCCAGGACGCAAAGTAGGCACTTTACTGCCGCTGGGACGAAAAAATATGATCTGACACATGACACTTTGAAACGCCTACTTAATTATTATCGCTAATATTTAAAAGTAAGCGTCTTAACTAATCCTCGTTGCGGACTACACGGTGCAATGAGTCCGATCTGGAACAGCAGGATCAGGATTCGTTGTCTTAAAATTACATAGGTTCGCAGTGATGATCGTATGAGAGGTTAAATTGAAACACATAAATCACAGTATATTTATCATTCATCGAAATATTTATTTCCTATAAAATACATGCTAAACTTATGACTCTAAATTCATCGATTTGACTTTATTTGTTTCAAAAGAAATTGACTTTACGTTAAATAAAAATTGAAATAACTGATTTATCAATGACTCAAAGTAACGGATCCAAGAACGGAATGACTATCTATTCATCGATACTTGGAGCTTTCGTTTCCTACTCCTTCCAACCAACGAGTGATAGCGTCATCATACGATTCCGGATTACACGGACTAATATCTTTTAACTAAGTCCGAATCCAGACAATTCTCAACGGCTTTCATTGCTTACTCCTCGTTGGGAATTGTACAGATACTTAACTTTGACAAAAGATTAACATTATTTAACACTGGTCATAATGCCAGGTCCTCAGGTATTTGTTGTGATTGCCCCAAATGAATCAATCCAATATTTATCGTATGAAGTTTTCGTATTCTACTCTGTTCATCCGATAGGTAAAGGTAAATAGATTCATTTGGTTTTCCCACGTTTCTCAGAATCCATGTCATCCGTTTCTGATTATTTTCTTGTTCGTGCTAGATGTAGGAAGTTCTACGGGATAGGTTTCCAACAGTTTAAACATTCAAAGTTAGTCGGAAATTCACCACACCATTTGTTAATCGCTCACTCAACTTAGAATTATTTTCAACCTTTTCAAACGGAGATCTATGTCTCCTACTCTAGTTGGCCATGCCGCTATCGTTTCAGTCTTAGCAGGACACCCTGGCTAACACCTACTCTGATATTTTGGTTGCGTAATTCTAAGTATCGCGTTCAACGGGATGAGTGAGCTTCTATCATTCATTTCGAACTAAGTCCCCGGGACTTATACTCCGAATGATAGAATGAGAGAGTCACTTGTTCATTGATTGCGGGCCACCCCGACAATCAACTACTCTGGTGATGGAAGTCTCTCAAGGATTAGGATATTGTAAGGAGGTTATGTTACCCTTATACCTTGCTTCGTGTTAATCTAATGCTGGAATTCCTCTGATGTCTTCTCTCGATTGTGGTTCTGGATCAAGTGACCGAGTCCTCTCCGGGAGCCCTATTTATACCCATTGACAGATGGAAGGGATATTCGGCGTCATCTCCCACCACCTCTATTGCGCAGGACTCGTTCTGCGCGTCACCTCCTTCCATGGTCCGTTCCCTTTCCCTTCCAATGAATGATCTTTTCGCGGTAAATTCGAATCTCGAATTTCGTACTTTTATTTTTCGATTATCGCGCCCTCTTTTGACTTTTCGCTTCCCTTTCCGATTTGATCTACTTTACTTAGGTCGATAACCTAGGAAATTTTATTTCCTCCAGAAAAAAAATATTCGCCTTGAGCGGGAATCGAACCCGGTCCGCGAGATCATAAAGCTCGTACTTTACCCCACGGCCAACTCGGATATGACGAATGTTACTCCTATTTGTAAACGTACTCATCCGCTCATACTTATGCGTTTTGACCGTTACAACTTTTAACCTGAAACTGAATAAAGAAACGTTTAACATGAACATAGATGAAATTAAGCTTTTATTTTGATTCGAATCTTTCCTTTAGTATTCTTTTCAATTGATCAAATCGAAGTTTCAAGTTTCAAGTTTTATTGATTTCAATGTAATTTTTATTTAATTATTACTACACTTATCATTGAAATTATTGACTTTCAAAGAACACACGGGGGGGGGGGTTGGCAAGCAAAGCGCGCAGGGGGGTACCCCCCCCCTAATTTAAATAAAACTTCCAGTCGACACGCCGACATCGACATCCTAAACCACCATTTGCCTATGTAAAATTGATTATAAAAAAACATGGCATGATTTTTGATATGTCTTGTCGTATATTCAGATAATAAATCAATTAATTTCTACTGATTACTTAAATTTTTTTTGTGTAACGCTCATGCATCACGGAACGCGGTAGTGTTCCATGCGTCAAGCAGAAGACACCGCAACTATATAATGTTTGAGATCGCACGCTCGATTTTTACATTGGCATTAATTTAGCCAAAACGACTTTTTTTAGATGCGAAACAGGATTTCATGATCATCTAGCATCCAAATTGAGCGATTGACAAAAAGAAATACCCAAAAACTCGTTCGCAATAATGAGTTTGGAGTACCGTGTCAAGCGGTCTACTACTTTTTTTCCGACCAGAAATTTTTCTTCGTCTTATGACCCTGAAGTCAGCCGCGGTAGCCGCTGACATCAAATTACATCATTCTTATTTCAGAGTTAATAAATTAATGGTTAACTCTTACTGATCACATTCATTCGCGTTCAGCGCGCGAATTTCATTCATGCGGATTGAATGTTTTATAGTGGCGCGAAATGTGCGTTTCATCGCTGATATCGATACCCGCTCAAATATAACTTTAGTTCAAGCAATTAACTCACTCGATTATTTATTTCTCTGGTGACCCAAGCTATAAGCGAAAGCTTGGCTCAGAATTTCGCGATTTACTAAGCACGCGCGCCGCGTCAAATATCACAATACTATACGAGACGTTTTCAACTCTAACTAACCAATTACGAAAAAACTTACCAGAATTCTCTTCAGGTACCTCATCAATTATTTGAAAAACTAATGACGAACCAAATTGACACCACTTGGTAGGATCGAATATCTTCGAATACCTTCTTAAACTAACATATAATATTCTTCATCACCTAATTATTTCTAGTTCATACGGTTTCACAACCTCTCCTCGATCGTTTGATTTATTATTAGTAAAATTAATTTATTAGTAAAATGCAAAACTAAGGTTTCATCGTAAAGATAATTCATGTGTATATTTTGTCGGCCTTATGGACAAATTCGTTCTTAAACAAATCACGTTCTTAACCCATTAGCGCCCAAACGGCCGCTCGACGGCCGTATTTTTGAGCGATAGATTTCATATGGTTATAATGGTTCAAAAAATTTGGGAAGAACATTTTCTTGTGCAGAATTTTGTCAGCTTTCTGATTCCGTTACTTTTATCTCGATTAAATAAACGCCCTCATTGTTATCAACAATTGATTGCAAAAAAACACGAAATTTCGAGTCAAAATTTTGTTTTGTGTCAACCGTAAAACATAGAAACCGGTCTCAACGCACCCCGGGATGTGAATTTCGAGCGTCCATGGACCTTAAACTAAAAGTTGGCATAGTTGTAATTGTTCAAATTTATTGTTGGAAGACCCAAAATAGCGGCCGACCGAAAAAATTGTAGCTTTCAACTTGGAATTGTTTTTCTTGAAAACTATGGGTCAAATCAAAAAATTCTTGAGAATAAAAAAGTCTTAGAATCACCTGAAGAACACTCTTGAATTTTTCCAGAATTTTTTGATGAAATTTCTCAAAATTTTGATTCTTCAAATTCTCAAAAAAACGCAAATTGCTTAAAAACTTCTGAAAAAATTTGAGAATGTTCTTTGAGTAATTTTTAGACTTTTTGTTCTTATAATTTTTTTGATTTGATCTATAGTTTTTGAGAAAAAAAATAATGAAATTATTTTTTAGAAATTTTTCCGTGCGTTTTTTAGCCGGCAAATCGAAAAATTTATAAGAACAAAAAAGTCCTCAAATCAGTCAGAGAATATTCTCAAGTCTTTTCAGAAGTTTTTAAGCAATTTGCGTTTTTTTGAGAATTCGAAGAATCAAAATTTTGAAAAATTTCATAAAAAAATTCTGGAAAAATTCGAGAGTGTTCTTCAGGTGATTCTAAGACTTTTTTATTCTTAAGAATTTTTTGATTTGACCCATAGTTTTTGAGTAAAACAATTCCAAGTTGAAAGCTACAATTTTTTTGGTCGGCCGCCATTTTGGGTCTTCCAACAACGAAATTGAACAATTACAACTATGCCAACTTTTAGTTTAAGGTTCATGGACGCTCAAAATTCACATCCCGGGGTTCGTTGCGACCGGTTTTTATATTTTACGGTTGACACAAAACAAAATTTTGACTCGAAATTTCGTGTTTTTCTGCAATCAATTGTTTATAACAATGGGGGCGTTTATTCAATCAAGATAAAAGTAACGGAATCGGAAAGCTGTCAAAATTCTGCACAAGAAAATGTTCTTCCCAAATTTTTTGAACCATTATAACCATATGAAATCTATCGCTCAAAAAAACGGCCGTCGAACGGCCGTTTGGGCGCTAATGGGTTAAGGGGGCTTCAGCGAGTTATTATTGTATTATAGAATGAACTCAAACTTTCATAGAATGTACCTAGCACAACCAACTTTCAATTGCAACAAAGAAAATCATAGGCCAACATGGTCATTTCCATATGAGCGCTATAACAAAAATGACGTTTTTTACATAGGCTCTTACGGCGAGAAATTAATCCCTTCTCAACTAAATATGATCTTATGGAAAAATTTGAAAAAATTCTAAGTAATAGGTTTTTATAAGTAGATTATAATATGATCGCGAAAATCGTATGTCACCATCGAGATAAGATCGTAAAACTGAAAAAAATGGATTTTGATGAATTTGACAAGTGTTTACGTGCAAATCTTGACTTAGTTACAATTTATTTTCTCTTTTTAAGCATCCATAAGTAGTCTAGGATAAGACTGATCTACTTTAAAACGATAGAATTGGGAGAATTTTGAAAAATAATTCAGGCACCCCCAGTAGGGCCCCGCATTGGTACGGCACCTAACGCTGAAGCCCCCTTAAATCAGTAAGATTAACAAAATTGTAAAGTTAATTTTGGAATTGAAATATTATGATTCTGAATATATTAAAAATAACTACCAAGTGGCGTCAATTTGGCTCGTCATTAGTTCTTCAAATAATTGATGAGGTACTTAAAAAGCATTGCGGTAAGTTTTTTCGTAATTGGTCAGTTAGAGTTGATAACGTCTCCTATAGTATGTAAACTGTAATAAGAATAAGTAAATACTCCATTAATATGAGAATTAATCAGAAGGAATACTGATGAAAATAATAAATTGACTCATGTGTCTATTATGGATTTCATTTTTTTTTAAGCAATATTATAGACAAACTAATTCTGCCACATGCTTGACGCAACATATTTACTTTTTTTTTTAAAAGGTTATTCTGAGAATGAAAACTATATTGAATTTTATAGTACTTAAAACTTTGAATGTGTTTTTCTCGAAACCGTCTTTTTTGACCTGGTCGTACTGATGGCTCCAACAATTTTCATCCGATTGACTCAAAATTTTAACTGTAGCTTGTAAATATAATTTTTCAGGAAATATCACAGATTTTTTTCAATATACTGAATTTTACTGATTTTATGCCCGATTCTCAAACGATTTTTTCGTGAAAAAAAATAATAAAATTCAAATTAAAGCTATTCCTTCCCGAATTCGAGTTTCAAAAAAAATTCTACGTTCTTCCCTGAGATTCTCATTTTACTTTAAAACGTTGTTCGACTTTTCGTTCTAGGTTCATAATTGTGACCTGTAGCAGTACGGCCGAGGAGACCAACTGAAAATTTTTTTTTTCTTAATGCGCTGGTATGCCGCCATTTTGTATATCTTGAAGTAAATAAAATGTGTTTTTTGTAGTTGGAGATTACTTCTTTTATATGTACCCAACCCCAAATTTTTCCTCATCCTCCTTATATGGAGGCATTGCTCCCAGCTGTCTTTACTGAGTAAAGTTTACTTACTAGTAAGGGGCGCTTGCGTGCCCTCTGTATACAGAAAGTCACGCTTTCCTGACATTTGAACGTTTATCACTCTTTTGAAACAGCCCTGACAAGAAAACTATGAAAACAAAACTTACGTATTTTTTTTGTTCTATATCTGATGTACTTACCAGATTCAGAAATAAATGTATTCTGAACTTAGTCTTGTGTTATCTCCATGAAACTCATTATACCGAAGTATGCGCTGAAAAATCAAGAAAAAAGTCAACAGGTGACCAAAAACTATTTATGATGATTTCGAAGGAATTCAGCTTAAATGTTGGTATTGAGAGGAAGAATTATAATAAAGACAAAAAATTCCAAGATATAGAATTGATATTCCCAGTTTTGTTATAAGAATACAATTATATATAAGAATGATCCAGATATATTGCTGGAAAAATTCTGATAATATATCTGATAATATATCTAATTGAAATATATCTCTGTACCATAACTGTATGTTGCATCACCTAAGATTAATTTGTATATTTGCACCATAACTGTGTAAATTGCAATCTTTCAGCAATATGATTTGCCGGCGAGAACAAACGTCTCACCAATGTTTCCATAATAATATAGTTTTAAACGGATTGTGTTATGTTACTATGGCATGCAATTTTGATTTCGAAAATGCGTATAGTATTGTCATTTAAAACATTTTCTAATTCAAATGTATACTTAGAACAGAAATTAAGATTGCAGACAAAACTTCGTGTTGACACACCCTTATTCACGAGTACAAGTATGTGTAGGTATCGCGGCTATCAAGTATCAGATCAGGGTTATATGGGCTTATAGGTATAGTCTATAAGTCATCACCACCGACGTGCATGCGCGCGCATTTATTCTCTCTCTCTCTCTCTCTCTCTCTCTCTCTCTCTCTCTCTCTCTCTCTCTCTCTCTTTCTCTCTCTCTCTTTTCCTCTTCGGCCTTTTTCATTACATTCGCAGCTAACTTCCCGTAGTTCAAGCAAACAGCAGAGCTTTATTCTTTGGGTGTGGTCTATGTTGCTGACCCGGATTGTAAACTGCAAACCTTCCTACCTGCTTAATTTCTGCATCCGTACTTGTATTTGACATTTTTCTCCTTGCTCCGGTTTTACATATTGAAATGCAGATGATAGTCTTATTGGAAACTGACTGACAGTGCAAGACATTAATGATGGTGTTAGTAACATTTCTTAGTCTTCTGAATGTATTTGGAGATTAAAAAAGCCAAAATTGAAGTGATTCAAGTACAACGAATGATTTGGAGAACTTCGAAGTGACTATATATATATATATATATATATATACATATATATATATATATACGAAGTAGTCTCTCTCCAGTGTGATATTCACCGGGACTGTGAAGAGCGGGGGAAGGGTGGAGTAGGGAAGACGAAGAACGTATTATAAAAAAAAATACTATAATTCAGTGTTGAAGTGAAATAGAAGAAATCTTTGGATTTGGTGTTTCGGATGAGTTTTATTTAGAAGGTAGGTGAAGATAAACTAATTGGCGGTACCCTAGATTTATTTCTAATTGTCGACTATCCTCGGTACGCCATTTCTATACGCGTGAAGCCGCTTGAAACGATCGAATGTGCTTATAAAAATATTGGTATTGAATATTGACGCCTCGGTCGGTTATATATCTGAAGTGATCTTTAACATGATTTGACATTGAATTCATACACGAGTAGTACTGAAGTACTAAAATCATAATTGTGAATATATAGAAATGTATTCACATACACACATTTTTTTTTTCTTCCTAAGGCTACCACCTCCAGGGTATGTGCCTGGCACATATATATATATATGTGATGAACAGAGTACAAATATCATGTAGGCACATACCCCGGTAGTTATAGCCTTTGGAAGAAAAAGAAAAGCACAAATATCATAAATATACAAGAAATTTGGATTCATCAGATTGACAGAACTAATTATGATTAACAAGTGTCTTGAGAAAATTCATTTCTAAGTCAATATATATGCATCAAATTTTATTCTAAACAAATTTTTTTTTTCCTTCGAGGGGTTATCCTCACTAGGAGATATACCCATATCCCAAACAAATTAACAAACTATGATAAATTGAACCAGGCTTGTGAAATACTTGAGCATAATTTTTTTAAATACACATGATCACTAAGTTCTGAAATCCTAATGTATATATATATATATATATATTCATAAATTTGATTTTCATATATTGACTTGGAAATTAATTTTCTCAAGATGCTTGTTCATGATTAGTACTTCTGTCAATCTGATGAATTCAAATTTCTTGTATATTTATAATGTCTGTCTCTGTTGATCACATCTCCAACATTTTTATAGATTATATTATTATAGATTATTTTTATAGATTATTACATATATTCTTGAGTAGAAATCTCTAGTTTTCTGGATATTGATCTAACATGAGCAGCCAGAATGGGGCTATGATTTTTATGCAGATTTCTGCATGAATATTTTCTTGAAATATTGCTGACCAGAGATCAGGAGGATGCTGATTCAAATCCAGCCCGGGAGCGTGAATTTAGAAAGAGAGAGAGAGAGAGAGAGAGAGAGAGAGAGAGAGAGAGAGAGAGAGAGAGAGAGAGAGTTAAGTTAAGTTATGAAATTATAATTATTATTGCAAGGACTGAAGTTTCAAATATCAATTCCTATGTCACTATTGCTTGAACAATTTTGGTCATGTTATAGTTTGTGGATAAGGAAAATAACTGACAAGAGTTGTAACTTTAGAGTTCGAAAACTCAGGATGTTATTTGTAATTGCAGATCTGTCAACTTAAATGGTTTTTGGTACTGGATTTCATTCTATTCTCTTGTTAACTTCATGCTGATTGGGTAATTTGATATGCCTTACAAGAGGGAGATGAGCTCAGGATCACAGCCATTTTTCAGACTCCATAAAAACCAAACAGAATGCAGACTGTGTTTGGAATTATTTTTATTCAAGTAAAGTTTAAGATTGTGGGATTGATTTTGTAGTCTTCTGGCCCATGTGAGATCAAAGATGATTGTAATGTGCTGTGATAAATTATTATTGATTATGGAATCAAAACAATATTAACCTAAAACTACATACATTGAATGATCTGTTTGAATGTTTTCTTCAAATCAGTCGAGCATGCTGATTAGAAGACAAGATAGAGCGCAATTTTCCAGTACTTTTTTGACTACCAATATATTGCTTGTGGAGTGAAAATTTATGAGTCAAAAATAACTAACTGGTGAATTATTTTGGACTATATTTTAAGAGTAAAATGACACTAAAATTTTAATTTACAACCATAGATTCAATTAGATAAGGAATAAGAATCGAATAATTTGATATAGCATCAGTCTGGTATGATATAATAACAATATGAATGGATCGGTTATTTTATTGTACATTTCTATATCAAAGAAAAGTTGCTCTAAACACGCTCTGTGTATGTAATTGAAATAGTTTTTGATGTCTTATTCATTATCTAAGCATCAAAAGAAGTATTTCATCTAATTAACAAATGTGTTGTCTAGATGAATAATTGAAAAATGGTTATTTGGATAGTTTAATGAATAATCAAGATACTTTATCTTGATCATATATAGGTATAGTATGATATGCGTAACATTTTATTTATTAAGTGTCTATGAACAATGAAAAAATTACGTAGGTAGTACATGCTCTGTGTTCTATGATAATAGGTCCTCTAGTGTATTCTCAACCAAGAGTTGTACATAAAATTGGTTTGTCATGTATTTCATGGATAATTTTCACTCAGAAATAGTTTAGGGTAGGTTATCAATAAAATCGCAAACATTGAATTGTTTTAGGATTCACTATGGGCCCTTAAGAAAGAGACTTGACTCACCCATGCACTGGATATAAATAACACTCTTGTAACCAAAAGAAATCAATAGAAAATAGACTCACAGCTTCTGAATGATGAAGAAGCGGAAATCATTCTGAATGAGTGAGGTTATTAAAAGTTTTCAAAAGTTGTTTGAAATTGACACTAGAAATCAATTGTAAAAATCCTAGCTCTGAGCGAAAAGACTTTCTTAGAAGCTTCTGTTAGATCTATTTTAATGATTGACGTATGAATAAGTTGAATAAAGTGAGGATCAGATAATTACTGTAGCATTAAGTTACATTATCCTGAGAAAAAATTGATACAGCTGATAAAAATATATGAAATCCATAATTTATGCTTGAGTCAAGTTATTATTTGAGCCTGAGTTCAGTTACTATTTAACTTTTGTTTGTTATCATGTAGCTGAAGTAACATACCCTTGTAGATTATTCAGTTACAAAACATTTTGTTGTTTTTCAAGTGATAGCGAAGGACCAATATGAATCAACCAAATTGACACCACTTTGTGGTTTTTTATTCTACGTTACATTTTCAATTCTTTCAGTGCTATTCGAGACGAGAATTGTATGTTATATAATGCGTTCAATACAAAAAGAGTTAGTTTGTAGAGAAATTGTTAATTTGCAGAGGAGTGAGTAAGGGAGTTTGCCCTTTTCTCTTGTTTAATTTAGGGTTGCTTCTTGTTAATTTACAAAATTAATATGTTTCTTAATTTTACACAATAATTAAAGTAACCTTTCAAATTTTTTTTGTCAAAAATTGAAACTTGTCTTACAATGGAACATCACAGTCTCTGGGTCCTATATTTTGACCAAACCTATTTTAATGTGCTCTATACCAAATATGTATTCCAGGAATTTAAGCCAATCCTGCTTCCTGTTGGAGTTATGGATATACCATGTTCCAGAAAATATAAATATTTCTGTTTTTTCACATTTATGACATATTGCTCACTAACTTTTTGAATGAGCTTGCCTATATTTCTATATGCATTGTTCACACTAGAATCATAAATTCTACATGCTCCTCTACTATCAATAACATTTTTAACCTCTATTATTATCTAATTTGTCACTAATTCACATGTTATCTGAATTGCAATAGTATACAACAAATAACTCTTACAGCTATCCAAAACTCATCATCAACTTGTTTCACTAACTTTATATTACTGTCAATTTGTATGTTTCTTTAGCGCTCACTTGTCAACATTACATATAATGGTAGTTGATCACATGAATGAACTTCCAAGCCCTTCATACACAAGTATGATCACTAGATGCACAATTTCATAACGAACTCAAATATATGGAGGTCCCTAGATTGGTTGATATTAGCCAATTTTATGAGTAAATAACTTGGAATTGGAATTTGAACCAACCCGTTGATAGCTGTTTAAACCTTATCTATGCAGTTTACAGAATATAAGTTGATTTCATGAGTAAATATTCATGAATAATACTCGAAAAATTGAACTTTAACATTTTCTTGCTAATATTAGAAAAATTATGAGAAATTCATCTATTGTCTTATGTGTTATAAGGTGTGGAGTAATGCCCATCTTATGATTTTCTTTCTTGGATTAACCCATTAAGGCCCATGGCCAGACCAGCGGAGATACCATAAAACTAATCATTGGATCGCATGCTTTTTTGGAAAAAAAAATATACCCCTGTTTTTTCTTTTTCCATTTCCATTGTTTAAACAATAAATATTTAAACAATTTGCACCCAAAGTCGTAAATTCGAAAAAGTAATAGTGCCAATCGATTTTAGAAAAAAAAACCAAGAAAAAAGAGTAGAATACATTTTCTAGATTTGAGGCTTATTTTTTTGGCAATAGCGTTATAAATAATTGGAATTTAGTAAAACCGAGAAAAAGTGGTTTCGGCCCATGCCTACGCTATCATCATGGAATGAAAACTGATTGCTGGATCGCTTGCTTTTTTAAAAAAAAATACCCCTATTTTTTCTTTTCCCAAAATTCAATGAATTCCCATAAATTCAAGAAAGTGAGTTTTCATTTACTCAGATCTGATTTGTGAATTCCGATATAGAGGTTCAAAGTTAAGGTACCTTTCCGGCACAAATATACGTAGTAGAATAAAAATTGGAACGATTTCTGGTAGCTTGAACATTGTTTTTCTCAAGTATCATGTATTATGTACGTGAGTAACGTTCTTGATACTTACCCTACTTAAAATTCTTAGGTGAGATCTCAGGTGAGATCTCAAGTGAAAATTCAGGTGAGTTTTCAGAGATCATTTTTTTTCTTAAATGCATCAGATTGTACATTAGAATGTACACGACTAACATTGAAATTTGGTAACATGTACAAATTGGGGTCGATATAGAATTTGGATGAACTGACGAATTATATCATCACTTGGTATCAACACTACTAACAATTTTTAGGTTCATCTCAGGTGAGATCTCAGGTGTGTTCCCAGGGGTCAGTTTCGAATCCATCTGATCGTACTTCCAAGGATACAGGAGTAATATCACTGAAGCTACTATTGTCATTTCTGTCGATAAAAATAATATGGATTCCCATGTGGATTCTGAAATATATTTAACGTGGAACTACCTTGAATTAGGATGTATTTTCAAGTGGATTCAAGCTCTCGAACAAATTTCTAGAACAATTCACATCAATACTTAGGTCAATCCATATAGTTTTTCAGGTTAATATGCCTGTATGTCTAGGTTCATTCAGATGGATCAAAACGATCATCTGCTTGGATTTTTGGGTCGATCAGTCAAATATTGTCAAGTGCGTACGCGTGAAATTTTATCTTAAATCACCAGGATTTATAACATGCGTTCTACCTGGATTTTCCCCATCAATCCATCTGAATGTCTGGGTATTCAAGAAGATTCTCATGTATTTCCTCGCTGATCAACTGAAATATCTACCTGAATATCCAGAGCAATCCATCTTAACTCCAAGTTCCTCTACATTGCTTGACGAGTAATTTAATCTAGATTTCCACGTTACACCAACTGAATTTTCATGTCACTCCATCCTTATTTACAGATCAATCCACTTGGATCACTACCTGTATTTACCCCTGAATAATGAGGTCAATTCGCGAGGACATCCACATGAATGTTCAGATTCTTCCATTTGAATTCGGGGAAATCCCGATGGCATTCTAGGCTGCAGAGGGAAATCCTCGAGGATTGTCTCTTTATTTGACGTGATTTCGACTTTGCTTTTGGGAGGATTTTCCTGATGTTTGCCGGAATTTTCCCTTCATGTTTTTAGAATTTTTCTTTCATTTTGGGAGGATTTTCCCTGCAATCGACGGGATTTTCCCGACATTTTCCGGAATTCTTCTGTCGGATGCCGGGATTTCCCCGTCGTTTGCCGGGATTTTCCCATCGCTTGGCGAAGTTGTCCCGTCGTTAGCCGAAATTTTCCCGTCCTTTGCCGGGAAAGTCCCGACAAATAACAGGATTATCCCGGCAACCGACGGAAAAATCCTGCCAAAATGCAGGGGAAATCTGCCCGAAATTAAGGAAAAATCCATATCGATCAAAAAACTATTTACACATATTTCTGTGTCGATCAAATAAAATAGTTTGGTGATAACTATGAAGATGGTTTCTGATTGGTATTGAGCTAGGTTTCAAGATTCTCTCCGCAGAATTCCAAAATTATAAGTTTATCATAGTCAAATTCTCGAGAAACCCTGAGGGCGTGGTGCAGCCAATGCACCACCCCCTGAAATTCTGATAGCAGAAATCTGTTTGATTTTTAGCCGAAAAAGGCGCTTGATTTATGGTCGTTTGACTTGATATTCTTCTGATTTTCCGGTCAGTTCGAGCGGAGTGTTAGGTAGCTTCGAACGGATTTTCAAGTCATCTCGAGCGGAAATTCAGGGAGCTTCGAATGGATTTTTAGGTCATATTGACCGGAACTTTGACCGGATATTATTGACGGATTTTTGGGGCATTTGAAACAAATTTTCCAGTCGATCGAACACAATCTCTAGTCGATTGAACGGATTTTCGGGTAAATTTGACTAGGTAAACGAATTTTCCGGTCAATTGCACGGATTTTCTGGTCGTTTGGAACGGGATAGTCCACCAAGCCCGAATTTATTCGTCGTTTGAAACATGTGGACCTTAAAAAATAATTATTTGTAAAATACTACTTCGGGTGAAAAGGTGTAGTAGCCCAATAGGTTGGGTTGGGTACGGGGGGAGGGGGGGGAATAGGTAAAAAGGGAATCTGTAACAATACGATCGGACCTTGATCGTACAGATTCAAGCGATCGAATTTGATCGTGTAAACAGGTGATATTGCGGGAAAATGAATTTTTGATCCAGGGATGTGGAGAGCTGCCGTCTTCCCGGTGGCGTAGTGGATATCGCAACTGACCGGAGATCAGGAGGTCGCTGGTTCAAATCCAGCCCGGGGAGCGTGGAATTTTTTTCTCGCAATATCACCTTGAGATAGTCCACCAAGCCCGAATTTATTCGTCATTACCTGATTATTTAGAGTAATTCACTCTGACTGCAATGTCCAGTCATATTGATTCATGAGTCAATCAACTTAGATTTTCAGGTTATTTTTCCTCAACTGCCAGGTCATTTTACCTGGATCACTACCCGTATTTGACTCCGAATGATGGGGTAAATTTACATGAACTTCCACACGGAAGTTTAGCTTTTCATGCGTCACTGACTGTATTTTCATCTCGGTATCAATGTATCTCCACCTAGAATTATAGGTGTATCTACTTGGAATGTCAGTTATACCTACGCTGATTCTCAGGTAAATTTATTTCGTTGCCCAGGTCAAGTCATGCAAATTCGGAACTAGATATTTGAGTAAATTCAGAAAGATTTACATCTGCACTTCAAAATTGATTGGAATGAATTCCTAAATTAATTCATACTTTCAAATCGATTAACCTGATATCCCAATCGGTCAATCCACATACATTTTCAGGTATATTCACCTGGATTACTAGGACCACCCACTCTCGTTTTTTAAGTCAATTCACCTCGATTTCCAGGTTACTCCCCCTTCATTTTTATTTAAGACTTTCAAAGTAGTGAAGACAATGTAGCCTCCGAAGAAGAATAGATTTCATGTAAATTTGGTAAAAAGTAAAATTTATGGTCTTTAGGCATTGATGCAGAGTTGAAATTCCTGACTTCATAATGGCTGAGCGAATGTAGCAAGCAAAAATATATAGAAATTTAATAAATTGACCAATTATATTATTACTTGGTACCAACACTACTGAACATTTCAAGGTGAGATTTCAGGTGCGATCTCACGCAAATCTTTCAAGTGCCTGTAATAACATTTCAGTCATTTATAAATTCACTTGATCCATGATTTAAGATACGTACAAATTGAGAAACATTTTTCATGTTGTGGCTTTGGAAATGTTCCATTTTCTAATCCATACAAATGCATAGTAGACATTTTCATGTTATTCAAAATTTTGACCTCCTAGGTAAAAATATCGACTCAACTTCAAGCTGGATTCTCTCTGGATTTCGGCTTGATTTGCACTGGAAGGCCTGCAGGCTACTGCGTCAGATGCAGTTGGATTCTACTGAAATGAGCGCTGGGCTACGGCGGCGAATCCAGCTGGATTGTGAACAAATTTAGTTCGTTTTTTCAATAAGTTTAACTGCAGGATACTGCGGTGAATCCAGCAGAATTTTCAATGGATCCAGCTGGGTTTCGTCAGAATAAGCGCTGGGTTACTACGGTGAATCCAGCAGGATTGTCTACGAATACAGCTGGTTTTTTTGACAATCCAGCAGAATTTTTTCGTGATTAGAGTTGGATTCGGCACGCAGCTTCTTTTCAGAAAAATCCAGCCTGATTCGTTGACAGTTCGTAAATCATCGAAGAACTTACAAAATTCTCTGCATTGATCGAGCTCTCGCTGTCAAAAATCCACCGGAATCAAAAAATTTTGCTGGATTGCCTGGCAAAGCTTCTGGATTTACCCTACTTTAATCTCTCTGGATTCTCTGCATCAATTCAGTATCCAGTCAAAATCAAGCTGGAATCCAGCTAGAATTCAGTGCAAATCCAGCTTAATCAATTGCAGATCCAGCTGGAAATCTAGTCGATTTTTTCCAACAGGGCAATGCTTTTCAGTATACCGTTATTTGACAGAAACTCTTTCAGTTCCATCAGACAGCTTAGATGAAAAGTAGACATTATTATGATATTTGAGATATCATAATTTTGCGGCAGACACTTCGTGAATAAATACTCTCTTCCAGGAGATACGCATTTATAAGTTTTGGAGATCACTAGACATGGTTTCAGTTTTGTAATTCTTTGATTTCGAATAGGTTTTCATAACAGATTTCTACGACTCACCTGCCAATCTAGAAAGAAAATGATTTACGTAGTCCAGATTTTGAAAATGATACTTAAAAGGTTCACTGAGGTGAAGCTAGGGTTGCCAAAGGAAACGACTAGAGGAGATATTGTGTATAGCTTCAAGAAGATTTGTGCTTCAAATACTAGTGAATGAATTATAACTTTATTTTTATGAAAATTTAAAAATCCCAAACAATGAGCGAACAGGTATATGAAATTATGATCATCTAGTCTAACAGCTCTCTCCGCAAATCCCTTATATGGATACTAAGATTCTCAGTTGCTAGTGATATTAGCTTATTTCTCCTCGTGTCATCAAGATCTTTATACGCTAAGTGCGTCTCCAGGTAATCTTTGTATCTCTCTATATTAAAAGCCAGACCGCCGCCGCCGCCGCCGCCGCCGTCGCCGCCGCCGCCGCCGCCGTGGGAAATTCTGTCCCCCAAGTTGCTCCCCCAATTTGCTCCCCCAAGTTGCTCCCCCAAGATGCTCCCCCAATTTGCTCCCCCAAGTTGCTCCCCCAAGCTGCTCCCCCAAATTGTCCCCCAAGTTGCTCCCCCAATTTGCTCCCCCAAGTTGCTCCCCCAATTTGCTCCCCCAAGTTGCTCCCCCAATTTGCTCCCCCAAGTTGCTCCCCCAAATTGTTCCCCCAAGTTGCTCCCCCAAGTTGCTCCCCCAAGTTGCTCCCCCAAGTTGCTCCCCCAAGTTGCTCCCCCAAGTTGCTCCCCCAAGTTGTTCCCCCAAGTTGCTCCCCCAAGTTGCTCCCCCAAGTTGCTCCCCCAAGTTGCTCCCCCAATTTGCCCCCATTAGTTGCCCCCCATTTTTCACCCTTTTTTCCACCCTTTTTTCACCCCATTTTTCACCCTCTTTTTCCACCCATTTTTTCACTTTTTTTTCACCTTTTTTCCATCTTTTTTTCCCCCCTTTTTCACCTCTTTTTTCACCCTTTTCTCCACCTCTTTTTTCCATTCTCTTTTTCCACCCGCGTCTTCGAATAAACTATTTATTTCCAATAAATATGCAATGGTCCGATCTCCTGGAAATTTTGCACCATAGGTTAGTCGCGGCAAAATCTAGGCCGAGTTCAATTTTCAATAAAATCCGTTGTTTATTTGCCTAGCAACCGTCCCTAACGTGTTATCTCACGAATCTTCATTAGTGCTCATTGGGACTATGAGAGTTGAATCAATGAGAATCGAAGAGAATCGATGAGATATTTCCCATAGCAACCACTGTTGATATTCTTAGCAACCGTTGCTTCGAAAGTTTGAAAATCAATTTTAAGTTACACTCAATGACCAAGAAAATCGAATTGTTATATTTGCTCCATAGCAACCGTTGTTTATCTCCTTAGCAACCATTGCGAAGGTTGGAAATGATCAATCTATGACCCATGTCCATAATTTTCGATTGCAAATGACACAAACTCTTCCCACTTAGCTCCTCAGTAACCGTTGTTAAACGCCCTAGAATCAATGAGAATCGAAGAGAATCGATGATATATTTCCCATAGCAACCACTGTTGATATCCTTAGCAACCGTTGCTTCGAAAGTTTGAAAATCAATTTTAAGTTACACTCAATGACCAAAAAAATTGAATTGTTATATTTGCTCCATAGCAACCGTTGTTTATCTCCCTAGCAACCATTGCGAAGGTTGGAAATGATCAATCTATGACCCATGTCCATAATTTAAGATTGCAAAGGACACAAAATCTTCCCACTTAGCTCCTCAGTAACCGTTGCTAAACGCCCTAGCAACCGTTGCCAAGGGAAAGAAAAAGTAAGTTTCGTTTCCAGTATTTTCAACTGCACAGGATACAAAATCTCCGTTGCTGTAACTGTTAATATCTCTCTATATTCAAAGCCAGACCGTCCCCGCCGCCGCCGTCAAATTTCTCCACCCCTTTTTTGCACCCCTTTCTTGCACCCCTTTTCTGCACCCCTTTCTTGCACCCCTTTCTTGCACCCCTTTCTTCCACCCCTTTCTTGCACCCCTTTCTTCCACCCCTTTCTTCCACCCCTTTCTTCCACCCCCTTCTTGCACCCCTTTTTTGCACTCCTTTCGTGCACCCCTTTCTTGCACCCCTTTTTTCCACCCCCTTTTGCCACCCCCAACTCTCGAAGGATTGGTCCGATTTTCTTGAAATTTTGCACACAGGTTAGTCGCGGCAAAATCTAGGCCGAGTTCAATTTTTAGCGAAATTTCTTGGTTATTTCCCTAGCAACCGTTACTAACGTGTTTTCTTACGAATCCTCATTTAACCGCTCATTGGGACCATTAAAGTCAATGAAAATCGATAAGACATCTCCCATAGCAACCACTGTTGATATCGTTGGCAACCGTTTGTCTACATCCCTAGCAACCGTTGCTTCGGAAGCCGGGAAATCAGTTTTAAGTCACACTCGATGGCCAAGGACACTGAATTGTTGTATTTTCTCCATAGCAACCGATGTTTACCTCCTTAGCAACCGTTGGTAGGGGGGAAGAAAAATTCACGTAGTTTCGTTTCCAGTATTTTCAACTGCACAGGATAGAAAATCTCCGTTCTACCCATAGCAACCATGGTTTACTTCCCTAGCAACCGTTGCTTCGGAAGCCGGAATATCGATTTTAAGTACATTCTATGGCCAAGGACACTGAATTGTTGTATTTGCTCCATGGCAACCGTTGTTTACCACCTTAGCAACCGTTACGAAATTTGGAAATGATCAATTTATGACCCGTTTCCATCATTTTCGATGGCAATGGTAGCTCCTCAGCAACCTTTTTTTCCCCTAGCAACCGTTACTAAAGGGAAGATAAATCCACGTAGCTGGAAAATCTGTTTTAAGTCACACTCGATGGCCAAGGACACTGAATTGTTATATTTGCTCCATAACAACCGTTACGAAGGTTGGAAATGAACAATTTATGACCCGTTTCCATCATTTTTGATGGCAAAGGACACAAAATACAAATCCTCTCTATTAGCTCCTCAGAAACCGTTGTTTAACAACCTAGCAACCGTTGCTAAGGGCAAAAATAATTCACGTGAGTTTTGTTTCCAGTATTTTTAACTGCACAGGATACAAAATTTCCATTTCACACATAGAAACCATTGTTTACGTGTCTAGCAACCGTTGCAAAATTTCTCGAAAAAATATGATCTGACACATGACACTTTTAACCTGAAACTGAATAAACAAACTTTAACATGAACATAGATGAAATTAAGCTTTTATTTTGATTCGAATCGTTCGTTTAGTATTCTTTTCAATTGATCAAAATCGAAATTTCAAGTTTCAAGTTTTATTGATTTCAATGTAATTTTTATTTAATTATTACTACACTTATCATTGAAATTATTGACTTTCAAAGAACACACGGGGCGGGGGGTTGGCGAGCGAAGCGAGCAGGGGGGTACCCCCCTAGTAGAACTAAGTATCAAGAACGTTACTCACGTACATAATACATGATACTTAAGAAAAACAATGTTCAAGCTACCAGATACCGTTCCAATTTTTATTCTACTGCGTATACTTTTGCCGGAAAGGTACCTCAACTTTGAACCTCTGTATCTCGGAATTCACAAATCAGATCTGAGTAAATGAAAACTCACTTTCTCGAATTTACGACTTTGAGTGCAATTTGTTCAAATAATTGTTGTATAAACATTGAATTTTGAAAAAAGAAGAAATAGGGGTATTTTTATTCAAAAAAGCAAGCGATCCCGCAATCAGTTTTTATTCCATGATGATAGCGTAGGCATGGGCCGAAACCACTTTTTCTCGGTTTTACTGAATTACAATTATTTATAACGCTATTGCCAAAAAAATAAGCCTCAAATCTAGAAAATGTATTCTACCTTTTTTCATGTTTTCTTTCTAAAATCGATTGGCACCATTACTTTTTCGAATTTACGACGTTGGGTGCAATTTGTTCAAATGATCATTTTTTAAACAATGGAAATGGAAAAAGAAAAAACACGGGTATTCTTTTTTTCTGGTCTAACCATGGGCCTTAATGGGTTAATAATTTTTATCAAGTGAATGCAAATCATGACTCACATACTTTATCAATGATTTATTGTAAATTTTAGTACAATATAGACGATATATTGACTATTAATGCATACAACTATACTGAAAGTTCGGTGGTGTCAAGTATTATAAGTGATTCTTGATCTATGTAATTGATTCCCGGATATGCTGGAATTTTCGTTGTTACAGCGAATAGTTGTAACAATACCACAGATAAGTGTTTGCAAAATCTGGTAGAGTTGGCGATGCAACAGTTCCCTGAATGTCATTTTAGTACTTGATACGTTTACCTTGATTCAGCGTGATCTCTTCGCGCCATGCGGATAGTGCAAATGTCTCTGCATGCTCTTGCCTAATAGTTATTTCATAATTTTAACCACTTTCCATGTTTATGGATGAGAGTTTATGGATGATGATTCAGAGAAATAAATTATAACAATTGTATGGATCTATTGTATGTTACTCTGTATACTAATAGAATAATCCTGGTATGAATTGAAAAAATTCTAAAGCAAATAGTAAGCCAACTATGTTAGATACATTCAAAATCTGTTTATGTATTTTACAGGCTTACTGTAAAAAACTTCCAGCGCTGGGCGCCAAAACATTGAAACACACAATTATTCAATAGATTTTATTTTTAATGCTAAATTTATTTGATTCTGATAGCTACCGTATACTCGTACTTTACATTTTCATGATTATCTGGTAGCTTTCTGAATCAAAACCAGTTCGAGCAAGTACTGATATTTCAAATTCCACTACATAAGTAAGTTACTTGTCATGAGCTCAAATAAGTTTTTTCAGTTGGGTTCTACAAATTCAGTGCATTTGGATGAAATTATAGACTCCCTGACAAATAACTTTAGTATTTAAAAATGAAATTTCCCTCATATTTCATTTTGACAATAAGTCAGAATATTCAAACTATGATTTCTAGCATATAATATTGAGATTTTATCTCAAACTATTGTAAGGTTGGGCATAAGACGTAAAAAGACTGTAAAATTTAAATGAACTTGAATTGGGATTAACATTATTTATTTGGGTGCTTGCACAGTGGCTGAAATGTTGAAGTATTCTGACTTACACTTGGATAACTTAATCCTCTGATCATGCGTTTTTTCGTATGCTCTCAAGCTACCATCAAGTGGACTGAGCGAAAGCGTGCATACACTCATAAAAATATCTTCTTGTTCCCAGAGGAATTGGTCTTCATACATAATTCCGCTATTTTCAATCGTAATATATTGTTGATTGGAGAAGAAAAGTCTTCTCTCAAGAAGATTCTGTTTGGAAGTAGCAGAAATTCTTAATGGGGCATAATTCCTCTGGGAACAAGAAGATATTTTTGTGAGTGTACATCGCACAGTTTCGTTGGTACCAGAGTACTTGGAGTTGATAACCGGCGCGAGCGATCATACCGATTATTCGGGCGTTTGGATGACCGATTCTAACGCTCGCTCGACCGTTTCTAGGGTCAAGATACGCTCGAAGTACAAGCTTCTAATCAGAATAACCCTAATAACCCACGTACTCGAATAACTCTGATAAAGTTCAATCTACGCGTTCTTTCGTATCACAAATTCATGTTAAGAACTTAACTAATATAATTTTGAAGACTTTCAGTTTGAAAATTATATAAATGGTAGAAATAAAATAAAATACATTACAAGCAATTTTTTGTCTCATAGTAAAACATTTACCGTTGACAAGTTTGTTCCGACTTGACATGCATTTGTGATTTGAGTACTTTCCCATCTTAAGAAATTAGTCTGGATTAAAATTTGATAACAGCTACAATAATTGAGTGTACATTCAAAGTATTCATTCTGTAGTACGATTATCATACTAGGTAGATACTTGGTATTCAATGCTTTCTCGTATCACCATTGACAAAATCATCTGAAATGTATAGTTAGACTAGATATTGCTTTATACGCAATTTATGATGCTAAATACAATTAAAACGAAACGATATTGCTTTGATAGTGTATTCCAGATGGAAGAGTAGCGAATCTTCTGTTCTGTAATTTTATCCTTAATATTCAGGTACACATTCCTATTGCATTAGTCTTACGTCAAATAATATTTTTTTCCTAAAATACATCGATTCATTATGGACCGGTATTACCCAAATCTGAACAAGTGAAAATACAGAAAGAAACCAGTTCATATTTGTCCTGGCAAGTTCAATTATATTTCAACCTTCATCGGAAAGCTGTACCTTCTATAGAAAATGGTTCATACTATCCAATCTGAAATGCTATTATCAAAATACCACCATTAGACATAGAATTTCAAAATGCGTCTTAGAGCCTGTGAAGTTATCAGGGTTATTGTAAAAAGCGAATGCGTGGCTATACGATTGTTACACAATATATGGGGCGTTTCGCCTCAATCCTCCCAGCACTGCGCGTGAGCGCCAAATCATGTAGTTTTCAACTCGTGTTTACAATGCTAAAATGTACCTACAAAAATAACCCATTGCAATGTAGTTTTTCCTCAGTTTCCCCATGTAATATTCTCTTTAACTAGCAATAATCTCTCGCTCGCTTTCGCTCGCTCGAGTCTTTCGTGTGGATTTTAATTAAAAAATCTAGAAAATATTTTATAATCTCCAATATTCAATTCAGTTTTAATAAGTTGTACTTTTAATTAATTGTAAATAGATATCAATCGACATCATGATGCATATGTATTATAGCCCTCGATCTTCTCTTTCGATCCATCACACCACATGTTTTTCAAATCATCATTTTCTGAGTTGTTTATCAGATAGAAAATTGGAGAAAAATGGTTTTCGGCAACGCGGCAAGTTTTCTATGACGTATATTACGCGCCCGCGTCTATTTTTTTTTGGATTCTTCACTTCAGAATATGAAAGCGCTCATTTTCCTCTATAAATCTGCAAGATCAAATTTTGAATAGATAACCCATTTATATTATTTTTTTAACGTTATCCTGGAATCAAACGTTGAATAATTGTTTCTATGATCAATACGCCCCCACAGTATCAATTTTTCCAACACATAGCCAGTTCAAATTGTAGCTCTTGACCTCCTCTTCCGACCCATTATACCGAATATTCTCCAAATCATCATTTTCAAAGTTGTTTATTACTTCAAAATCTTGTGTATGACGGAAATCCGACTATGCATAATTTTCTATGACATAGATTACGCCCCCGCGTCTATTTTTCTGGATTTTTCACCTCAGATTATGAAAATGCTCATTTCACTTTATAAATCTGCAAGATCAGATTTTGAATAGATAACCCATTTATATTATTCTTTTAACGTTATCCTGGAATCAAACGTCGAATAATTGTTTTTATGGTCAATACGCCCCCACAGTATCAATTTTTCCAACACATAGACAGTTCAAATTGTAGCTCTTGACCTCCTCTTCCGACCCATTATACCGAATATTCTCCAAATCATCATTTTCCAAGTTGTTTATTACTTCAAATTCTTTCGTATGATGAAAATTCGGCTACACATGATTTTCCACAATATAGATCACGCCCACGCGTCTATTTTTTTTTGATTTTTCACCTTAGATTATGAAAATGCTCGAGCTCCTCTATCGATCTGCCAGACCCGATTTCGAAATACTCTAACAAAACATTGTTTCCAAGAGCAAAATATGGGAATCATAATTTGTGTACGGATTTATTTTAATATAATGTAGATGATTCGAATCTGAAGCTGAGAATTTTTTTTATAGGAAAATTTATTTTCCAAAGAGTGCTCAATCGATTTTCTCTGAGAAATAGAACGTCGAATAGTAGACGCAGCTGTATTTCAGCACGCGGCTCGCGCGAGCCCAAAATCATGATGTTTTCAAATCTCCCCAACTCCGAAGTTTGGCAAATTCAAAATATAATCATAATATTATAGTCTTGTCTAGAATAATTCTTCAACATGTCAGGGTTGGATATAGACATATGAAGCCGTCAAAATTAGGCAACAACAATTTCATAAATATTCGTTGATGAGATATGCTGAAAAGCAGTCCTCTCTTTCAATATATATTTATTATAATTAATATTTGAACATATATAAAAGAACAAATACAATGCACTATTCACAGTTCTAGTAAAGCCAATTAGTCTTGAGATTCACTGATCATCTTGAAATTGTTGAATATTGAAATGACCGATAGATCTGTCAATGAAGCTAACACTACATAACATGTCTAGACGTCTCCTTCTGTAAAGTTGTGGAGCTTCATTACAAGCTGCTTTCCATCATAGCTGTTTTTTACATATAACTATTCACAGTCTTTCACTTATTCACAATATTTATTCTGTCCTTACACCAGGTATAAAAAGTTATTCAACATTTCCATGGTAGTAGGTCATGAATTTCCATATTCGAGATTTATATGAGCTGAGGATAAGGAGGTGGTTGAGTCAACAGTCTTGAGTTACACTGATTATTTTACAATTGTCGAATACTGAAAGTACCCACAGAAGGGTCAATGAAGCTGACACTCATAACATGTGCAGACGTCTTCTCCTGTGGAGTTGTGGATATTCATATAAGATGTTATTGTCGAAGAAGATCCAACACGTCTACTGAAATACACTGTGCTGCAGAAGTCTTCTAATTGCTCATTTATGTTTATATTAAGACGATCTGTTATTTGCTAGAACTTATTTTCTCATCTTGTACTATTCTTGCCTTTTCTCATCTTGCCAGCTCCTGTGGCCCGTATGTAAATACTGAGTAGTTGTAGCCTTCTAACTTCATCCACATCTGTTTTTGAACTGCAAAAATTAGATTCATTAACCCATTAACGTCCAAAATGTCAAAATTTCTTGCACGTTTTCAGAGTGATTATTTCCTATGTAATTGGCGTTGAAAATCCGCTATTTTGTAAAGAAGCGATGGTTCAAGGTCAACAAAAAAAATTCCCTGTTAAACTTCAACTCCCATGATCACCTTTGATCACGGTTGCAAGGTGATATCTTCACCGTAACACTTCGAAAAAAAATCCTAAAAATTTTTTTTTTAAAAAATTTAGGTGTTTTTTATGTTTCAATCGAGCATATCTCTTTTCCTGCGAGTTTTATCATAACTCTGGCAACGGATTCTGAAAGAGCATGAAATTTTACATCAGAATATGTGGTCCAATTACATAGGAAAAAATCACTTTGAAAACGTGCAAGAAATTTCAACATTTTGGACGTTAATGGGTTAATCAATCAACGAATAACCTCAAACAAATATCTACAAAAATAAAAGAACGAATTAACCTTGAAGAGTATATTAGTATCAGCAAACAGGGAGGCCTGTGTCAAACAACTCAATCAATTTGTCAGATTGGCAAACTGCTATCATACGAGGATATGAGACTGGACGTAATATACGTTTACGTTACGTTGAAAACCACGCTCGCAATAGACCTCGAACCGCTTTTACGTAATATACGTCACTGGTGGAAGAAATTTTGTGTGCAAGATTTGCGAGAGACTCAGAGTATCTGTCGTCTGCTCGTTGACTTATACCTCCTATAGCCAAATAACAAGGTCAATTTTCGTAAATCTTTCCTGACGTAGATAAACGGAACTGAATGCAGTTTTTGCTGATAACCATTGCAAAACTGCAGGACAGCGTTATAAAATAAAGTATTTTTAGGTGCGAGGTTAAACCGCAAACGAGCTGGTATATAATGGCTTGTCGCGTCCCCTCGCTTGCTGCGCATACTTGTCGTCGGGGACGCTGACGCGCCCCCTGATACTCTCAAGCTACGATCGTGGACAGAGCAAGGCATGCATAAATCGTACAGTTTCGTCGATACCCAGAATACTCGGAGTTACTTATTCCAATCATTTATACTTTTATGAATGTCTAATATATTTCGGATTAAGTTATTTACATATGGCAGAATACTTCAACATTTTTGGCACTGTAAAAGCACCCTCATAAACAAAACTGAATTTCATTTATTGCTTGGAATGGATTCGCTCATGAATTTTGTCGATTTTGCTACAAGAGGAATCATGTGTGAAGACAGGTTGTGTTTTTGGGCCCGCTAATCTAACAAAAACTACTCGACAGATTCTCATGAAATTTTGATAGTTGGTTACTGACCATCCCAGGCATCTTCATGGACCCGTGGCATTTTCAAATTTTCAGTAGAAACTGAGAAATGTGTGGTGGGAGTAACTGACCAAGTACCATGGCGTGCCTGTAGATGGCGAAGCGTTGAGTCGCACGTGTATAAGGTATAGCGCGTTGCTCACTCATTAGAGAGTCGGCGTTCTATTGGCTTTTACCGAAATATTGGACGGTAGGCGTCGCCACCTCTCATATGGGGCGTTTCGCCTCAATCCTCCCAGCGCTGCGCGCGAGCGCCGTAACATGCCGTTTTCAACTCGTGTTTACGATGCCAAAATGTCTCTGAGAAAATGATTCGATAGGTCATTTCTATGTAGTTTTTTCTCAGCTTTCCAACGGTGTAATTAGTTTTCCGGAAATTTTCCATTTTCATCCCCAAAAAATATAAAACATCGCACATCTCAAAAAGTATATTTTTAATATTTTTTTTAATGGTCTCAATCGAAAGCTGAGGATTTTTCACGTAGGAAAATATGTTTTTCAAGGAGTGGACGAATGATTTTCTCTGAGAAATAGAACGTCGAAAAGTAGACGTAGCGCTACTCCGGCGCACGGAGCGCGTGAGCGCCAATCATGCTGTTTTCAACTCTCCCCAACGATACCAAAATGCATCTGAGAAAATTATATTATGAGTCGATCCGATGTTATTTTTCCTCAGCTTTCCAATGGTGTTGTCAGTTTTCCGAAAATTTTCCATTTTCATCTCCAAAAAGATCTTTCTTAGAGAATAATTCAATTATTTTCTTTGGAAAATAGAACGCGCAAGAAAAGTTCCGATGCTTTCACTTTAGTAAAGGCCTACTGTTTCATTTTTTATCCGATAGGTGGCTTTCATGGTATTTTCAATAATACACAAGAAGAAGAATTTTCATCTGCTGTATATAAATTGAATCATTTTTTCATCGTATTATTTTCAAGGCGTTTTTATAAGTCCTTCGAGCACCCACAACTTCGAGCATATTCATTTTTCCATAAAGTCGTTAATTGTATTGGCTTGGTTATTTATTTGACTCCTTGTACAAACTACAATGGATTCATCCTGGAAATTGAAATGCATAAATCCTTTAGATAAAAAAAATCATCCGTCATCTAAAGAATTGTACGACTTTCCAATGCCATTGAGAAGTGCATATCCCTTGATACCAGAGAAAGCAAAGATCTGTTACACTTGTCGACGTGAAATGTACAGACAGAAATCAGATTCACCTTCATCTGAATGTAAAAAAGCAAGATTCGAGTGTAACGATGAATATCATAAAGCAGGTTTGACAGTCCTCGAACAAATAAAAAATAAATTCTCAAAATCAACGACGAAGCAAGATAGAATTCAGTTGTTAACTCTTGCCCCTGATTATTGGTCTCGTAGGGACTTGATGAGAGAATTCAATTGCAGTGAATGGGAAGCTCGAGAAGCAAAAAATTTAGTAGCTAAGAGCGGGATTTTTTCAATACCGGAAAATAAAAATGGCAAAGTATTTCCAGATGAAACTGTCAAGTTGGTGGAAGGTTTCTATGGAAGAGATGATATTAGCCGAATTATGCCAGGCTTAAAAGATTATGTATCTGTCAAGCAAAGTAATGAAAATTCTTCTTGTGTATTATTGAAAATACCATGAAAGCCACCTATCGGATAAAAAATGAAACAGTAGGCCTTTACTAAAGTGAAAGCATCGGAACTTTTCTTGCGCGTTCTATTTTCCAAAGAAAATAATTGAATTATTCTCTAAGAAAGATCTTTTTGGAGATGAAAATGGAAAATTTTCGGAAAACTGACAACACCATTGGAAAGCTGAGGAAAAATAACATCGGATCGACTCATAATATAATTTTCTCAGATGCATTTTGGTATCGTTGGGGAGAGTTGAAAACAGCATGATTGGCGCTCACGCGCTCCGTGCGCCGGAGTAGCGCTACGTCTACTTTTCGACGTTCTATTTCTCAGAGAAAATCATTCGTCCACTCCTTGAAAAACATATTTTCCTACGTGAAAAATCCTCAGCTTTCGATTGAGACCATTAAAAAAAATATTAAAAATATACTTTTTGAGATGTGCGATGTTTTATATTTTTTGGGGATGAAAATGGAAAATTTCCGGAAAACTAATTACACCGTTGGAAAGCTGAGAAAAAACTACATGGAAATGACCTATCGAATCATTTTCTCAGGGACATTTTGGCATCGTAAACACGAGTTGAAAACGGCATGTTTCGGTGCTCGCGCGCAGCGCTGGGAGGATTGAGGCGAAACGCCCCATATATAAACTCACACAACGAGCCTTGGAGTATATGTCCGTGAGCGTATCAGTGAGCATTTAGCTGGTGGGTACGGATGCGCTCGCAGTAAAAAGTGGGTGAGTTCAATATGCCACCGAATCTGTTACCTTGTTCTATTTAAAAAATTTGTTAGTTTTTTGACTTCATTTAAATTTTTCTCGCATAATTTTTTTCTATATTAGAAGCTGAATAGCCGCCGCCGCCGCCGTCGTCGTCGTCATTTTGCTCCCCACGATTTCTTCTCAAAAATGCTCCTTATTTTTGCTCCTTGTATTTGTTTTATATTTTTGCTCTTCATTATTGCTCCTCACGGGTGCTCCTTACGATTCCTCCTCATATTTGCTCCACATTTTCGCTCTTCATTATTGCTCATCTTTTTTTCTCATTGTGCTCTTTATTTTGATCTTCCTTACAAATGTTGTTTCCTATGATAACACGGTGACAAATTATAACATCACTATACTTAATTTCAAAATTGATATTCGATACAAATCTGAATCAAGTAGAAATTTAAAAGTCTTGCAATGTGTTATTGACTAATAAAATGGATGGATACCCGACAGACTCGATTAATCCTTTTAATCACAATTCAAAAAACAAAAAAGTCTGAAAATGATTAAAGTAATCAGTACTCATGAGTATAGCATCATATGCTTAAATCAAATAATGCTAGAAAAATAAAATCAGCATTCAGATTTGATTGATTTTGAAGTATTCCAAGTGTTATCATAACGAACAAAATTATTAAGGAGGATCGATATAAAAAGCAAAATAAGGTTCAAAGATCATCAATAATGAAGATCAAAAATGTGGAGCAAATAAAAGAAGCAATCGTGAGGAGCACCCGTGAGGAGCCATAATGAAGAGCAAAAATGCGGTGCAAATACAAGGAGCAAAAATCACGAGCAATCGTAAGAAGCACTCGTAAGGAGCAATAATGAAGAGCAAAAATGTGGAGCAAAAATGAGGAGCATTTGTGAAGAGAAATCGTGAGGAGAAACCGTGAGAAGCATTCGTGATTTGCAACCTTGAGGAGCAATCGTAAGAAGCAATCGTGAGAAGCAACCGTGAGGGGAAATCGTGAGAAGCATCGTGAGGAGCAATCGTGAGGAGCGATCGTGAGGAGCAAAATGACGGCGGCGGCGGTTCAGCTTTTAATATTGAGAGATAACTCCATATTAAAATAGTACATAGAATTTGCAGTACATAGAGATTTATGGTAACCATCGAGGGCAGAGTTTAGCGAGCGAAGCGAGCAGGGGACCTTGATTTTACCAACTTGACTTTATTCTGCCATGTAAATTCTTTTCTTCGGTGGACATCAAAAAATTGAATCAAAAGTAGGGGGTTGGCGAGCGAAGCGAGTAGGGGTATCCCCCCCCCCCCAGTGATTGTAAAACGTCAATTGAAACTGAATATTCTGTTTTTGTTTCACGTTTCACACCCAAATTATGCGAAAAAAGTGAAATTTTATAACTTTAACTCACAAAGTTCCATCGTAATTGGTCTCCCAGAGACTGCGGTCTCTTCTCGTAAGTCGACGGATCAGTAAACTTGAGTAGGATGAGTGCAGGGTAGATCACTGTATTTTTCGAAGGAATTGATGATAAAAAATAGTTACTTGAGTCTGAATATGATCAACATTTCTTAACTACACTGAGAGAAATAAAGAGCTACTCAAGTCCGTGGTAATCGTTATCTTGGCAGCTGGGTAGTGATAGGAATAGAATCTACCTTGTTACCCAAATAATTTCTACTTAGCAATATGGAGTACGGAGTACGTGGCATTTTTTAAGAATTTACCGTAGTCACAAGTATATCCTACCGTAGAAAGGTGAACTAAACGATATGAACATTTTCATGCATATATCGGTGATTCTATATGAAATTGATTCTATATGAAATTCTATACTAAAAAAACGATTTCGGGGTCGATTGTTTTGTCAAAGTTTATACTATTATATCATTTCTGATTTTTTTTTATATTCTTAGCAGTCTAACTGTTCGCGGCAGAGGAAGGATCGAGAGGGTTTTTATATTGATTTATTTTGAAACTAATGTGATACAATAATTTATTAGAAGCTAAAATCTTCTCTCCCTTTCAACTCTTTTTAATTTATAATTGAGTATCAAAATGGAGGGAAGATTAAGCGTTTCGTCCAAACACTGGAGGTGGACTCATCAGTGATGCCTCCAGTGCCCTCATCATACGCTACAAAATCGCGATATCATACAATTGCTCAATAATAAATAATCAAATACAAAACAATCGCGGCTTAAAATTACTTCGGCTTGAGACCGACACTGTAGAGGGAAACTCTGCCTTCGCACTAATCATGAAGTGCAGTTGCAGCTTTGCCACGAGCCGAGTCCATCCCTCCCTCTCTTTACCGTTTTTACTCCTCCCTCTCAGCCCCCAGCCGTATCGTTGACGGGAGAGCCGTTTTGGGGCCCTGCGTTCACGCAGGCCCCCCCTCCCCCGTCCCATCTGTCGGCTGGCCATGGCCTAAACTTTGGGATATTCGGAGCACGCCGCCCTGCCTCCCGCTCTCTAGTTTCGCCGAAATGCCTCGAGGATGCCTTGTTGCACCCTCGAGCAGTGTGACCCTCATGTCCAGGAGTCACCTCCTATCGGGGTCGAGTACTCGAACGATCCACTGATCGTTCAGTCTAGCGGCTTTCAGGCCACGGTACACCTGTGGTGTCCGCGCATGTGGAGAGCGTTCGGCATTTGTGGGCCTATATATATACACATACATACACACACGAACGTATACACATACATACACACACGAACATACACATACACACACACAACACACACACACACACACACACACACACACACACACACACACACACACACACACACACACACACACACACACACACACACACACACACACACACACACACACACACACACACACACACACACACACACACACACACACACACACACACACACACACACACACACACACACACACACACATATACACGTACACATACACATACATATATATACGCGTATACACGTACATTTCGAGCATGTAATTCTCGCATCTTGCATCAATTAAACTAATGTTTAAACCTCATTTCTTCTCACACTGGTACGTGTGATCGACACACGTTGATGGACGAAGCTGTGGGCCGATATACGCGCGGAGTCGTGGAAAGCGTCCCTGGGCGCCTTTTTTGTCTGGTCGGTTAGGCCGCGGTTTAGGCTTTTTGAGAGACGTGGCGAGCGAGCGGATTAGCGGATTATGAATACTTGGCTCGGACCTCAAACTTCCCTCGCTCCCAGTGTTAATTGCCCTTTGCCGATCGAACGTTGCGGCGGTTGAAACGAGGCCGAGCTCCGTCCGCGACGCGGTTTATGGTTATATGACCGGACGGATGGCGCGCAGCCGGCGCGGCCCAGGTAGTCACGTGCGCGCGGCCTGTTCCCTTCCCAAGCGCGCCTAAGGTATACGCGCGCGCGGTCACGTCTATATTGAACTCGGGCGCCTTTTTCTTCCCCGGCCGTCATAATCCATCCGCGTGTGCGTCTACTTTGTACGCCGTTTACGAATCGTCGTCGCGAATCGCGCTTTACTCGCGTTTCTGGATATCGTGCGTTATTGACCGGAACACTAACCGTACTTTATAAAAAGCTAAAGGAGCCGAGTTTGCTGCTTTTTTAATTTGAGAGTCATTTCCCACCACAATAGGTACTCATAAAATGACTTCTGAGAAAGAAAGTTGATAAGAAATTATAAATGAATACGACAAAAGGATCAGTGAATAAGTGTGAAGTGAATAAGAAATAAGAACCGAGTAATGATTGTTCCCCCTAATGTACTGATGATTGATTTTAGAATTTAATATTCTTTCATGATCAATTAATGAGAAGTTCAGAAAAATGGGTCAACGCTGGAAGAATTGGGAACTGTCATATACTTGAGTATTTATTATATAGGAAAACAACAATTTCACATCAGGCCTCGAACCATTTTGAATGTTAAATATTTAATACTGAAATCAATCATAAGTAGGAGACGGAGAGTCAATCCCGAGCTAGCTGCCCTCATTGCTAAACGGGTGAAAAGTATATGAATCGATAGATACGATGATAACGATTGAAAAAATCTAATGGTAATAATTCAAATCCGAGTCTTTCTAAGAGAAAAATGCGAAAAACTGAAAAACAATAACATACAAAGGGTCTCATAAGTGCAATAGTAAAATCGTAAATCGTAGTAGGCGAGTGATTTAGGTACGATTTTGGAAAACGTCGGGACCAATTCTTGACACGTATTTTTTCTCCAACTATATGGTGCCAGTATTATGCTGTGCACCCTCCATAATTTAAATATGTGTAAATTGTCGATTTTTGGGGGCCAATCCAGAGTGAAGTGGAAAAGGAAAAATTCACAAAATAAACATGTGGTGGATTTTGTGAATTTTCCCTTTTCTACTTCACTCTGGATTGGTCCTCAAAGATCGACAATTTACACATATTTATATGATGCCAGTATAACGTAGGAAGAAAGTTGTTGGAAGATTTCCTTCAGCGACCCTTTTGTTTGAATAATTTTTTAAACCATACATAAAGAGATATTTTTTTGCACGGAAAAAATTTTTACTAGAAAATTCAGCCATTTAAAAGACTTTTATTCTCATGAAATTTTCGAAATCATGCTTAGTTTTCCCGGGAAACATTCGTAAAGTCGGAAAAATCGCAATTTTCTGATTTTTCAATTTGAAAAATATACGCGAAAAATAAGTTTTGCCAAACTTTTAACGTACGTATCGTAAACTACAAATCATAATCTTCAAAACCCTGGGTTGCGAATTGAAATTGCTTGGAGGTAAACATGTGTAATTTTCGTTTAAACAATGCCATTTTCTCCTACTATCATGCCACATCATGCCACATGAACTGTGAGAATAAACTCACGATAAAATATGTTGTTGTTAGGTATCAAAAAGGAATCCCACTAACAGATTGATACTGAAATATATCACAGGATGGGTTCGAATGAAAATGTAACTCTTTTGTTTATAACAATTTTATAAACAATGTATACAAATTTGGATTTTTGAATTGAAAAAAATTATTTCTCAAGGATCAATCGATTTTAAAATCATTTGACTTTTATGAATTTTTTGAAAACATGCATGAAGGAAATCTTCCAGCAACTTTGTTCCTACGGTATTATGGCATCATATAGTTTGAGCAAAAAAAGGTGTCGAGAATTATTTCCGACGTTTTCCAAAATCGTACCTAAATCACTCGCCTATAGTGTTTATAGCGCTGAAAACGATACTCCAAAAAAATGGTCACCCGTGGAGGAGAGGAGCTCTCTGAGCGGACTCATACACTCCCTCTCTCTCTCGGCCGGCCCAACATATGTCAGCCGGATTGCTCAATCGGGCTCTCGCGTCCTTTTTCCTTGTATCTGCGAGCAACGCAGCTTATTTCCAATACTCCTACTTTGCAATCTATTTCTCATCAGATTTCATTCTCAATTTTTGTTCTTTGAAAAAATTCTTCCTGTCGAACTCTGATCTACATACATTCTAGATATATTCAGTTATATTTCCTTCTCACAATTGCCATTCATGAACTACTTACAAGAATTTTTGTTCGAAAAAACAACATTTTTCCAGATTTTCGTTTATAAAATGAAGACTACTACACAAATCGTATTGCTATAGATAGAAGATCTGTAGATTATAGAAATACAGACATAATGAGCCCCAAAGTAGGAGTATTGAGAATAAACTGCGTCGCTCAGGCACAAGGAAAAGGGACACGCTAGAGCCCGATGCAGTAATCTGGTTGACATATGTTGGGCTGGCCGAGAGAGAATTGAATTGAATTGAAATAAATTTTATTGACAAAGGACTCGAGGTCCTGTCAGCCACAGCATAAGTGGTACATAGCGTACAAGATTAGACAAGTACAAATTTAACAATAGATAAATGGTACGCACGCACATAATAAAACAATAAATGTGTAAAAAAAACAAGTACTCAAACATTAAATAAAATCAAAAGTTACGCAAAATAAAAAATAAAAATGTGAACGCATGGCACCCAGTTACCGTGCAACGCTAAGGTAGTCTAAAAATGGCAGTCGAGTTTTGCGGTTCGCACGTGAGTAAAAATTCTCGTAGCTTGTGCTTAAAAAGTAATGGGTACCTATAGAGATTGCGCAGTTCGATCGGTAGCTTCTTCCAATATATACAGGCGCTGATCTTAAATGAATATTCAAATAATTTGGTGAATGCACTTGATATGACTAGATCGAACGCAGGTGCTCGTTTAGAGCCGATTGCACTGGGAGATCGGAATTTTAGCCCTTCGAACAAATATAGGGGTTCCTCGTGTCTAAGAGTAATCGCAACAATACAAAGTAAGTTGAACAGATTTCGCGCTGAGTACGTAAGAAGACCAAGGCTAGTATATACAGGCATGATGTGCGAGAATCTATCAAAACCAGTTGCGTAACGCAGAGCCGCATTTTTACATCTACTCAATTTCTTGGTCGATTCCGCAGACAGACCGATAAACAGGCTGGAACAGTAGTCAAGATATGGGAATACCAATGACTGCACCAATTTTAGTCGAGCGGTTTTTGTTAGAAATCCGTTACACTTTTTTATTCGAGCGAGGGCGGCGTAGCATTTTTTTGCGGTGGTTAATGATTGAGGGCGCCATGAAAAAGTGCAGTCAAAGGTAATTCCCAGTAATGTGCACTCCTCGCCGCACTGGATATGCACACCGTCGAGTTCGACTCCCGGCAACTCAAGTGCACGTAGTCTGCTTATATAACCAGGAGAGCAAAACCAAGTCGCTTTTGTTTTTGACTCATTTATGCGTAACCCGTTATTCTTGGCCCATTGAGAGACTCTCTGAAGATTAAAATTGGCTCGCGAGATAAGTTTATCGATCTCATCTAAGGAACCGAACAAAAAGAAGTCAAAGTCATCCGCGTACAGAGAGTACTCGCAGTCAACCAGCACGTCGGGCAAGTCATTGACAAACAGTGAAAACAGTGGTGGGCCGAGATGACTGCCCTGTATGATTCCGAACAGTTTTAGGAGGCATAGGCTTAATCGACAGCCATCGATGACTGATTGGGATCTGTCGGAGAGGTATGAGCAAAACCATGTGCACACACTTTCGGAAATTCCCAGCTGCTTCAGCTTGTCGCAAAGCACATCCGCACATACCGAATCGAAGGCTTTAGCGAAGTCGATGGAAATTAAGAGGGTGATCTTCTTTTTTTCAATTGCGTAACGGAGTTTGTCGGAGATATTAATGAGAGCTGTTTGAGTGCTATGGGATTTACGAAAGCCAGATTGAAACTTATCGATAAGTGAGTGATTGGACATGTATTCTTGCAACTGTTTAAGGACGATGAGCTCAAGGATCTTCGATAGTGCGCATAATATGCCAATGGGGCGAAAATCACTAGGCGACGGAGGAGATTTAGTTTTAGGGATCGGTTTAATGAGTGCGGTCTTCCAGCAATCAGGGAAGACGCCAGATTGGAGCGAACACTCAAAAATATCCAGCAGAACAGGTGTGCTGACCGACAGGCTGTCTCTCAGTATACGCAGTGGTAGGTTGTCCGTTCCTAATGCATTAGAGTGCGAGCGTGCGAAGGCTTCGGAGATGTCAGCCGGGGAGAGAGAGGGACTGTATGAGTCCGCGCAGAGAGCTCTCCTCTACGGGTGACCCTTTTTTTGGAGTATCGTTTTCAGCGCTATAAACAATACGATTTACGATTTTACTACTGTACTTATGAGATCCTTTGTAAGCTATTGTTTTTCAGTTTTTCGCATTTTTCTCCTAGAAAGACTCAGCTTTGAAAATTTTACTATGAGAATTTTTCAATCGTTATCATCGTACCTATCGATTTATATACTTTTTACCTATTTAGCAATGAAGGCAGCTAGCTGGGGACTGGCTATTAGACTATAGTTCTGGGTTGAACCGAGTAATGATAGTTGTTAAAATGTACTCATGATTTATTTCAGTATTGAATATTCTACTCATACAGAGATACTTTAGGGTAGATTCGAGTGCTCTAACCTTTTTAAAATCACTATTTGGAATATATTTTTTGAAATATTCAGATGATTTCCTGAAAATCATGTTCCATTTAGTTTTTTGTTCAGAGGTAAATTGACGTAGGAAGTGTCTCTAAACTTGCAAGAGCAGCAAATTTAGCTCCTATAAAGTAGGGTTAGAATGCGACGCTCGTGCCCAACACTGGGCTCACTGCAGTCAGTGAGGTTGTCACTACCGTACGAAGTTAAGTAACGGCTACCGAAACTCAAGCAAAGATTATTTGGATCCACGGTAGTCGTTACTTGGCTTCCATAAGAAGTGGCTACCACACTGAAAAGTGGTTAGGCGCGTAGCGCTACGGTCGACTGGCGCGTACGCCTCCTCTAACCTTTGGTGCCGGTGGCGCCACTGTAGGTGCACCAGCCACCAGTAGCCGTAGCTGTGGATGCTTATTCTGTAGCTCAGTTGGCCAAACTGAACAGAGCGCTGCACGCCAATGCGGTGGAGCGTGGAAGGACAGTAAACAATGACGTCTGTCACGCCTGACTTTATGACGAGCCCAACGCCTCTTTAGGAGCTCTGAGCTCCTAAAACTGGCCGCCCAAGTGACTGCAGCATCAAGTGTGAGCTGAGTCGCTGGGCTCGCATATATATATATATATATATATGTATTGATATTCCCATATTGTTATCTACATGTATATGCATCTCAGTTGTAATGTTATATGTTGTAAGCTGTTATGTAATGTTACCTCAGTTTACTTTCTTAATTAGTACATATGAATATTAACTCATGAAATTCACTTATAATGTGTAAACTGCATGGATAAGGTTGAAATAGCCATTGACGGGTAGTCTCAAATCCCAATTCAAGTAACTTACTCATGAAATTGACTTATATTATGTGCACTGTATGTCATAGATTCAAACATCTATTGACGGGTTGACTCAAATTACACTCCTGATAAATATTAGCCAATTTCATGAATAAGTTACTTGAATTGGAATCTGGGACCACCCGTCAAAAGCTATTTCAACCTTAGACATGCAGTTTACCCAATATAAGTGAATTTCATGAATTAATATTCATAAATATTAATCAAGAAAGTAAACTGGAACATTTTTATTCTTTTCGGAAAATTATTTATATAAAATATGGCTTCATATTTTTATTTTCAAAAATGTGCATTTTTCTATTTTGATTTTGAGATAGTATGGAAACTATCAATCCTAGAGTAAAATGCAAGAGGAAAAAAGTTTCGTTATGAAATTTTGCATAAGGATTAAGTATTCCGAAGCAATAATTTTGAATATTGTTTTTGCAAAATAGGTGGAAAGGGAAAAGTGACCCCCACAAAAAAAGCCATTTTTTGTGATTTTTTTTTCAAGTTTTCAAATCATACCTACGATAATGACGATTTCATTTAAAGTACCTTATACAGTAATGAAAATACAAAAAAAAATTTATCTCGATAGTTCTGATAGTTTTTTCCACAAAAAATACTTGAAGTTAGCTAGTTTAAAAATTTTCACAACTGTAATTGAGTATTTTATTAGCCTTTCAGAAACCTGCCAATTTTTTTACGTACTCTTATAGATACTAACTATCGATTCCCCACGGAAAAATATCAATTTCATCAATTTTAACCACTTTTATGATTTTTTGAAAATTTTTGAAAAAAATTTCTTCGTAAAAAATGCAACTGCAACGCAGTTTTTCTATCCATTTGAAATTAAAAAGTTGCATATGATAGAAGAGAAACAGACGCTCATTTTGAGTTTTCATTTACTCAGATCTGATTTGTGGATCCTGAGATATAGAGGTTTTTAGTCGAGGTAACTTTCCGGCAAAAGTATACGCAGTAGAATAAAAATTGAAACGGTTTCTGGTAGCTTGAACATTGTTTTACTTAAGTATCAATTATTATGTACATAAGTAATGTTCTTCATACTTAAAAGTCGGGCGGAAGGTTGGTGGAAATCATTGAAACGCAGCGCTCTATAGCTATTGCAGCGCTTGACTCGCGGCTCGCGCGGGCGACAATTATAGGAGTTCAGCGCTCCTAAACATTGGATGCTCGGACGACGGTTACCACCGGAGCTGATCACGCTTACGCGTTTGGACTGCACAGCGCCCCCTCAAGAGTCTCGCGCTACTAACCACTTTTCAGTGCACAGTCAGGGAGTAATGTCTACTTTTTTTTCTCTCGGTGTGTGAAACTACATAAGAATTCTTTGAGTAGTGTATATGCTGGATCGTCTGGTTTTTAACTCATCTGTTATTTTTTTTCCATAATCCAAAAGTTGGATAAAACTCGACTCGCAAGGAGATGACTTTAACTCCAGGTGTAAAATTTTGTGAGGTGGTTTCTGGGCACTCCAATATATGATACTCAAGCCAGAATGACTCACTCGCTACTGCTCGCTCGTGTCTTTCATCCGATTCATTATAAGAGTGTGTACATAAACACTTCCAGTTGATTCATTAGTAAGTAAGTCGGTCTAAGTAATGACTAAATGATTGGTATAGGAAAAAATCAAATTATGTTTTTTTCCGTCACTTCCATTAATTAACGAAATTATGCAAGGATTTTTTTGAAATTTATTCGAGAATTGATTTTACGTTCTAGATCCATTATTTTAATTATTTTATCACCCCACGACCAGAAGTAGAAATAGCTCTTGATTTCTTTTCCAATCTGTTAGACCTTATCACGCCTCACAGCGTAATTTCATTTTTTTTCTTATCACGAAAGAAGCGAAAAGTCTGGAAAACCTGTTGATTTCCATACTTGTCCTACATATATACTCATGCATAATTTTCTTCAAAATTCAGAAGTGATCGCATGGAAGCATCCGCGCATCTTTAACGATCCACTTGAACCAATTTCGAGTTCGAGTCCACTATCAATGGATTTGAGCGAATTTTCGACTATGCCAATTCAAGTTTTTTTTTCTATCAACTTCTCCCGGAAATGCAAACGTTGAACATTTTTTTTCAAATTCCACGCGCATGCATTTGAGTATAGAAAATGTAAGGGTTCTCAAAACTCTTACGATTGGTCGGACCTAAATTTGCATCATATTGTAGATCCATAGTTTCTTTTGATGATTTCCATTACACAAAAACATCGATTCCTAGAATTCTAGCCAAAATCACTTACTCACTACCGCACGAAGTTTCTGTATCGTTCATCATCAATAAATGAACTTCAAACTGCTTTTCCCTCGCTCGTAGCAACGGTCGCGAAAGATGTAAACAACTATTGCTACAGAAAGAATCTCGTCGATCCTCGTGTGTATTCGGACTCCAACATGAACGAAGAATCATAGGGATCTTTCAAAAAACACCTTAGATTCGGTTGCTGGGGAAATAAACAACAGATGTTCCTGGTCAACGAACCTGCTTTGTTTAAAAAAATCGACCGGACTTCCCACTACGTTGTCTATTGGTGTTGCCCTGTAAGATAGCAGGGTTTCACCGGTGAAATCCGGTGGAGAATGCGGTCGATTGAACGGTATTCGAAGTCAATCAACCGTGTTTCCCAGTCACGGAACCAGATTTCCCGGTCAGAATAGGAAGATGATGGGCTCCTCGCTATGGGTGTTTCTCGGTCGATTAGTGGTGTTCCCTGGCCGATCGACCGGGTCAGAATGAGAAAAAATGGGCTCCTCAGCAAGGGTGTTTCCCGTTCGTTTGGAGGTGTTTCCCGGTTAATCCACCGGGTTTCCCTATCAGGAAAAAAAATAGGCTCCTCGCAAAGAGAGTTTTTCGGTCAATTAAAGGTGGTTCTAGGCCAATCGAGCGTGTTACCTGATCAGAATGAACAAAAATGGGCACTTCAAAAATGACCCAATAAAATGTTTCTCACTGCGTTTCCTTCAATTAAAGGTCTGAAGTGCACGTTTCTTTTGATTTTTTAGTGTTGTTACTAAGACAATAACATGATGAAATCGCGCTTCTGAAAATTTTTCGTGGTTCTTCTTGGAAATGAAATTTTGAATTAATATTTTAACAACTTCTAACTGTGCCATCCGAAAGAACAACCTCGAATACATTAGAATAGAGTTTTATATTTACTAGCAATAGTCTCTCACTCGCTGTCGCTCGCTCGAGTCTTTCGTGTGGATTTTAATTAGAAAATTCAACAAAGTATTTTATAATCTTTAATATTGAATTCAGTTTTAGTAAGTTGTACTTGAAATTTATTGTAAATAAATATCAATCGACATCATGATGCATATAAATTATAGCCCTCGATCTTCTCTTCCGACCCATCACACCGAATATTCTTCAAATCATCATTTCCCAAGTTGTTTATCGGATAGAAAATTGAAGAAAAATGGTTTTCGGCAATGCATGAAATCTATGTCGTAGATTACGCCCCCGCGTCTACTTTTTCGGGTTTTTCACCTAAGATTATGAGAGTGCTCGTGCTCTCCTATAAATCTATAAGATCAGATTTTGGATGAATCATCCATTCATAGTTTTTTATCTACGTTTTCCGGGGGTCACGTGGAAAATAATTGTTTTTCTGTTCAATACGCCCCCACAATATCAATTTTGCCGAACACATAGCCAGTTTGAATTGTAGCTCGATCTCTTTCGACGCATCACACCAGATGTTCTTCAAATCATAATTTTCTGAGTTGTTTATCAGATAGAAAATTGGAGAAAAATGGTTTTCGGCAACGTATGACCTTCTACGACGTAGATTATGCCCCCGCGTCTATTTTTTTTGGATTTTTCACCTCAGATTATGAAAATGCTCAATCTCCTCTATAAATCTGCAAGATCAGATTTTGAATAGATAACCCATTTATAATATTTTTTCAACGTTTTTCTGGAAACAAACGTCAAATAATTGTTTTTATGTTGAATACGCCCCCACAATATCAATTTTTCCAACACATAGCTAGTTCAAATTGTAGCTCTTGATCTCCTCTTTCGACCCATCATACCGAATGTTCTTCAAATCTTCATTTTCCAAGTTGTTTATTACTTCAAAATCTTTCGTATGACGAAAATTCGGCTACACATGATTTTCTATGACATATATCACGCCCACGCATCAGTTTTCTTGAATTTTTCATCTCAGATTATGAAAATGTTTGTGCTCCTCTATCGATCTGCTAGACTCGATTCCAAAATTATCTAACAAAACACTGTTTCCGAGAGCAGAATATGGGAATCATAATTTGTGTACGGATTACTTTCAATATAATGTAGATTTTTTCTTCATTTTTTCTAGCAGTAATATAAGACTCCAAGTTTATGTCCCTGTACAGTGTACTTGGGCGTCGCCGGATTCAATTGACTAGGACTCATATTCAACTCCGAACTTATTTGTGATATAACGATAAATAATAGGTTTCGATGTGAGAAGAATCCTATGATATGAATGATTTCCTCTAGGCCACAGAGAAAAGATTTGAACACTTCAAATTTTTCATAAATAATAGAATATGAGTGAAAGCGAATTATTTTTTCAATTGAATTTATCTACTTAGTTTCAGATTATATTTTTCATACAAACATGATCTAACTACAATCTCATTTCATTTTTATAAAATTGAAAGATTTCAAACGTTTCCGTTCAATTTTTTTCAGAAGCAGTGGATTGAGAATCATATGCAGCAGATACCGTCATCGATGTTTGGTTATAGAAAGAGGAAGAGTTGAGATAAAAAAAACTATCGGATAGTCTCAAAATCCAGAAGGAAAGTTGATCCCAAAGACAGACATTGAAATATACCTGCGATCTGCTGATCATAAGTTTTCTTCAAGAAAAGTGCCGGGTCATTATAACCCTTACATTTTGTACAGTTTGCGTAGCGAACTAGAATTAACTGAGCCATGAATGAGTTAGATACTCTTCGCCAGGAGGCGGAGACTCTTAAAAATGCGATCAGGGTCAGTATTGATTTCTTCATAACATATATTTTTACTGCACCAATCATTTTGATGCTCATTTAGAACAATCGTAATTCTCTAATTCTCTGTTGGAACATTCCAGACTTGTGTTTTTTGCATGCCTGAGGTGATCTGTCAAATCTAGTATATAAATCTTTTGGAATTTTTTAAAATATCTCATGAGATATTCATATCAAAGGGGTAACATACTTTATTGTCCCGTCGTGTTGTCTCAATTGACGTTGAGTCGTCGAAGTCACAAGTTTATTTGGTTGATATGATTATGATTACAATATGGCCAGGGGATATTTTTTATTTGCAAATTGAATCCATTATTAATCCTTTAAGTTCTATGGCCAGACCACCGGTGTTATTAGGAAACTAATGACGAAATCGCGTGCTTTTTTGAAAAACAAATAACCCGTGTTTCTTCTTTTTTCGATTCCATAGTTTAAACAATTATTATTCAAACATATTTCACCCAAATTAGTAAAATCGAATAAGTAATGATGCTAATCGATCCTAGAGGGAAAAATATTACGAAAAGGTGAAATACATTTTTTCGATATGATATGATATGCTTAGTTTTGTTTCATCTGCGTTATAAACAAATCGAATCCAATCGAAATAGGGAAAAAGTGGCTTTGGCCCATGCTTACGCTATTGCAATGGAATAAAAACTAATCGTGAGATCGCACGGAAATTATTGTTTGAACATTAAATTTAGATTAGAGAAAAAACAGGGGTATTTTTTTTTGTCAAAAAAGGACGTGATCCCGCAATCAGCTTTCATCCTATTAGACTATTTCATTTGTGATAAATGTACCACGTGACTCCAAGCTGGGTGTACAACACTCTATAAGAAAGCATTGGAAAATTTTTATAAATAATTGTCTTGCTATAAAAAAGCCGTGAATTTGAAAAGTACACCTTAACTTGGGAACCTTGGGGCACCAGATTTCATGAACACTAGCTACATCAAACGCGGTGCGCGCGATCTACATGTATGCGTTTCAAAATCATATTTCAATTATTGTTTTCACCATTCTTGGCCATAATCGTTTTGACGTACTTCGCAATTCATTTCATTATGCAAATTTCTATAAGCTAAATGAATAACCGAACCCTACATTCTTATGATCCATTTAAAAATTGTATAAGTATTAGAAAGAACTATCAAGCTCTGACATCTTCTATTTAAATAACCTGTGGTATCGATACTTGAGCTCGCAAGACGATTTCAGATTTTTAACACTAAACTATTCATCAAACCACATATTATGTCATTTCACATTCTTTGACCACCGTTTTGGCTTTGATATTGAAGACTTTGCCATACTATGTTTCAACTGAACTACTTTTTCAGTTCGTTTTGATCTAGAAAAAATTTCATATTCCTCAGCAGATGAAATTTTTTTGACCATCAGTCTGTCATCGGAAGTTGGTATGAACGCATGAAATTGCAGAGTACCTTGTATAGCAAAACACTTATCAAATCTTCCTTTCAATTTCAGATATCTGAACTTGCTGGGTGACAAATTAATGAAATTGAAAACTCACGACATTTTTGCCAGAAAACAGTCTGTATTCATTCATGATTTGAAAAAAAAATTGTTAGAAGGAGAATTCTTAGTTTGTTTTGATTTTTTTGTAAATTATGCTTTTGTTGCACAGAATTCAGCTCAATCTTTCCACTGGAATAATAATCAGGCAACAACTTTCACAGTAATTATCTACTTTCAGACGAATAATGAACTTCAACACAAAAGTTTGGTTATTATTTCGGATAATGTATCTCATGACACTATTGCATTTCATGTATACCAAGAAATAATCATAAATTACCTGAAGAAAGAATACAAACCAAAGAAAATTTATTATAGTACCGATGGAGCGGGTCAACACTTCAAAAATCAGAAAAGTTTCTCTAATCTTATTGATCATAAGGAAGTTTTGGTATTCCCGCGGAATGGCATTTTTGTGCGACCGCACATGGGAAGGGAGCATGCGATAGAATTGGAGCTAATGTGAAACGAGGTGCTAAACGAGCAAGTTTACAACGCTCTGCAAATAATCATATTTTAACCGCAGAAGGTGTATTTGAATGGGCAAGAAATTACTGTAAAGAAACCATGGTATTTTATAGTAAAAAAGAAGATTATGAGCAAGCTAAACTCAAATTGAAAGAAAGATTTGATAAGTGTTTTGCTATACACGGTACTCTGCAATTTCATGCGTTCATACCAACTTCCGATGGCAGACTGATGGTCAAAAAAATTTCATCTGCTGAGGAATATGAAATTTTTCCTAGATCAAAACGAACTGAAAAAGTAGTTCAGTTGAAACATAGTATGGCAAAGTCTACAATATCAAAGCCAAAACGGAGGTCAAAGAATGTGAAATGAAATAATGTCCATATCTCAGTCCATAACCCAAATGAGTACATGATCTACGCTAGATAGTAGTTTCAATCAGATTCATCAGATAGAGACTTGTATGGATATTAAATATGTTCTGATTTCGGCACTCTTGTAAGCAGAAGACTTCAGCTGGAGCGCGTGGAGTCAGCGCGGCGTGGCACGGCGCGGCCCGGCCCGACGCGGCGCATTTTCTCATGTTCGCTACTCAATTACTCGAATACAAAAAAAAGTATGTTTTCAAAAGGTCTATATCAACGTAAGAAAACCTCAGCTTTCGATCTAGACTACTTAAAAAATTTAAAAAAAATAGGTTTTTGAGATATGGCCTGTTTTATGTTTTTTTTCTGTGATAATGTGAAAAATTTGGAAAACTAAATTCACCATCGGAAAGCTGAGAAAAAACTACATTTATAGCATATCCAACATTATTTAGATATGGGTCATATAGAGTCGAAAACAAGCGCCGAAAACGTGAGGTTTTAGCGTCCGCGCATTGCTCCGGAGAGTTGATGAAGAACGCCCCATATACATCTCACTCTATATATCTATATATACACCTCACTCTATATCTATATACACTCCACTACAGATCACGTGGTTAGATCTAGACCAAGCAAATCACGAGTTAATGCCTTCACTCTAAAGGCCATTACTTTTCGTATAGGGAGATTATTTGAGCGAGTTCAGGAATCGGATTTTTTTGTTATCGAAGTTCAAGTGAGCAGTCCACGCGTTCTTCAACGTTCCGTCCAGTCAGCTGATAGAAAAATTAATTTCCTAGATATTTACAATAAATAAAAAGGTTCAGACTGACTGTAAGTTATACATTAATAATGATAATAATTTTAGAAGTATAAAATCTCTTTCACAATAATTATTATCAAAATAATTTGGAAAATTATTAACAATAAATAACATGATAATTAGACTGAATCATTCTGAAAATTATTATTACAATTAGTCTGTAACTTACAGTTACTCTAAACTTTTCTATTTATTGTCAATATTTAGAAAACTAATTTTTCTATCAGCTGACAGGACCGAACGTTGAGGAACGTGTGGACTGCTCACTTGAACTTCGATTTACAAAAAAATCCGATTCCTAGACTCGCTCAAATAATTTTCGTCTGGCACCCGGTGCCTCAAGGTTCTCGAGTTGGGGCGTCCTTCTTTATTCCACGATTTTTTTAAGGCCAGACAATTATTTACAGAAATATCCATGCTCTTTTATGGAGTGTTGTACCTCCAGCTTGGGGTCGCGTCGTTTGTTAGTCTCGTGATGAAATAGCCTGATCGCAAAAGTGTAAGCATCGGCCAAAGTTACGAAAATTGGTCTGTTAAAATTCGCAATTGGCAAAAAAAATGTAGCATTGGAAAAATGTATCCTACCTTTTCTTATTGTTTTTTCCTCTAGAATCGATTAGCATCATTACTCATTTGATTTTACGACTTTGGGTGGAAGTTATTCAAATAATAATTGTTTCAACTCGAAAAAAGAAAAACACGGGTTATTTGTTTTTCAAAAAAGCACGCGATTTCGTCATTAGTTTCCTAATAACACTGCTGGTGTGGCCATGGGGTTTAATAGATCAATGTTATTTGGGCAATATTGTTCATTGCAAATAGTTTGTTTTCCTATTATCCTTCAATATGACCTCCTATGTATGTCAAGCACCCGTATGGTGTGATAACGACTGCCTCCATATCACCATGATGTCGTGCATCATTTTGCACTTCCAATGAATGGGGTTCTTCCTTGAGATTTCATTAGTCACGTAGTCATTTGACATAAGTTCCATTGCAATCATTTACTTTGAAGAAAGTAGTACGAAAACCAGTTCATTGTTCAAGGAATAATGAGATGATAACACTGTGACACGAACTTTTACTGTTCCATCTTTTCGTTCTTCCACACTCGTGTGCACTAACTCTACTCCCACATTCGGTTCTGAATCGAAGATGAGATGAAAAACTCTCGAAAATGATAATTCTCATAGAAAACTGAGAAAAGTTAATATTTGGACATGGAGATACCTCAATCGTCTCTTCATAAAAAAGGGAAATATGTACTCATAATTTACAACTGAAGGATTGTGGGTCGGGAAGACTAGGCGAATGAAATATAAATCAGTTCGCACAATCACAATACCACTCTTACTCTACTGGAAGTGCTTCTGCTGCGCTCGATGGCTAACTGTGAAGTGAATTATGAACGTCATAGCCCCATGCGTTGTGGGGTATTAGCGTGAGGGCGAGGGTATGAGCGAGCGAGAACAGCCGTACTTTCGACAAAGCTTTTCTCAGAATGATCAGGTAACTTACGCTTTCACAGAAAGATGATCAGTTGAGAAAGAAAACATTCATTGACAATATATCATGACTTGCCCTCGGTAAAAACAGTTATTTGATATAATTTTTCATTTAGATATTCTGTCGCGCGGACGTTCTGTCGTAGACAAAGTATAGAGCATTACAGTGTTTTTATAGATTTGTTTTTCCGAGTTTCTACGGATTCGCAATACAAACAGAATATTGTCAAATTTTGGTGTTCTATCTTGGTCGTTGAGTTGAGTTGAGTGAGTTGGAAACGAGGAGAAAGGACCATAGATTCTCAAAAATGTATATATTCACTGAGGTATGGGTGGGTACAGGTCATTAAATCAATCGACATGAGAAAACTTCCGAAAAAAAACTTCCGACGAAAAAACTTCCACGAAATTTAATTTAAAAACTCGATAATTTAATCTCTGTTGTACTGCAAAACAACAGTTTCTAACCTGTCATCGTAGTTTTTGTACTTCTTGCGTTTTGGTCCAGCAACGTCAGCTCCAGTATTTAAATGGTTGATCTCCGTAGAACTTTGTTCTGATTTTAAGCAATCAATAAACTCATTCATATTAGCGTGATGTTTACCTATTCAATCCGATTTTACGCACCAGTGCTATAATAATTAGGCAAAAACACTGGTGCGTAAAATCGCATTCAAGGCACGAAAATCGATGCGTAAAATGAGCGTTTATGATCACGTATACCATAAATAATTTTCTCAGGAGAGTAATCTTTTATCATTACTTCAATCACTTCTAAAGCTCATTTATAAGTTTTTTTATTTTTATTCGGTAAAAATAAGTAGATCAAAGGAACTGTTTTGTAATTAAATATATCGTGAATAGTAAACAGCTGTTGAAAAATCAAAGGAACACACTTGAACGTACCGTCAGTTTGCCATATTTAACATTTTTTTTAGAAATCTTGAATTATTTTTTGTACTAAACATCAAAAATCGTTGATAACGATTGTGAAGAAGGAATGGCTTATTACGAGCAGTTTTTGTATATAATTCTGGTATTATCATACTTTCTAATCCTGTGACTGGAAAGACTCCAATTTTGTTTTAACAAATATTTTGTACAGTCCTTGTTACACTATGTAAAGATGGATAGAGACTGCTTGCCTCGCGAGACAAATTTAATACACCACTTTGAACGAGTTTGCTCGCAGTTTCATTAGACATGGCAGCTGTTTTTTTTATATTATTGTATGCATTACGAACTTCTATGCCAACTGTATCCGGTGCGTGCTGATGATCAACTGATTTTTCTTCATGAATAACTTTACCTGTGCCATAAATACACATAAGATACTCAATTTGTGAATAAAAGTACAATATTTATCGATCATCTATAATGTTCAGAATTTTCTGAATTGGTATGCACCAGACCAGGACAATCATTTTTCCAGTTTAGATTACTTATTCATAATCGATCTGTTGATTACTTATTTATAATCGAAGTCGTAGTCAATATAAACAAGGAGTAATATATTTCCAAGAAATTTACCAATTCAAAATATTATATAGATACCAATGCCGTGCGTACGTGTGCGTGTGCGTGTGCGTGTGCGTGTGCGTGTGATAGAGGAAGAACCGAGACGTACGACGCGTATAACTCCAAGGAGGTTTATTGTCCGAAGGAAGTTGTTTCATCCGGAGTTTTTTTTCGGAAGTTTCTTCATGGTACCGATTGACGGTGTTATGATTTACCAAATATCCCATCTGGCCTGTGCTCATTATTTTTGTGTATCTCGTTTGACGCTGAACGCTTAAGCTTGTTTTGCTTAATCTCATTTTACTTTCTATGATCAAGAATGTTCTAGCTACATAGTCATTCCTAGAAGTTACGTAAATCAGTAAAACGTATTTAGAGAGCTGAGATATCCATATTCATAGTTGTCTGAAGGATTTAGAGCAGCGTAAAATCACATTTGAGCTCGTTTTTATAAGTTGTCGATCTTTGTTTATAACAATATAACTTCGGTTCTACTGGGCCGATCTTATGTCACGTGGCATACATACTTTATTATATTATCATTGACAATCGACGCAGTCAGAAGCATCGCGACATGCACGTGAACAGAACCAGAAAAGTATCACATTACTAAAAATACTCGCGGTAACGGAAACGCCACAGACAATGACGCACGAGGAGCGACGAGGACGAGTCCCCACTTCTCGAATCCTTAGGGGATGGATACCTCCCACTACCGCAGGAACGAACTCACCCCCACGACAACATAAATAGGAGCGACTTGAGGCGCTCGTCCGCTGACTCAAATCAACCACGTAACGGACAGTTCTCCACGTACGCGACCTCGCGGTATAACTTAAGTACATAAATCTAAGTCGTCACACAAGGCTCTTTCGGTATTTGGGATCTAATACACGTATTCTTAGTTAACCTGAACAATCTGTGTTGTGTTTATTTAACCACTCAAACTCACGTACCCTTTCCGAAAAAAGGTACGCACGGCTGCCGCCGAGATACCGGATCAATCCCCAATAAAAAAATCGAACTTATAAGGCTACTACCTATAGCCACGTAACACTTAACAAATACAAGCTTAAAGTGAGCGGCTACTCGTATAGATTCCATATCTTCTTTCGGTTTCCAAAAAGACTTGAAAATGGGGAAGATATTCAATTTATTTATCAGGTAAAATTTGGCCGGTTTTACAAAAAAAATCATAATGTTCTAAAAATATTTGAAATGATAGAAATAACTATACCAATTGAAAGATCAACTTAGAAAGTAAGTTAAAAAAAATTGGCGACCAATTTCAGGCCGGATTCTGGATGTGACAATGTTGACAATTTTCGCAAAAATGTTAGTTAACAAATGGATTGCACAAAAACTAATTATCCGATTCAAATGAAATTTTGCATAGCTATTTGTATTATAATGAAGTACCCAAATGTTGAACGGCGAGCATTTCAATCAATTTTAATTACCTATAAAAATATGTTAACATTTTGTGGCTTTTTTAATGTTATTTAAGCTTTAACACATTGTAAGATTATATATTTTGATATGAAACCAATTTTATCTTGTGCAAAATTTTGTCAGGAACATAATTTTCCCCATAAATTATCTTCCTAAACCCTATAGTTATTGAGTTATTCGCGATAATATGGTAAAAAATGCACATTTTATCACTAAATTGTTAATAACTTAAGACGCACATATTTTTCAGCGTGCGGGAGCGAATATGTATTTCTTGATACTGCTCTGAAGCGATTTCAATTGTTTTTTGCTACCACCTCGCAACATCCATGCAACTTCCTAATACTACTCAGCTACGAGATCTCTCGAGATCCGCGCTCTGCAGCGAATCTCTGCCCTCCCCGTCGTTCCAGGTTCGCTAGCCGACGCAGGGCTTGGAGCCTTGTGTGATTATATCCAACCCGATATTCAGTTGATCCAATTAAGCTTAGTGCATTTTAACAAGACAAAGTATTGTAGATTTGACAAATCGTTTCGGTCGATCCAACTATATTGAGTTTTAGGTTAAGGGGTTACATACACCTTAAAATTAACATGGACAACAGAAAAAAATAACTATTTTTAAGTTTTTTTCAAACAATTTTTTTTTCAAAATTCTATACACTAATTTAAAACTTTTCCACAAAAAATATATCCCAGAAGTGCATTGGAATATTTTATATAGCTATATATTTGTATTAACCCTAATATCACACTTGTCGTGAGATCCAGAAAGCTAAGGTCCACGTAGACCACTTTTGCAAAATAGATTATGTTTCTGACATCAATACTCATATCCGAAACCTCAATCACCAAGATCTGATCAATTCTGACCACCTAAGTCTGTAGGCTTATCGAATACAATAATGAAAAATCAAGAAAACAGCTATTTCACTGGTTTGGTCACCCGCTTATGGGGTCAGACTTGATTGGATCTTGACGACTGAGGTTCTGGATATGAGTATTGATGTCACAAGCACAATCCACTTTACAAAAGTTGTATATGTCAACCTCAGCTCTTTAGATCTTACGGCAAGTACTATCACATATGTCAAAATCACACTATTGAGAAAAACATATTTTAACCCATTAGCGCCCAAACGGCCGCTCGACGGCCGTTTTTTTGAGCGATAGATTTCATATGGTTATAATGGTTCAAAAAATTTGGGAAGAACATTTTCTTGTGCAAAATTTTGTCAGCTTTCCGATTACGTTACTTTTATCTTGATTAAATAATCGCCCTCATTGTTATAAACAATTGATTGCAAAAACCACAAAATTTCGAGTCAACATTTTTTTTTGTGTCAACCGTAAAACATGGAAACCGGTCGAAACGAACCCCGGGAAGTAAATTTCGAGCGTCCATGGACCCTAAACTAGAAGTTGGCATAGTTGTAATTGTTCAAATTCATTGTTGGAAGACCCAAAATGGCGGCCGACCGAAAAAATTGTAGCTTCAACTTGGCAATTGTTTTTCGAAAACTCGAAACTTGGGTCAAATCAAAAAATTCTTGGGAACAAAAAAGTCTTAGAATCACCCCAGGAATACTCTTGAATTTCTTCAGAATTTTTTGATGAAATTTTTCAAAATTTTGATTTTTCAAATTCTCAAAAAAAACGCAAATTGCTTAAAAACTTCTGAAAAAATTGGAGAATTTTCTTCGAGTGATTTTAAGACTTTTTTGTTCTTATAATTTTTTTGATTCGATCTATAGTTTTTGAGAAAAAAAAGAATGAAATTTTCCGAAATGGCACTTTTTATAGATTTTTTCTGAAATGGCACTTTTTATACTTGTCAATCTGAAACGGAACTGTTTATAGAAAGTTTCTGAAATGGAACTTTTTATAGCAAGTTTCTGAATTTGAACTTTCTTCCTCCCAAGCGACGAGGTTAACCCCAAAATAGCCGGTAGTTGATAATCAAAACAGTCATTTATTGCGAATTATATTAAATAAATGTTCTAGGCTCATGCTTTGTGATAATTTGAATCATGATTGGCAATAGGTAGAACATTTTTTTTTATAGTTGAATATCGATTTTTTTTGATAATTAAGCATTATAAAATTGATTTAAAATATTTTTTATCAGAGAAAAAAATTAAATCAGCGTTGTTATTGAAAATCATCATTTTTGGCGGTTTTTGCCTCAAAACATGACTTGAGTTAATCTCGCATAACTTTTTGAGGACGCCGAATTTTTGAAAACGGGTTTCGGTATTCGAAAAAAGAGATCCAAATACATAAAAAAACATGAACAAAAAAGTTGATTTCTTTCAATTTTAAGGTGTATGTAACCCCTTAAGGTTGAAAAGAATTTTCTTCGCGCATTTCACAGCTACTATTGATTTGAAACCGCTGATTCTACATACTTATTGATATTTGAGGTTGTAAGACTTATTCATTAATGAACATGTAATTTCGCATATTACAAATTTTATATTGAAACAATTGTACTCCATTTGTTATTCGCTATATATATGGACGATTCTCTGTGGGATCAAACATGAAAAAATTTGATTTGGCTCAAAATTTTTTTTCAAGGGGTAATATCCACCAAATTCTCAAAAGAACAAGGCTTTTTTCATGATTTTTTTAACGACATTTGAGATGTAAGGTATATAAATTATAAATAATTGAATTAGGCAACTCTTGGAAAATAGAAAAAAATTTTTTATCGTTAGTTTTTTTACAAAATGGCGGCTATGCAGCGATTTCCGTGAACCGCTTTTTTAAAAAGTTCTTCCGCGGTAAGCAGTAAAACTGAAAAACTTTACATCCGATTGACTTGAAATTTTAACTGTAGCTTTTTCATTAGATTATCTAGTGAAGTACACATCTTTATATTTTTAGAATTTTTTTTGGCAAAATGGCGACGATTTGAAGAAAAATTTTTGGAAAAGTTTGCCGGATATTACCCCTTGAGCTCTAGGGCATCATATCGTATTTCCAGAATTTTTTCAGATTTTTTCGTACACTTAATCCCTGTTTAATAAATCGGCAAAGTTGCTGATTTTGCTCTTATTGCATTTTCAGAAACATTTTCAACCTTGATTCATACCCTGATAATGACCTCTGAGGCAAATAATGAATGGGGCACTTTTGTCTGCAAATTTCCTGAATTTTGAAGAAAAATTATCTCCAAGGTCATTGGAGAACATTAAGTACTACACATTACCAATTGACGCTTCTATTTTTGAACCCTGGGAGTTCGCTCGTCAAGAGCCTTAGCCCATGGGTACTGAAAGTTGTCCCAACTCATACCACATACAGCCTATATAGTGAAAAAATGGGCCTGGGCTCTGTAAACTCCCAAAAAATTAATATATTAACTTAATTAGGGGTAAAAATAGGCTAAAATGACTATTCAAGAGGAGCCTTGTACCGTAAACACTTCCAAATTTTGCAAACACTTGTCTGTGATATTATTACAATTATCCACTGTAGAGACTCTACAGACTCTTCTATCATGCTAATACATGGACTGAGATTAAACAGACATATTTTAGACAGACATTTGTCATTAATTACTTTTTCATTAATATTTTGATGCAAATAAACGTGTTTTTTGGTTTTTGCTTACAAGATAAAAACAAAAACAGCAATCATAAAGCTCTGCGGAAAAAATCGTAGTTCGTAAACTCGCTTAGTATCTCGCGTGCATAATACTATAATAAAGAAACCCTATAAGTTTCAGCTCAATCGGATAATTAGTTTTCGAGTTATCACCGGCATAAACTCCAAAAATGCAGTTTTGAGAAAAACGCGTTGAAAGTTTTAAATTACCGTTAAATCGTACTTACATTTCAATCAGCAATCCCTTGGAAAAAACACTTGGAGTTCGAATTTCGAAAAAAGGGTTTCAGAAAAAGCTCCTGCAATATAGTTCTGGAATAATTTTGTTGAGTGACCAAAAAATGGTAAACATGATTTTCCGAGAAATATTCCTGTAATGTCGAGAATATATTTTGTGAATATTCAAAATACAATATTACTCATAAGTACAATACAATAACTATAAATTACATCCTTATTCATATTATATTTTGAAGACATAATTTACGATTTGTTTTCAGGATGCAAGAAAAAATGCATGTGATACAACCCTCATTCAAGCGACAGCAAGTATGGAACCTATTGGTCGGATTCAGATGCGTACGAGACGTACGCTCCGAGGGCACTTAGCCAAAATATATGCGATGCACTGGGGTAGTGACTCAAGGTAAAGATTTCACTATATTTATTTGTTATTGGTCCCTAATCTCAAAACTCACACTTGTGATTTCTTCGTCCCAAAAAGTACCAAAAATTTGAATATTTTCCCTTGAATACTTTTTTGACTCCAAAAAGTATTGAAATTTGTATAAAAAACTGAATGAGAAGTTCCGTAATGTCGGGATATGACGTGGCGCGCTGTTTCTTATATCTCGTGTAAACCAAAATTAAGAGTGATTTGTGCGGGTGAGACACAAAAAAAGTAAGTGAAATGAAATAAGTAAGTGCAGATAAAGAACTTCTACTGCGTGCTTTGAATTATCAACATGCTGAAAAAAAGTGAGGCATTGAAAGTACCACAGCGCCAGGAGTACAAAACCTGACCGAGTGAGACTCTGAAACCTGACCTGGTTTTTTCAGCAACTGTGGGGCTAACGGAAATGCTGCGCTCCAAGCTCGAGAGAGAGAGAGAGAGAGAGAGAGAGAGAGAGATCCTATATAGCCCAGACTTGTAGAATGTAGGTTAAACGATTTACTCGTGAGTATGCGGAGCGCTAGTAGAAAGCGTTGTTTACATCCTTAGAAACCGTTACCAAGAGAATGGAATATTGAGTCAAAGTTCGATTACAGGACTTTTGAGGTTATACGCTACAGTCTTTTTATTATCCATAGTAATTGTTGTTGATGTACCTACTAACCATTGCTAAGTAGTTTGGAAAATCAGTTCTATGTCCATTTGTAGGTGGTAAGACAGATTTCTCATTCCTCCATAACAACTATTTTTCACGCGGAAACTTTTCAAGAAAGCATTCTGTTAACCCTTTAACGTGCAAAAGACGGTTTTCGGATACTCAAGTTTAAACCAATACCATGTAATGTATTCGAACGAAGATAATTGGAAACCATTGTACCCTATGGTTTTGAAAATGTTCTTTCGAATGGTGATGGTACAAAAGATCAACAAATTTTTTTTAACCATGATAAATTCAAGAATAAAAAAAAAGAATTTTTTCTTTTTCATTCTTTCTAAACGATATTTTCGTTCGTTTTGAATTTTTCTCTGTGCCTAAAACTAGAAAATCTTGCGTCCATCGAACCTAAACTTCAAAATAGTATGGTTAGACATGTTTCAAAAATTTTTTTTCTTCAAGCACAATGGTGGCTAGAAAAAAAATTGCATTCCTAAATTTGATGAATTTTTATCTATAAACTTTGCAAAAAATTCCTAATTAAAAGAATGTCTTAGGATCAGTCAAGAACATTGACTGATTCTCATGTTCTTTGCTTTCCATTTTCTCATGTTCGCTACTCAATCACTCGAGTACAACGAAAAAGGCTCATTTTTAAGGGTTATATCAACGTAAAAAACGTCAGCAGTTGTTTCTAACTATTTTTTTTCTGTGAAAATGTTAATATTTTGGAAAACTAAATGCACCATCGGAAAGCTGAAAAAACTACATCTAGAGCGCATTCCACATAATTTAGATGTTGGTGTTATAGAATATTGGTGTTGGAATTATAGTAGAGAAAACAAGCGTCAAAAACGTAAGGTTGTCCCGTCCGTGCGCCAGCTCTGAAGAGTTGACAATAAACGCCCTATATGTTCTAGGGCATTCCATGATATTTCCAGTATTTTATCAGATTATTTTTGAGCGCTCTAACATTGTTCTGTAAGGAGTCAAAGGAACTCAATTTCAGTTATATTTAACCTTAATTCACACTCTAAAAATTTCTTTTTGAGCCAGTGAGTTTACTCGTCAAGAGCACGACCCTATGCTGGCTAAAATTATTATTTGAGAACTGTTGCGTTGCCGACTTTTCCAAATAGTAGAATCCATTCTTTGTGGTATTAATATAACAATTCACGGTAAAAACCTACATTCTAACATGTTAATACATATTCTGAATTGTATAGGTTCAGAAATACTAATACTCGATGCACCGAACTTTCACTGGCTATGAATATCAACGGTCGATACATTTTTTCTATTCTTTTTCTCCTTTGTTGATAGCGATCGTTCTCTCGCTGAACGCTAAAACATAACTTATGGTATCAGAGACATATTATGTGTTAGGAAATAGGTAGAGAGAGATCTTACCTGATTTTAAATATTATCTCTATTATAATAATTCGATACATTCATCTCTCTCATACTTTCAAGCAGATTCAGATGAATTCATTGGGGGGTTAGCACGTTGTATTTTGTATTTTTCCTTTCATAATACTTCATATTATTGGTAACTGAATCATCTACATTTTTGCAAAATTCATCTATTCGAGGATATTTTTTTAAAGAGAAGAGAAGAATGAAACTTCGAGTCAAACTAGACCTACTATTGATTACTCCCTCTAAACGCATGCTATCTCCTGTTATAATATCTTGGCTACAGAGTCTATCGCTACCAATATAATTTATTTGGTTCTCGCAACTTACACCACAGTCTTCCGGGCGCCAATCAAGATGAAACTTTGAGAGATAGTTTTTGGGTACCCATACCCATACTATCAAGGCATTGTGTCAGAGTGAATTTTCTTGCGATAGGCACTCTACTGTCGGAAATGCAAATATGTCCTTTTTCGGAGACTGGTGAGGTTAGAAGTAGAAAATAGAAAAGTCATTTCAAATATTGTGTAAATGGTCGATCTTTGAGGGCCAATCCTGTGATTCTTCCCAATTTTTCACCATTTTGTGATTTTTCTCTTTTCCACTTCACTCTCGATTGGCCCTTAAAGATCGGCCATTTACACAATATTTGAAATATGGAGGGTGCACACTACAATATGAAGTTATTTCATTAAGAGCGTATCACCTCTCACAGAGCATAAAATATTTTTGAAATATTTCAGAAATATTTGTAAGAAAGATTTGAAATATTTCAGAAATCTTTCACTGAAATATTTCTGAAGTATTTATATGTCCGCGAAAAGGCTGCAAAAAAATATTTCAATAAAAGATTTTTGAAATATTTTTGCAATATAGTTTGAAATATTTCATTGAAAGATTTCTGAAAGGTTTTTGAAATATTCCAATGGCCATTCATGAAGCCCCGAAGGATCTTTCATGGAAAATTTCTAAAATATTTCACCAATATTATTACTTTATTATCTTTATTTATCTGGACATTATTTTGCACATTTTGCTCATCAGTGAATAGTCGCAAGCGAGACAGCATATGTCTGTTCTTCCTTTTTATTTTTTTTTATTTCTTAGTTTGAGCGATGACTCCAATTTTTTTTCCCTATTGTCTACATTGTTTGATAGAAAAAATTTTCAGTTTTGATATGCCCGGAACCGTGGTGTTACGGAATGATTACGATCGGGGCGAGGAAAATGCCTTTTCATTTATTCATCAAAACTGTCGACGTTCGGCGTAATGGATAAATGCCACTACGTAGGCCGTCACGATTATTATTCATTGAATAATCGGGGTCACAGATTTCTCCTCCATTGATAATTGGTATTATCATCAAGAGGAGGAGGACACGGAGTGATGAAAGCGTAAAGGCTTTTTCACAGACGTTAGGCCGAAAAATGTAATGGGTGGAGTACCCGAAAAGCTGTAAATATTTGAATTCGAATTGAGAATTTTGGTCAATTTTTGTTTATTCTTGCGATGACAATCAAGCACCATCTTACCCCAAAACGTGTGAAGTAAGCTGTCTTTTCGACGATCCAGACGCTCATTTTTCGAGCAATCGAACGGACGTGTCTGAACTTTGTTATTAAAGAAATCAAATAAATCTGTTTCTTATTGATCTCCGATCTTACTCCTTTCTTTGTACACGTGGAAACCTTTCTTATTTTGTTACTTTCAGTTTACAAATCAAGTGTGAGGCAATGAGCGATTCTTTATTTTATTTTAGGAGAAATCGAGGGATTGGCCTGATTGACTAGGGGTATAAGCTGTCTGAGTATCTAAAAACTATCTCACAAAGTTTCATCGTGAATGGTCTCCCGGAAACTGTGGTGTCTCCTTGTCATCTTTCTATATTAAAAGCCAAACTACCGCCGCCGCCACCGCTGCCGCCGCACAGTGAGACGAAACGGGTTAAAATGGGCGAAATACGAATGGCCCTGGTTTTTTTTATGAAAACCCAAAATTTTTTCGAGATTCTCTTTATAAACCTCTAAGGTACAAGAAATTGTTTCCCTCGGCTTGATCCCTAGAGGAGATACGTTTAAAAAAGGGTGAAGATAGCCCCTTTGAAATCCAATTTCAATCAAAATGGGCCAAATTGAAACATGAATAATAATCGACCTGACTGTGTATATTATCATTATTCATGAAGCTGAATTCGGATTTGACGACAGAATGTACAAATTATCTCGTGCGAGATATCTTTGTTTTGATGAGATTAGAGACACCGCATAAAACTCTATTACCTAATAAAAGACATGTAGAGAAGATACTTCAAACTAACTTTTTATTTGATGGACATAGTAAAGGAAGAAACACTCGTATGATTCTGTTTGTCAATTACAATTGTTCAAACAAATTATTCCGGAATTAATTATTCCAAAAAACATCAATTGATTCTACTGAGAACCTGAGCACAAATTATTCAGTGCACTTTTTTGTCAGGATCCAATTTGTTCGTGTAAACTCATTATAAACAAATTGACCTTCTCAAGCTGAATGTAGATGAGATAGTTAGTTGACGACTAATGGATTCTTGAGCATATTGGAAACTGGAATACCCGTGTTTTTTTTATTGTCAATTGCAGTTGTTTATGCAGAACTATTTAAATAAATTGTTCCGGTATTGAATATTTCAGGAATATGAAAACAATAATTGATTCTACGTGAGAACTTCATCACAATGTATGCAGAGCACTTTTTTGTCAGGGTCCAATTTTGTTAGTGTCAAATCGTTATGAACAAATTATCTCTGTCAATTCTCAAGCCGAATCAAGATGAGAGTGCCTTAAAAACTTATGGATTCTCAGGCATATTCAGAATTAAGATACCCGTGTCTTTTTTTTTTGCTAATTTCAGTTGTTTAACGATATATTACGGCCTTGCAATGAGGAGGAACTGCGATTCAACAGCAGAAATGAACAAAGCAATCTGGATCATTGTATATCACTTGTCATTGACCAACGAGCAGCCTCGACATCAGTTATGCATGGAAGGTCCAAAATCATGGTGCTCTTGGCAAGCTGAAAAGGCGAAGGGTGGAGATATTGCAAACTTCCAGCATGATTCTCTTATGTCGAAGGAAGTATTTGGAGCTATCAATCCAATATACGAAGAGCTGAGCAGAGAAGAACTTCTTAGCACTTCTTCTTCTTCGAAGCACGTTTCTAGTGGTAAAACTGTACTTGATGTGGCGGTTCTTCTTGCTGTCCTACATTTCAACGATGAATTCGATGGAATTGTACGAGTTATAGACCAATTAGGCATCGCTATTAGGTTAAATTGCTACAATTCCTACGTCGAAGCCGACGAGACCCGTATTGCGCTTTACGAGTGCTCCCTCACCGGAGAAGCTAAAAATACTCGCAAAGACGCAATTTCGTCAATAAAGGATGAGGAGCGAGAGAATCTTGTAGTGGAAGGTCAATTGTATGGAGCAGGCATCGCAGATTAGAGGTTAAGCAAAAATTTCCTCGATTTCATAGTACTCAAAACTTTAAACGCGTTTATCTCGAAACCGCCTTTTTGACATGGCCGTACTCATAGAATCGTCAATTTTTAACCGATTCACTTGAAATTTCCACTTTAGCTTGGAAACATAATTTTTCAGGAAACATCGGAAGATTTCTCCGATATTTTAATTTTTACCGATTTTATGGCCGATTTTCGATCAATTTTGCTGCGAAAAAAAAGTTTAAATTGACGCCATTTGCCCACAAATTCGAATTTTGAAAAAATCCTACAATGTTTCCTAAGTTTCCCATTTCACTTCAAAACCCCGTTCGATTTTTTGTTCTAGGTTCAAAATTGTGACCTGTAGGAGTACGGCCGAGGAGACAGAGTAAAACAATTTTTTTTTGTGGATTTTTTTTGTAGTTGGAGATTAGTACTTTCATACACAACAAACCCCATATTTTTAAGATTTTTCCTGCTCTTATGGTGGTCACGTGGCTAGCGCCGCGATTATTAGGAATCGCATTGCGCGGGGCCACGCCACAAATATCGGAACGTTCTGGAAGAACAGTATTGAAATCGTGACGCACGGAGCGTAACCCGAGATGACGGGAGGCGACTGACCGCCTCCCACCGAGTGCGCCAATGGAGGGTTGCGATTGTATCTCTAAAAGGGATTGGATACGACCGCCTCGGGCGCTCGAGGCAGTTGGAGTCACACGGCAATCAGACGGCAAACACACGGGTAGTCACGCGGAGACGGTGGACAGTCCAGCACTTTGCATTAGTATTTGAATAATTATACGAGCTCTCTCAGTGAAGTCGATAGGGAATAGAGACACAGAATCCAATTCCTGAGTACTGAGTTATTGATAACCTGATCCGATACGTAACAGAACCTTACCGAGTAAAACGCCTAAGGTCAATACCGTAGCCGAGATCTGAACCCAGCGTATAAAGGATCACGCCACGTAACACGCTAAGTCTATGAAAATGACCTCCAATTCGGAGATCACAAAGGTATATTACCTCTTAAGCATGTTGGAAGTTGAAACAGAAACTTCTCATGAACAATCGATTTCACGTGAGAACCTCAGCACAAATTAAGCAGAGCACTTTTCTGTCAGGTTCTAATTTGTAGTGTCAAATCGTTACAAAAAAAATTATCTCTGTCAAGCCTCAAGCCGAATCATGATGAGAGTGCCTTAAAAACTTATGGATCCTCAGGCATATTCAGAATTAAGATACCCGTGTCTTTTCTATTGATAATTTCAGTTGTTTATTGAGAGTTAAAGAGAACTTCCTGAAAATACGTTAGCAACGATTGCTAGAGAAATAAACAATGGATTTTGCTGAACAACGAAATCTGGCTACATCTTTCCACGACTGACATGTGAGCAAAATTTCAGAAAGATAGAACAATTCCTTCAAAAATTATCGTGTGCCAAAAATAGCGTTACGCACGTTCGTGCATACGTACATGCGTACATACAAATGTTTTCGAGATTTCATGTTTTACGAAAATCGAGGGCCCGAAGTCCGATTCGAAAGTTTGATTTTTGCCCCGTCACAATGCTTTCTCTTTGAGAAAGCAAAGATCATTAAATAAAACTCCAAACTGCTGTAAAAAAGTGGTTTTGAAGGTTAAATGGGTGAGGAAGGGACCGGAAATTTATTTCAATACTCCCAACCTAACCCGAGGGCGACTGATGCTCAGAGAGCACTAGAAATGAAAAATCAGTCAATCGTGTCAAATTGGCTGCAGTGCCAAATTGGCTGCAGTAACCTCATATGATATATACATATTTCATACATATATCTTGAAGCGGAAAGGCAAATTATAATTTTCCTAGTGATGAACGTGGAAGATTGCTGAGTCTTGAAACTGCAGAACTTGCAAAATTGCAGACTCTAGAATCGATAATTGATTATGAGAGTACAATAGATCGTTCTAAACTCAAATTCACTCATTGGTTTGGAACCTGGTATACGTAATACTGAAATATTTCATGATATCTCAGAGAAGATTGAATATTCTAACATAACAGGCGGAGATTATTGGATCATAACCCAGAATTGAAAAACAAAAAAAATGAATCTGGTTATTTTATGGTTCTAGAATATAGAATTCCGGAACAGTTTATATGAATAATTTTTTAAGAACATTGTCAAGTGGCAAAAGAAAAAACACGGGTATTTTATTTTCTAATATGCTCAAGAATCTATTAGTTTTTTCAGCACACAATTACTTTGCTCCGGTCGTTGAAGGTCTAGACATTCGATAAGAGAAGAATCAAAGCCCTAACTGTATAACTGTTCGCGCGCGATAAATACTGCTTATTTCGCTCCGCAGCTTTGTTCAGAGAATCGATTTTTTTATGCACTTAGAACTTCTTCTCACACTTGATCGACTTTTTATATCATTCTCAGATCGTTTATGGAGTGTTAAAGCCAACAAACGAAAAAGTGGAAAAAAAGTGATAAATCGTCCCGAACATAGTAAAGGGCTCAACGATGAGCGGTTATGAAATCTTCAACGCAAAGTTTTGATACAGCGGAAACGGGCACCAATGTAACGAACATCTCGACGCTTCGCTAAATGAGAAACAAGGAGATTGGATTATTGCTCCTCAAATAAATGAACAACGATCAAGGTACGTGCAAATATGCACCTCGGGAAGACTCGATTCGATGAGACCACACGGAATTCCGTCAATGTTCAACCCAAAGTAGAATTGGGCGTGATATAAAATTCAACCGAGATATATAAGATAAAGAACAGCGACTGACAAATGATATTTGGAAATGTAACAAATCAATAGGCCGAAAGTCAAACCGAAAATAGTCCGAGAGATGCAAAGTAAAAGGACGGCGGCTCCACGCCGGCCGATGAAATGAAATTCGGGAATAATACAAGTCAAAATCACGGAAGGGATGAATGAACCGACGAAACGGAATAACAAAAGGGTGTGGTATAATAATATCAAAGTTCAGAGTTTGTCCAGATATTCTGGACAAACAACGAAGATTTCCAGATATAATGAAAATACAACGAAGAAACGTGGGGGTGAGAGTGAGCGAGTCATCAGACCTCATAACAATAAATTTACGTACGCATGGATATTAACCTAACAAGAATTTGCGCGATTTATGGGACAGTGAACGAATGAAATAAGCTCAGTTAGGCGACCTATTAGCAATTAGATGTTGACAGAGGCCGAGAGCCTAAGGAAGCGAATTTGAAATTCATCGCGATCTATGAAACTGCAATTATTTTCGCGGATGAACTTCAAATCTCACATGCAACAGATTCGACGGACATACTTCAAAACGACCGATGGAGCGTTGAGCTCGAATCAAGGAAATATAATAAGGGAATTGCGAAATCCCGGAAACCTACATGAAAAAAATGCACACGCATCCGATTCATGATTAAAAAATGTGAACAACTTGCATTCAAAACGATTTCCAAGATTTTGCAGTAGCGAATAAAAATAAGGGATAAATATCAATTTACTGACAAAATAGCACATAAATGGAATAATGAGTGCGCGAACTCGGAACAGAGGAGAGTTTCTGGTAAAATTTACAAAAGTGACCGTCTTTCTCCGGGTTACTAGTAGTTCTTACAATTTTTTTTTGTAAAATTCACTATATATTTTCAATAACAATTGACTAAGCACTTAAGGGGGGATATACAGTTAGAACGAGAAAAATCATTTTTGAAAATCGTTTTTCAAGGGTAGTTTTCAATCAAATCTATCGAAAATTTTTGACAGGTTATAAGTTGATCCATGTAGTATACAAAAATATTTTTTTTTAATTTTTTCTAACAAACTGGCGGCCGTTAGATAGCGTTGAAAAAGTACCTCCATTTTGCTTGTGCCGGCTCTCCTGGTCGCAATTTTGATCGGAAATAAAAAAATCAAAAAAATTTACATCAATTACATTCACAGTTAGAAAAAACTCAATTTTTTTCAATTTCTTTCCCGCCATTTTCTCACATTTTTCCATATTTAATAATAAAATATTACAATAATTTTTAATTCATCTGATAGGTAATACTATAATAAAGAAATCCTATAAGTTTCAGCTCAATCGGATGATTAGTTTTCGAGTTATCACCGGCATAAACTCCAAAAATGCAGTTTTGAGAAAAACGCGTTAAAAGTTTTAAATTACCGTTAAATCGTACTTACACTTCAATCAGCAATCCCTTGGAAAAAACACTTGGAGTTCGAATTTCGAAAAAAGGGTTTCAGGAGCATATTCTACGGGAAATTTACTAACTTTTTATGAAAAAAAAAAATCGAATTTTTTTTTCATTCTAACTGTATATGCCCCCTTAATTACGATAATTTGGATTTTTCTCACATTTTCATTAGCTTTGTGGCCCGATTCATTCATAAAAGAATAATTGAATCAGAAAAATGATTAAACTAGAAGTTGTTCGAAATTATGTATATTCCATGACGAAGTTACTCTTCAACATCAAAATTGACTTGTTCTAATTATTTGTTAACTGTCGCCAATTTTGATGGATGAAGATGGAAAGTTATTTTTCCGACATCTTGAATTAAAGTGTAAATTTTGAGTTTTTAAATTTTCCATAAGGTGAAGAATTTTATTATTTCATTTATTATTGGGTATTGTTCTCGACGTTTTGGATCGTATTTATTTCAACTCGATTCGAAAGTAAGCGATCGCGTATTATTACTTGAAGTATTAGCAAGATTTAGTACAATTGTGCGTTACTCCCAGAACAGTGGGTTTCGGTAACCCGGGATTCACCAGCCTCGTGCACGAGAATTAAAATGTCGCTCTCGGGGCTACTGACGTCCTATAAATCGCGGACCACGTCATGCTAGTATAATGACTATGCATGGACGTTTTAACCATAGTGGATAATGTTCGGTTTCGAATATCATGAAGTTAGGCTACAAGTTTTTGTTTAAGAAAAAAAGAAGTGCTCCGCTTGCTGTCAACGAGTAATTCTGAAATTAGAAAAATGTCTGTGTGAAACACTTAGCCATTGAGATTGCTGTTAAAAATAAATTTGTTTTGAAGAGATCTGTAAATGATTCACTGATAACCCTGTTATTTCCAAGTCGTTCAGTAACAAGTATTTCGTTCCGAATATCATTTCAAAGCTAAAATTTGTCTGAAATCCCCTCCTAAAGTTAGTAAATAAAGTTGATTTATTATCAAGATAATCACCTGTAGGTGGATCTATCACCAAAATATTTTTGAGAATCAAGGAAGTGATGCGTCTGGTTTGTATGACGCGGCGCGCGTACTTCGAAGGGGACACACAGTCTCCAGGATCTATATTTTGACCAAACCTCTTTCAATGTGCTCGATACTATATATGTATAGAACCATTTCAGGGATTGAGGCCAATACGGCTTCCTGTTGGAGTTTTGGATGTATCAAGTTCCAGAAAATATAGATATTTCTATGTTTCTCCATTTTATGAGATATTGCTTGCTGACTTATCAAGTGAGCTTGCCTAAGTTGCTATAAGCATCGATCATACTAGAATCATGAATTTCACATGCTCCTCCAATATCAACAACATTTTCACCCTTTATTACACAGCTCCACAGAAGAGGTGATGGAGCTTAACGGACCTCGGATTCGGATTCAGCCAATTCAACCATTCAAAAATGCAGCCAAAAATGTAGGGTGGTTCAGTCTCTGGTTCAATTTTTTTTTTGTGGAGCTGTGTTATCATTTAATTTGTCACTAATTCACGTGTTATCTAAAATGCAACAGTATACGACAAAAAGCTCGTTCAGCTACAACTAACCAAAACTTATCATCAATTTGTCTCACTTATTGTATATTCCTCTAATGCCAGGAAACATATCTGTAGAATTTGGCTGAAATCGATGACCCGAAGGCCTGTCGATTTGGAAAGAGTATATTTTTTCATATCATGTGGGTAACGAGTGTGATAGGCTCTAAGTTATATTACATCAATATGTATAAGTGTTAGATAAGGAATTTGGACCTAGAAAGAAATATCCACCCATAGAGCATGTCATTTTTTCTCAAACTAACCAATATCACTGTTACAGAACCGTCAATTCAAACTTGGAGACTTGCTAAAACTTTATAAAAAAGTTATTGAATTTTATCGAGATTGATTAATTGTGAATTAGAATTAATATATTCTCGTTCATTATATAACTAGATCAATTCTAATGTTAAATAACCTGAAAACAGTAATAAACGATTGCCTGTCAACTGATTTAAGGACTTGGAAGTTCATTCAGTAATGCATGTGATCAAATACCATTATATGTAATGTTGAGAAGTGTGCGCTGATGGAACATATCAATTAAGAGTAATATACAACGATTAAGACAAGTTAATGAAGAGTTTCGGATAGCTGTAGCTGAAAGAGCTATTTGTCGTATTACTATCAAAATTCAGATAACATGTGAATTAGTAAAAAATTAGATTATAATAAAGAGTGAAAATGGTATTGATAGTAGAGGAGCATGTAGAATTTACTCGATGGCAAGCTCACTCGATTAGTCAACAAGCAATATTTCATGAATGTGAAAAAACATAGAAATATCTACACTGAAAAACTTTCGGGGCTACGGCAGCGCCGGCTATAGGGCTACAGTTCCGCCGAGTGCCCAACACTGTGGACGTGCCGGGTCGGCAGGTCCACAACGCCGAGCTCTATATCAGAACCATTCGTCCACGAGCCCAGCGTTGTGGGACTGCCGAGTCTGGCAATTTATCCGTTCTGGGCCAGCGGATTTTTCACAGCGCATCATATATGTATATATATATGTATATATAATGACTTTATATACCACTTTGTGAACGTTATACTTGTTTATACTGAGAGAAGGATATATTTGATGAGTATTAGTCCATCCATGTCACTGAGTATTGATACTAATACATTCATTAAATTTATGGAACTGTATGTCCTTGATAAGCAGAAATGCATATATTAATGAAATTTCTATAATCCATGAACCCGGTGAGTACTTAGCTTATAAATGGTACTCGTGTTCTTCGAGAAACTCCTCCATTGGTATATATATATATATATATATATATATATATATATATATTATATATATATATATATATATATATATATATATATATATATATATATATATATATATATATATATATATATATATATATATATATATATGCATATAACTTAATGGGCACTACACGCTTCTCTCGCACTTTTGAAATGAAATATAAAATTTCGTATCATTAGCTATGTAAACATCAGCTTTCCCGCGCGATATATATTCACGCCGCTGATTGATGGGGGAAAAATAGGATGTGCCGCATCACGGCGCTACCGCAGCGCTGGCAACTGCACAAACCAATCTGGCGCTGCCACAGCCCCGGCCGGCACAACCGTAGCCCCAAAAGTTTTCCAGTGTATATTTTCTGGAACTTGATATACAGATTACTCCAACAAGAAGCAGTCTAAATCACTGAAATGGGTCTATACTGGAACCTTTCCTTTTGTTAACAAAACTCTCGCTTCTCGGAGCGCAGATGAGAGCACCAGATACCCGCGGGTATCGGAGATAACTCTCCTTTTCTCACCTCGCCCTCGATGATGTTGCCGGCTACTCAGCTACTCAGGAACTTTGGAGAGAGGCGACGTGGGTTTGAGCTCCAGTCCTTTGCTTTACATTCACTGAAATAGGGGAGTCTGAGGAACGTACTCAAGTGACTCAACAACGACTATTAATGCTGTAATTGAATAGAAAAACTATATTGAAAATACTCAATAGATAAGCCTGCTACAGGAGAAGAAAAGATAACCGAGATTTTGCACCGTAAACTGCATTGAAATTGAACATTCAGGCTAACACACTCGCATTCACGCCGTATGAATCCGCACGCGAAGATAACTCGCTCCGTCTAACTACAGAAACTCGCATGCAGCCCGCTGCTCCGCTCGTTCAGGATCCCGCGGCGACCACGTTCAGCACGCGTCCCTAATTTCCACAGCGACCATGTTCAACTCGCGGAAATCCTACGCTCACAGCGACCATTGTCAGCATGGCAGGCCCCCCGTGAGCTTGGAGTCTGGCTCTCTAAAATTATGCGACCAACACAGTTTCCCATTCTTGATTCTTTGCAATCACGCACACGCAATCACACCGTTGAATCATACATTCACTCAGTCACGCATCCACCCCGAACCGTATTTCTCGCGCGACCGTCGAGAAAGATTCTCGCGGCCCGATTTGCCCGATTTGATTTCCTCGCTCGCTCAAACGTCCCTCAGGTATACCGCTAGCCAGCACTCGCCCACGTGCTGCTTAACTTCGTACACACACGCTCACAGTTTTCATACACGCCTTCCGGCTCTATCGTTTTTTGAACAGCTATAAATTCAATTATAGTTATTATTATTATTGAAGAGACAACCCCAAAAGATACTCCCACGATACGGCTATTGATACCCGCGTACCGGTCGGTTCGACGCAGTGTTCGATTGCGCCTTTGTTCCACGTGCCGCGTTCGGCTTCACGCACAACGACATGCCCCGCTCAAAAGATAAACCCGAATGCGCAAAAGATATTCGGCGACGACTAAGATCCGTCGTGCCCCAAGATACGCCACCCACGAGATATGTCGCAGCTTATTGAGGCCACACACAAATATGCCAATTTTCAGTTTGGCTACATAAAAATTAGCCGCAATTTAGTTTGGGTGCGCAAAGGTATGCCGATTATGAGTTAGGCTGCGCCAAGATATACCGCGATGAAATCAGATTACGCAAAGGCATCCCAAGTACACGTTAATCCACGCTAAGATATCCCAAATTTGAGTTAGGCCTCGCAAAGATATTCCCACGATTGCGCAGTGGCAACTCGTCCGAGTCGGTCGCTCGTCATGTGCCAAACGGCCGTGCGCCATTTTGGACGCGTGAGTCAGTCGTTGGACGCTTGCTACGTCTCAACGCGCTCGAGCCGTACGTGCTCGCGGGGAAGAACCACTCACCTCGCTAACTCGTATCGCCGTTCCTCGCTGCACCTCGCTGCACTTCGTGGCCGCTTCCTCACGAGGGTCGTCCGGGCTCCGCGCGTCGCTGTTCCCTTATGCTCGCTCTTGCTCGCTGACACGCTCGGTCGAAAAGTGACGCACTCTCCACGCTCGCCCGCCGTTCGCACTGGGCCCTGTTGCTGCGTGCGCCCATTGGCTCCCTACGCATTCTCCGCGCCAATCCACGCGCGTGCCTACCCGGTTGCTTCTACGCAGTATCTTCTTGCCGGCTTCCTGTCAATGCATCTGTATCCACGATGTACTATAAAAAGTCCCCTAAATTTTCCGCGCGGGATCTCGTAGTTCGATGCATCAACCTCCTTCTCGTTTTAGCCTGTCAGAGTAAGCGTCATCCGCCTTTCCTCCGTAACCATCATGGGCGCCGCCGTCTCTCTCCTTTACGCTCGGCTCGGTTGAGCGTCGTTGGCTGCCTCCGCTTGACGCGCGTGAATAAAAAAAAACAAAACGAAACGTGTTGAATTCTCTAACTGAGAACTCGTATTCGAACCGACCTGGAACGCTCGCATGGGCTATTTTTCCCCCAATCTAAATCCTAGCATGCTAATGCAAAAAGCACACTATACAAATTGTTTTTATAAGAACACACACAAGATATAGATAAGAATATAATACAGAGATAAAGATTTTAATTATTAACTATTAGACCTGCCGAAAGCCCGCTGTATGTCGGGGAACTAATCACTTGCTACTCTGGAAGACCGAGAGGGATTAGTACATATTTAGACGCTGAATAGCACTAGTTTGCTCAAAAGCGTCTATAAATAAATAAATAAAAAAAAAATTAGTACATATGAGGTTAAAGTATATTGTTGATCTGGGACTGATTTGATGAGTGACATGTAGTAGTCGGTTGACTTTTTAATTATTCAGGGCTCTCGATGAAGTGAGATATGGTCTATGCGAGATATGGTGAGATATGTGAGATATGATGTGAGAGAGGAAGAGAGAGAGAGAGAGAGAGAGAGAGAGAGAGAGAGAGAGAGAGAGAGAGAGAGAGAGAGAGAATAATACGAAGAGTTACTTTTTCGGTTTTTATTTGATATTCAATAACTTATTGTAGATGCGCACTATTAGGCATTTACGTATTTTTACCTGAAGTTGTAGTTTCATAATTAATAATTTTTTTTACATCCTCAAATTTTAAGCGATAAATATTCATATATCAGGCTAACTAGGAGACCACTTGGGATGTGGGTCACCAATCTTGACCAAAATTTTTTTGGTGTTTACTTATGGCAAGAATAGAGTGTATCTAAAGTTTTAGGGTCCAACGCTCCCAAACTTCCAAGATATCAATTTACGTATTTTAGTTAAAAACGCTGGTCTCGTCCCAAAAGACAACATGTCATCTGAGACGTATTTCTTTCACTGCACTACACTTTCATTGTTCTCACTGAACACCCCATCACATTTTACCTTGAAAAACATAAAGAAAGAGTAAATAACGTGTATACTCAACAACTCTTACTTCCATGTCTTACTCACATAGAGTAAAACATGAAATATATGAAAAAATCAATGCTAATCGACTTTTCACTCTGTGTTTGGATACTGAAGCAATAACAATATGTGTGTGTTACAGTATGATATTGGTCGACACATGTTCAGAATTGAAGTTTCCATGAATAAAAATCAAGTCTGACACTGAATTGTTGTCTTATGATACTATATTTGTGGTCTTTGTGCTTATATACATGTTGTTATTGTTTCAGTATCCAAGCACAGCATGAAAAGTCGATTAGCGTTGATTTTTTCACATATTTCATGTTTCACTATATGTGAGTAAGACATGGAAGTCAGATTTGTTGAGTATACACGTTATTTACTCTTTCTTTATGTTTTTCGTGATAAAATGTGATGTGGTATTCAAGTTATAGCAGTGAAAGTGTAGTGCAGTGAGGGAAATACGTCTCAGATGGCATATGGTCATTTGGGACGAGGCCAGCGTTTTTAACTAAAATACATGAATTAATATCTTGGAAGTTTGGGAGCGTTGGACCCTAAAACTTTGGATACACTCTATTCTTGCCACAAGTAAACACCAAAAAAATTTTGGTCAAGATTGGTGACCCACATCCCAAGTGGTCTCCTAGTAAGTAGACCATTCCAGTTTTCGATGTGGGTAAAGTAACGATCTGTTTAAGGCTGTTATGGCCCGGCCTTGCCCCGCCCAGCAATTTTTTAATTTTCGGAAAATAAATTAGCGCGCAAATATGCGATGCGAATTTTCCGAAATTCCCGAAATGAATATTTATCGCTTCAATGACTTAGTCCTTAGAAAAGCGTATGATTTGTCTTGACGAGAAAGTCCAACAGTAGAAAAATAGAGAAGTAACGGGGATAACTCTTAGAGCATCCGGCAAATACAAAGGGCCAAGCCTAATGGGAACTAATCCCGGAAAGAAAATGTTCCAAGAGCAGGAGTACACTAACTTGGAGAGTGCACACCCTTCGGGTCACCGATCAATATGAAAGTTGATTCCCAGCATCAGAATGCAGTTACCGCTGAGATGCCTACTTGGTGATAATGCTTGTACTCATGGAAATAATGCTCACAGGATTTGATGGCTCAGAAATGTCTGTCTACTAATGTCATTCAGTCTGACCACTCTTAACAGTTTTCAGGAAGAAAAGTTAGATTAAATCAGTTTAACAAGACAAAGTATTTGCCATCTAGCCTTGGTTCTCTCTAGAGTCTAAAGGATCGTAATGCTTACTTGATGTTGATGTTAATTCCTCGCTCGCTCCACTCATTACCAAGCATGGTTTCAGGGTTCCGTGAGAAAAATCCTGGAGCCATCCTTCCAGTCCTTCGTTTGCATTGTCGCAAAAAGTCTTCCAGCCCTAACTGTGGTTATTAAGTGTCCTGATTGTTTCTCTGTTTTGATCTCTCGCTCCTGCCTAGGCTCCCTACAATATCTTGTGTATTCTCTAAATAGGTACTCAGGCATCTAGTGTAATCCCCTTGGTTATGATGTATGTTCTGAGTCTACTGGCGTTGAAGTCTCTAAAACACTCATAGCCTGCTAAGCCCTTGGAACTTCTCGTTACTACCCAGGGTTTTTAAATAAGTACTTTCCCATCCACAGACTTTCTTTAACGCTGTGATATTTTGATGAACTTGTGAGTGTCAGTAATTGATAGACAAATAGTGTCATGAGTTTTGCGAGTTACTCAACGGAAAATTAACCGAATACAGCGTCCGCTAAAATCATTAGGATGGTCCATATTATTGTACCTTGTGCCGAAGAAAAAGATCACTACAAAAGTTCTCTGGATATAAGTGATTAACTACTCTTTGAAGTTTACTACTTTAACGAAATAAGAAAATCAAGAATAAATGTATGAGATAACAAACATCAATTTGATGATCAAATGTCGATTAATATCTCTACCTATATACGAATTTTCAAGTCGAGCGGATTTCAATTCTTGTATTTTTTTTTAGGAATCTAGTGTCAGCGTCTCAAGATGGTAAGCTCATCGTCTGGGATAGTTATACTACGAATAAAGTTCACGCAATACCATTACGCTCTTCGTGGGTGATGACGTGTGCATATGCACCATCTGGTAGTTATGTAGCTTGTGGTGGACTAGACAATATCTGCTCAATCTACAGTCTTAAAACTAGAGAAGGGAATGTTCGAGTCAGTAGAGAACTTCCAGGGCATACAGGCTATCTCTCGTGCTGTCGGTTCCTTGATGATAATCAAATCGTCACAAGTTCTGGCGATATGTCTTGGTGAGTATAAACTATTCATATTTTCTGGAAGAGGTTGAGTATTAAAACGAGAACTAAAGTATAGGGAAATCATGAGAAACACCCAAAGCTAGTCTAGATATCGTATTGATTGTATAGATAGTGTTGTGTTAAACTTCAGGATTATTAGTCGTACGGTTTTAGAGAAAATTGGATTCAAAATAACGTTTCTTCGAACATATGCTGGCTTTAGACAGAGACGATTAGCAATGTCAATGCTATTATAGCTTTCCGAATTTCCCCATGTAAAGCCTGAATTCGTTAAATTTACATTTTGAAGTTGTTCGACATTGTAATTAGCACAGTAATCATCTGTTTTTACTGCGACTTTTCATACACTGTCGCTAAAAATCATTGGGTTCCCTCCGGAAAATGATTCTCAATCGAATGGTCGTTGTGCGTCAAACTGAAAAGTGCGGCTTCATGTTTTTTTTTTCGAAAATGTTCAAAAATCTGCATTTTTCTCTTTTCATTTTGAGTTTGTATGAAAACTATCACCTAGAGTAAAATGGAAGAGAGGTAAAAGTTTCGTTATTAAATTTTGCATGAGGATTAAGTATTCCGAAACATCAATCTCGTAAATTGTTGTTGCAAAATAGATATAAACAAAAACATGACCCCAAAAAATATGCGATTTTTTTTCAAGTTTTCAAATCATACCTACGATAGTGAGATTTTTACTAAGAGTACCTTATACAGTAATGAAAATACAAAAAAAATTTCATTTTGATATCTCTGATAGTTTTCGCAAAATCTATTTTTTTAAAAAAAATGAAAAATTGTAATTTAGTCCTTTACGAGCCTCCCCGAAACCCGCCAATTTTTTACATATTTTTATAGATACTAGCTATCGATCCCCCTTGGAATGGGTCGATCTTATCAATTTTAACAACTTTTATGATTTTTTGAAAATTTGTCAAAAAAAAGTTCTTCGAAAAAAATGCAACTGCAACGCGGTTTTTATATCTATTCGAAATTTAAAAGTTGCATGTGATAGGAGAGAAACAGACGCTCATTTTGAGTTTTCATTTACTCAAATCTGATCCGTGAATCCCGAGATATAGAAGTTCAAAGTTGAGGTAACTTTCCGGCAAAAGTATACGCAGTAGAATAAAAATTGAAACGGTTTCTGGTAGCTTAAACATTGTTTTACTCAAATATAAATTATTCTGTACGTGAGTAATGTTCTTCATACTTAATAGTCGGGCGGAAGGTTGATGGAAGTCATTGAAACGCAGCACTTTCGGCGCAGCGGCAGTGGCGGGCAGTGGAGGGGGTAGCGAAAAAGACGCGACGAAAAGTCGAACGCTCAGGATCAAAATGAACGTTTGATTTTTTATCGACAATATCTCAGCTTCTATATGAGATAATTTGATGATTCTTTTTTTAATTTAGTATAGCAAGTCAAAATATGATTATATATGTCGGTTAAAGTACCGTTAATATTATTGGTAACGATGTATTTATGAGAAATTTATTCATATTTTTCAATTCTCATTATAAACATTGTTTTGAATAGAAAAGCACAGTAAAATATTTTATGATATTAAGTTTATTAAACATAATGTTTACAATATACATAAACTTGAATTATAAATACATATATCTTAAATCATAAATACATTTATCTTAAATTATACATACATTCATCTTAATTCATAAATACATATATCTTAAATTTTAAATACATTTATCTTAAATTGTTAACAATTATTTATTTAGTATTTCCGGGTTTTTTTCTGTGGAGGAATTGACATTTCCTCTTCATCATTATCACTCTCCAAATCTTCATCGTCTACTTGAGAAATATTTAATGCAAAAGATTCATTCATTGCCTCTTCTGTTTCTTTCTCTTTTGTTATATCATCGAAATCTATCTCGAAATCAGTTTCGTCAACAGGCGTTGATATAACTGCAGCATTGTTACAAGTTTGGCCATGACAATTAGTGCAATAATCGGAGCATTTTAGGCCATGTTTCTTGCAACTGCAAGTATTATTGCATTGTTTAGATTATTTACAACTAATATTTTTTAACAAATGTTCCGGTATCAGTGAATCTGCGGTTTGAATGGGCTCTAAACCGTCTTTTCGAAGCTCCCAACCCCAGGCTTCAGGATTTAGTTCATTACCAAGCCACTGTTGAACTTGGTAATAAACCCTGAAGCAGTGCTGCGCTGCTGCAGATTCAGTTGGAGGGAGCATCGACAAATGAAAATTTGTTTTTCCACAACCCTTTTTGAAAGTTAAATATCTCATTTCGTTGAGCTCTATGTCAATAACCCACTATACAAAGCCTTTAAAATGTTTATACCTGACTGCTTAATTTCTGCATGCGAAGCATTTGATCTATTAAATATCATAGCTTCATCTAATAATTGTTTATTTTTAGTGAGGACTTTTAATATTTTGTTTTTTCCTCGAAAATGAAATGCCGAAGTGGTATCGTAACCACAAAAAGCATGAATGAAACCGACCAAACTTTTCAGTAACTTTTGAGTTGTTTCTTCAAAATTTGAACAAAAACTGTTGATGTTATACATTTCTTCAGCCTTCTGTGCTTTGCTCGGTTTCAAAAAGTACACGTTCTTGTCCTCGGTTGATGTAAGAACATGAATTACAAGTACGTCGATGTCTTCAGCAACGATTATACATGGATTTTCATCCGAAGCGATATCAATAGCTGTTTGAACAATGAGAGCATCAGCATCCTCATGAGCTTGTTTTGTTCTATAACCTATCGTTTCAAGCCTTTCTCGTAAAAATGCAATGAAACGTTATTTATTTGTTTCATTCGAAAAAAACGTCTCTTGATTAACAGTACACGTTATTGTCGAGTCAAAATCAATGTCTGGGCATACTTTTCGTAGTTGTCTACGACGTCTCTCAGCCATTTTCGTACTTCTTTCTGAAACGTCGGGATATCCATCGAAAATAATACAACTTCCTATTGAATAATGATTTTTTACATAATTAACATATGCGTTCAAAATATTATCAAAGGTTCTACTTTGAGGCCAAACTACTTTATGCAGTAAAAGTCCTCCATCTATGGCATATATACAATTATCAAGTGAGGGAATATCGGTACAGGATTAATTTAATATGCAAGATAAATCCATCTTAATTATTCCTAGAATATTGTTTTTGGGAATTCAGGTAAATATCGTACGGATGTACTATGAATGTCAGCGGAATATTGTTTTTGTAAAATCAGGTAAATATCGTACGAATGTACTATTACTAGATTGAAATGTACATTGTTCTAATAGAATTTGTCAGGGTTAAGTATGTACATTGTCGAAAAATATGATTTAATTAATTAATCAATAATATTTACGGTACTTTAACCGACATATATAATCATATTTTGACTTGCTATACTAAATTAAAAAAAGAATCATCAAATTATCTCATATAAAAGCTGAGATATTGTCGATAAAAAATCAAACGTTCATTTTGATCCTGAGCGTTCGACTTTTCGTCGCGTCTTTTTCGCTACCCCCTCCACTGCCCGCCACTGCCGCTGCGCCGAAAGTGCTGCGTTTCAATGACTTCCACCAACCTTCCGCCCGACTATTAAGTATGAAGAACATTACTCACGTACAGAATAATTTATATTTAAGTAAAACAATGTTTAAGCTACCAGAAACCGTTTCAATTTTTATTCTACTGCGTATACTTTTGCCGGAAAGTTATCTCAACTTTGAACTTCTATATCTCGGGATTCACGGATCAGATTTGAGTAAATGAAAACTCAAAATGAGCGTCTGTTTCTCTCCTATCACATGCAACTTTTAAATTTCGAATAGATATAAAAACCGCGTTGCAGTTGAATTTTTTTCGAAGAACTTTTTTTTGAAAAATTTTCAAAAAATCATAAGAGTTGTTAAAATTGATAAGATCGACCCATTCCAAGGGGGATCGATAGCTAGTATCTATAAAAATATGTAAAAAAATTGGCGGGTTTCGGGGAGGCTCGTAAAGGACTAAATTACAATTTTTCATTTTTTTTTAAAAAATAGATTTTGCGAAAACTATCAGAGATATCAAAATGAAATTTTTTTTGTATTTTCATTACTGTATAAGGTACTCTTAGTAAAAATCTCACTATCGTAGGTATGATTTGAAAACTTGAAAAAAAATCGCATATTTTTTGGGGTCATGTTTTTGTTTATATCTATTTTGCAACAACAATTTACGAGATTGATGTTTCGGAATACTTAATCCTCATGCAAAATTTAATAACGAAACTTTTACCTTTCTTCCATTTTACTCTAGGATTGATAGTTTTCATACAAACTCAAAATGAAAAAAGAAAAATGCAGATTTTTGAACATTTTCGAAAAAAAAAACATGAAGCCGCACTTTTCAGTTTGACGCACAACGACCATTCGATTGAGAATCATTTTCCGGAGGGAACCCAATTTTTTTAGCGACAGTGTATGAAAAGTCCGAGATAGTGTTATGGCCCAGCCTTGCTCCGCCCATTTTTGAAATTTTAGATTGACTCGAGTCGCATCGCACATTCGCGATGCGCATTTTCCCACATGCTATCCGAGTTGCGCCGAGAAGCGACATTAGGATTAAGCATACATGTGTGAGTGTAAGAATGCGCTGATTGAGACGCATCCATGCGACGGATGGCGAGTTGCACGTAGTGCATGGGAATCATGAGGACAGCTTGCATTTTTGTGCAGCTGCCCAACATTGAAACGGATGGATGTCGGCTATAAGATATTCTCTTATCAGCCTGTGCGAAGCCACGAGCAGCCAGCGGGCGCTCGTGCGGGAATGTTATTTTGTAAGTGCGAATTGCACACGGCAACTGCGCAGCCTCAAATTAGTTAGAAACGGCCATAGGAGATCTTCTTATCGGCACGTATAAGTCGACGAGTAGCCAGCGGGCACTCGAGCGAGAATGACGAATGTATGTAACCCTGCATGTAATGCAACTAGAATTGTTCGCTATAGGAAATAAGCAATTGATCTGGCCAGATCAGAATTTATCTATGTTTAAACAATTTTATCGGAGACAGGCCGAGGTGCCATGAGCGAATGGAGTATCTTATCAATAGCGTTTTGCCAGGATTAATAAGTGCTATGTAAAATAGTTGAATGACATGTATAAGTAAACCGATGCGCCTTGCAGCGCATACATAGATTTGTAACGAAGCGAGCGCGCTTCGTAGTCATAAGTGTTCGCGCGTGCGAACGGAGGAAAGACGCTGAGCCACGCGCGCTTGTTATCACTCCATGAGGGAGAGGTAATTCTCGCGAAGTGCAACTGCGCTTCCCAACCGTTTCGCGCCCGCGCTTCGCGCCCTGCGAGCGCATCTTGACGTGACGTCACGACGCTTATAAAAGAAGCGGCCGCGGCGGACACGACGGAGTTGATCTGTGCTAATCACGGATGCCACACGGGTGGCCGGACATGGAGCACGCGAGCGGCGCAGCTCCCCCGCGGACGCGTAGCATATTACATCTTTTGCCATCGAACGGAATCCTTTCACGATCCAACCACGCGGGATCGATTGTAATCCGTAGAGATTAGTTGATATAATAAAGAGTTAGTGCTAGTGCACAGGAAGTGGGTTTGATTAACAACACCATTCCCACTCCACACTCCATCCAGAGCCAACACGAGTATACGGCCCAGCGCGTCACGGACTTCTCGGCTGCCACGCTGCCAAGCTCCAGCAGGGGACAACACGGCGCCGGACGGAGTAGGGAAATGTAAGTGACCAAGCGGTCTTCCTTAGCTGTTGCAAGTGCGATACCCACGAAACAGATATCCCAATCATCATAGGGGTTTGTCGCCCAACCGCCCCTCTAAATAAATGTCGGGCCATTACAATAGCAAATTTTCGAACAGATGCGTACCGGTCTAAATGTATTTTTAGTCTGACCAACTATTCTCTTCATCAAATTGTAGCATGAAAACGTATCTATGAGGTTATATCTATTACTACTTTTAGTCTCACTGATCAGAAAGAATATTATGCAATAGCCAACGATAATTACCTACGTACATGTTTTTATCGGGCAATAATATTTAATCAAATTCTTTTAGAAATAGTTCAACAACTTTACTGGTGACTGAATAATGAGTTTGGAATGGAGATTCAAGATGATGATTTCAAAAGTAACCAAATATGTGATATTTGATTTCCTACTAGAAAACCGGTCTCCACCAGCAAAGAAAATTCTCCTATCCTTTCGAGATGTGAGGCCCAGTACATATTCTTCGGTTTCAACAAATTCAAATGTTTTCAAGAATGAATATAAAATTTTTTAGAAAAGTTGGTTTCAGAGCCATTGGTAGACGTATAGCTATCATCTAACTTATTTACAGACTTAAAACTGAGCAAGAGCTGTTTTCAATCACCCGGACCATCGTATGATTCATACCAAAAGAGAGTTTATTCTATCACCAAAGTATTCTGATTAGTCCCAGAGTGCTGTGTTCGATCTATTTTCTGTACTCAACCAATACAATGTTGGAATTGATGAAAACAATCTGAAAATAAGTGACCACATACATCAATTGCATGTATGCATATTACTTTGGTTTTCTTTTCATTCATTTGATTCATTGTATTGGTGGGTAGAAATTCCCACTCAATTGGGTCTTATACTCAAGTCTCACACTTGTCGCAAACCCAGAAATGGTTATCCTATTAAATATTCTTCACTCATCATCAGACCACTACAGACTTGAGTCACCGATCCTGACCAAACTTTTTTTAATGTTTGCTTGAGTCAAGAATAAGTGATATCCGAAGTCCCAGGGTATAATACTCCAATACTCCCATGATATTAATTAGTATATCTTCGCTGGAGCCGCTCTATGGGCAGAAACGGTAAAATCGGCGACTCGTGCTCATAACTTTTGAAGGAGGCCATATTTTTTGATGATTCGAAAATGAGATGAAAGCTGAACATCTAAATATTCTATCGATCGATGTGAACTAAAATATGAAAAACAGCATGATATACCTTGGAAACTCACTTATAAGACCCTGAAAAAATTTTTGAATAATGTTGATAATTATTACTCTTGTAAATTGCAAATGATCAAAAAAACTAACTCTGCAACGAATAGACACATCAACTTCGATCTTGACTGTAAATTTAGATAGATATTCGGAGATTCGCAAACCAGTACTGAGAAACAAAAATATTGATTTACTAACACGAGACAATGAAGGTAAGCAAGAATAAAGTCATGGAGTCTACGATACAGAGTTCAATCTCCAATGTGAGTATGTGACTGCAGTCTTGAAGGCTATACTCTAGCTTAACATCAGTGTCATGTTAGTATAAACCGTGAAAGGTCTGAGTTGCTGTGGTGCAGAGTTGTTCACTCACCCTTTAGTGATGGTGTATGAGGGTTTTCGTGGGGACCGTGTTTTCGTGGAGAAAGGCGGGAAAAACCCCTTTGTTTGGCCAGATAGTTCTGACTTTCGCTTCGATCATTGGTAATTGTGGGATAGGTACGGTATGAGACCGCTCGGTCGCTTACGATAAATCCTTCCGTCCGGCGGCTGGTCGTCCTCGTCCGTACTTTGGCAGCGTGGCAGCTAAGACGTAGTTATTATAAAACTCAGAAGTATACACTCGATCCCGCATGGTTGGATCTTTCTTATATTACTATGTTCTTTTTGGATAATTTTGTATGTTACGCGTTTGCGGGGGAGCTGCGTCGCTTGCGAGCTCTGTGTCCGGCCACCCGTGTGGCATCCATGATTAGCGCGGATCAACTCCTTGCCCACCCGACTCACTACCGAGTGAGTTTACTTCCCGATTCTCTACTTCATTCTTTACTACTTTACTCTCTCCGATATACTCTCTGATACTCTCTCGCTATCCGCCGGGACATCTGCTTTCAAGTAGAAGCCCCCGTGAATCGTGGGCGCGAGGCGGTGACTGTGGCGTTGCGTGATATCTCCCTTTCGCTGCGTCTCATGTACTGATCTTATTCTAAGAAGCGCGCTCGCTTTTCCACACGGCTCGGTGACCTATCCCGAATCTCTGCCGTTCGCTTAGCTATAATCTATTATATACCTCACCATACATGGGGCGTTTCACGTTAACTCTCCAGAGCCTGCGCGCGGACGCTAAAACCTCGCGTTTTCGACGCTTGTTTTCGACTCTATTAAACCAATATCTAAATGATGTCGGATATGATATCAATGTAGTTTTTTTGTCAGCTTTCCGGTAGTGAATTTTGTTTTCCAAAATTTTTACGTTTCCCCAGAAAAAAACATAAAACATGCCATATCTCAAAACCCTGATTTTTTAGATTTTTTTTAGTAGTCTAGATCGAAAGCTGACCTTTTTTTACATTGATATAGCCTCTAAAAAATAGGGCTATTCCGTTATTCTCGAGGAATTGAGTAGTGAACATGAGAGGTTGCGCCGCGCCACGCTGCTTCCACGCGTTCGAGTCTTCTGTACACGTAAATGCCGAATTCTTAATTTGCTTTGATTTCGCTGAAAATTATGCGTTTGTTGTACAAAATTCAGCTCAATCATTCCACTGCAATAACAATCAGGCAACGATTTCCACAGTCGGTATTTACTACCGAAGAAATGAAGAACTTAAGCACAAGAGCATGGCCATTATTTCAAATAATTTAGCTCACGATACAGTTGCAGTCCATGTGTACCAAGAAATAATCGTGAGATATCTGAAAAAAGAGTTCAAACCTAAGAAAATTTATTATGGTACCGATGGAGCAGGTCAGCACTTTAAAAATCAGAAAAGTTTTTTCTAATCTTGTTTATCATCAAAAAGATTTTGGCACTCTCGCGGAATGGCATTTCTGTGCTACAGCGCATGGAAAGGGGGCATGCGATGGAATTGGAGCTAGTGTAAATATAGGTGCTAAATTAGCAAGTTTACAGCGCTCTGCAAACAGTCACATCTCAACCGCAGAAGGTTTACATGAATGAGCAAAAAATTATTGCAAGGAAACTGTTGTGCTTTTCAATGCTCAAGAAGAATACGAGAAAGTGAAGTTGGAATTGAAATTGAGATTTGATAATTCTTTTCCTATACCAGGCACTCTGCAGTTCCATGCATTCATACCAACTTGCGATGAGAGGCTGATTGTTAAAAGCATTTCGTCAGCTTCGGAGTATGCGATTTTTCCGAAGTTGAAAAAAAAAAATGCACAGTTAAAACACAATATTCCAAAGTTTGAATAACGAAGCAAAAACGTTACTCAAAGAAAGTGAAATGAAATACTCACGAATCAAACAAGTAATGAACGTGAGACTTCATTTAATATATAGAAACAAGTATGGATATCGAATGTACTCTGAATTCGGCACTCACGTGTACAGAAGACTCGAGCCCGAGCGCGTGGAAGCAGCGTGGCGCGGCGTGGCGCGGCGCAACCTCTCATGTTCACTACTCTATTTCTCGAGAATAACGGAATAGTCCTACTTTTTTAGAGGCTATATCAATGTAAAAAAAGGGCAGCTTTCGATCTAGACCATTAAAAAAAATCAGGGTTTTGAGATTCGGCATGTTTTATGTTTTTTTTTTCTGGGAAAACGTGAAAATTTTGGAGAACTAAATTCACTATCGGAAAGCTGACAAAAACTACATTGATATCATATCCGACATCATTTAGATATTGGTCTAATAGAGTCGAAAACAAGCGTCGAAAACGTCAGGTTTTAGCGTCCGTGCGCAGGCTCTGGAGAGTTGACGTGAAACACCCCATATTCTCATCCTCTCCTCGTGCTCGAGCGCCGGCTGGCTGCTTGGTAATACTACATAGGCCGATAAGAAAATCTCTTATGGCCATCTCCTTTTCATACTATGGCGCAGCTAAAACTCCGCAGCCCGACGTCGCACTATAGGCAGAACCGGTAAAATCGGCGACTTGTGCTTTTAACTTTTGAAGGAAGCCATATTTTTTGATGATTCGAAAACAAGATGAAAGCTAAACATCTATAGAATAGATATTAAATAGTCCCGAGCTACAGAATTGATTTTTTATTCCGAATAAAGTGATTTGAAAGAGCAAAAAAATGGGTAGACTTTGAAAAATTCAAGAAATATTTTATCGATCGATGTGAACTAAAATATGAAAAACAGCATGCTATACCTTGGAAATTCACTTATAAGACCCTGAAAGAATTTTTGAAAAATGTTAATAATTATTACTCTTGTAAATTGCAAATGATCAAAAAAAACTAACTCCGCAACGAATAGACACATCAACTTCGAACTTGACTGGAAATTTAGATAAATATTCGGAGATTCGCAAACGAGTACTGAGAAACAGAAATATTAATTTACTTAGCAAAAAAGCAAGAAATAATGAAAAATCTCGAATAGGGGAATCGAAGGAAGAAAAACTCTTTTGTCTGTGAGCCAGGCTATAAAGGCTCATCAGTAACTTGTCATAAACACTCCGTCCCGACCAAGACTGCACTTCGGAACATGTGGGATGGAGTAAAGGGACCCACGCACTGTTGGTGTCAAGCCTAAATCCAAGATCCTACCTCTGCTTGGCTTGTTTTAGGCCTGACCTCAGTAGTGCGCGGGCCCCTTTACTCCGTCCCACATGTTCCGAAGTGCGGCCCCGACGAGAAGGAGGTTTTATGGCGAGCTACTGACGAGCCCTTATAGCCTGGCTCACAGACAAAAGAGTTTTTCTTCCTACCATTTCCCTATCCATCATTTTTCACGATTATTTAATAAGTAAATTAATATTTTTGTTTCTCAGTACTGGTTTGCGAATCTCCGAATATTTATCTAAATTTCCAGTCAAGTTCGAAGTTGATGTGTCTATTCGTTGCAGAGTTAGTTTTTTTTGATCATTTGCAATTTACAAGAGTAATTATTAACATTTTTCAAAAATTCTTCCAGGGTCTTATAAGTGAATTTCCAAGGTATAGCATGCTGTTTTTCATATTTTAATTCTCATCGATCGATAGAATATTTCTTGAATTTTTCAAAGTCGACCCATTTTTTTGCTCTTTCAAATCAATTTATTCCGAATAAAAAATCAATTCTGTAGCTCGGGACTATTTAATATCTATTCTATAGATGTTTAGCTTTCATCTCGTTTTCGAATCATCAAAAAATATGACCTTCTTCAAAAGTTATAAGCACGAGTCGCCGATTTTACCGGTTCTGCCTATAGTGCGTCGCCCTTTTCGTGTGAGTTACCAGCCGTTGCATCGTTGGCTCGCTCAGCTCATTCTTTCCCATACATACATACTTATACTTCCTCTTCAATCAATCCTAACGTTGCTGCTCGGCGCAACTCAGGTATCTTGAGGGAAAGTGCGCATCGCAAATCTGGAGTTTGCGATGCGCACACGTTCTGGAGTTTCGAAAATATTGGGGTGGGGCAGGCCTGGGCCAGAACATTTTAATATTTTTTTTCATGGTTCCATTCGAAAGCTTAGAATATTTTACGGAAAAGATATTTTCCAAAGAGTGCTCAAATGATTTTCTCTGAGAAATAGAACGAAAATTGGAAAAAGAAAAATAAGGAAAACTAGAAAAGAAGCTACAAAAACTTGAACTGCGTGAATTGTACTCTTTTTGAGATATGAAATATTTTATGTTTTTTCGACATAAAAATGGAAAATTTTCGGAAAACTGGTATTACCGTTGGAAAGTTGAAGAAAAATGACAAGGGAACAGCTCATTGAAAAATTTCCCCAGATGCATTTCAGTATTGTTAGAACAGTTGAAAACAGCATGATTTGAGGCTCGTGCGCGACTAGCGCTAATGTAGCGTTGCATCTACTTTTTGACGTTCTATTTCTCAGAGAAGATCATTTGAGTACTCTTTGGGAAATATATTTTTCCACGTGAAATATCCTTAGCTTTCATGAAAAGAATATCAAAAATATACTATAGAATCATAAAAGAAATATTAAAAATATACTTTTTGAGGTATGAGATGTTATATATTTTTTTTGGGATGAAATGAGAAATTTTCTGAAAACTGATTGAAATGTTGGGAAGCTGAAGAAAAACTACATTGGAATAGCCTATTCTGTTATATCCTCAGGTACATTTTGGCATCGTGAACACGAGTTAAAAACAGCATGATTTGGCGCTCGCGCCCCGCGCTGGGAAAATTGACGCGAAACGCCCCATATAGATACTTAATTTCTTATGAGTAGAACTTCGAATTTTCCGAGTTTATGCCAGTCCGTTCCCGTCACTTTGTCAGTAATGTTTACTATTTTCTTTTGGCTCTTATGTTTATTTCACGGTATAGATGTATTTTGTATTTGATAGAAAGGTTGATATTTTTGAGTCGGTGCGCATACACGTCGCTCTGCCTTATTTCTAGCCGTTGTGCTGCGACGGTTCATTGTTTTGTGATGGCGTATATATATGCTCGTGGCTCGTTTTACCAGCTCATAATCATGGTCGAATACAATATATGGGGCGTTTCGCCTCAATCCTCCCAGCGCTGCGCGCGAGCACCGAAACATGCCGTTTTCAACTCGTGTTTACGATGCCAAAATGTCCCTGAGAAAATGATTCGATAGGTCATTTCCATGTAGTTTTTTCTCAGCTTTCCAACGGTGTAATTAGTTTTCCGGAAATTTTCCATTTTCATCCCCAAAAAATATAAAACATCGCATATCTCAAAAAGTATATTTTTAATATTTTTTTTAATGGTCTCAATCGAAAGCTGAGGATTTTTTACGTAGGAAAATATGTTTTCCAAGGAGTGGACGAATGATTTTCTCTGAGAAATAGAACGTCGAAAAGTAGACGTAGCGCTACTCCGGCGCACGGAGCGCGTGAGCGCCAATCATGCTGTTTTCAACTCTCCCCAACGATACCAAAATGCATCTGAGAAAATTATATTATGAGTCGATCCCATGTTATTTTTCCTCAGCTTTCCAATGGTGTTGTCAGTTTTCCGAAAATTTTCCATTTTCATCCCCAAAAAATAAGAAACATCGCATATCTCAAAAAGTATATTTTTAATATTTTTTTATTATATATATATTTATTATATATATAACATTTATATTATATATATATAACATCTTCCCGAAAAAAAGTGCTATACAGAGCAAAGAAAAAGTTCCTATACGAATGCGTTTAACGAAAACTTTTGAGATATGCGATGTTTCTTATTTTTTGGGGATAAAAATGGAAAATTTTCGGAAAACTGACAACACCATTGGAAAGCTGAGGAAAAATAACATGGGATCGACTCATAATATAATTTTCTCAGATGCATTTTGGTATCGTTGGGGAGAGTTGAAAACAGCATGATTGGCGCTCACGTGCTCCGTGCGCCGGAGTAGCGCTACGTCTACTTTTCGACGTTCTATTTCTCAGAGAAAATCATTCGTCCACTCCTTGGAAAACATATTTTCCTACGTAAAAAATCCTCAGCTTTCGATTGAGACCATTAAAAAAAGTATTAAAAATATACTTTTTGAGATATGCGATGTTTTATATTTTTTGGGGATGAAAATGGAAAATTTCCGGAAAACTAATTACACCGTTGGAAAGCTGAGAAAAAACTACATGGAAATGACCTATCGAATCATTTTCTCAGGGACATTTTGGCATCGTAAACACGAGTTGGAAACGGCATGTTTCGGCGCTCGCGCGCAGCGCTGGGGGGATTGAGGCGAAACGCCCCATATACGACCCAACGCTCGCTATTCCGCGTCTATAGCATTATCAATTTCCTCTTGTTTCAAGAGATTGTTCGATTCCGTGTGGTATTCGGTGAGTGTTAACTCGCATCTCACTTGGAGGAACTTTTTGTATCATACGCTGTCGACTTTTCGATCGGCACCGACAAAGGAAAATGGCCGCTGATTTTTCAGGAAAAAAGATTCACTTATTACGATTTTTACTACTATAATTATTGACACACGATTTCCTGCATGATAACACATTGAATAATGTCAGCGCACACGAGGTGGTGAATCTCGTGTTAGCGGTAATTGTTGATGCGGGAACATAATTCCCGTCGCGCGCTCGACGGTCATCGACTGACATCTGGCGGCGCGGTCTCTCTCTCTCTCTCTCTCTCTCTCTCTCTCTCTCTCTCTCTCTTACTTTATCCGGCAGCGCTGGCTCTCTCGCTGAGCGCTAAAATAATTCTCAGTTTTACAAGTTAACAGTTAATATTGAGGAGAACATATGTTGGGGTGAATTTAAGGCGTGATGCTACGTTTTATTGCATGTCATTACTCACTATTTTATTGTTGTACGCAAATGAATAACTCTCGTATTTGTATAAAAACTCATTTATTCAATCGAAAAAACAAAAGAAATATCAAAAATAGTACACAAAAAAACATTTTTGAGAGCAAGGAGTTTCGGGTCTGAAAAGATCAACTGTTCCCTGCTCTCTCTTTCTTTATACTGATAATTTACAAAACAGCCCTTTGGTTTCCGTAACTTTGTTTAGTAATTTTGTTCGCTTCATACAATCTGAATTTATTTGAGTGGATTCATTCACACTACATACTCACAGCCTGATTTTACTCAACAATGATTCCGCATCTGTGGAATCTAGAACTGTGTGCTGACTAGAGTCGTATGATCTTTGGGCTCAATGCCTTCCACATGATTATGGATTTGGTTATCCGTTTGAGCGAGATTTTGGTGGCGTAGTGCCTATCATGACCAGAAATCTATCTAATTATTCTTAACGCTCTGCACTTTATCTCTAATTGAATGGTTTCTTACCAGGCGGGGTATGAAGTAGAGCAAACACAAGTGTACGGCCACAATGCTGATGAGGGCCTGGCACAACAGCTGGAGCACCGTGCGTTGGCCCAAGAGCACCTGTACAAATTGGATCACCTCCTATCGCACCGATGGCTTGAACAACTTCTCAACCTCCGCGTATTCCAGGACAGCATGTGCGACTGTGGCCTCGTACGTCGCTTTTGCCATGCGGGTCTTGCGAACGCTGTCTTGAAACATCGTGAGCACGTTTCCACAGGGTAAGGTTCATGCTAGTTTGTGAAACCTTTGGACTGCCCTCGTTTTCTCGGCGCTGGGATAGCGGTATCGCTCGCTATGACATCATTTTCGTTCGCCACGGCAGTGTCGGCGCTCGTTGTAGTTTCTGCAGCATTAGGGGCATTCGGATCACTTGTTACTTTGTCGCGGGTCCGCGCAGTGCTCGTTCCATTGCTAACCTCGTCCGGCGCGTTTTCGGTGGTACCTGCAGCAGTTCCGGTAAGACTCGGGTGGGTCTCGGTTGCGATTGGGTGAGCTTCCCTTGGTCGCTCACATTGTATAGCCGGAGCCTCTGGTTTAGGTATTACGTCTGCGTCGGTGCTTTGATCAGGTGCAGCTTCTAGCACCTTCGTCAGCTTCTAGCATCAGACTCTCAGGCCTCGTTCCGTTACGGTTTCAAGAACCTAACGTAGGTTATGCCGTTATCCCTACCCGTTGCGTCACGTAGTCGATAGGTGTTCGAACCAACCTGTTCGATGACTATCTGCCGTAGTGCTGTGCGTTGGTTGAGACATTTCTGCTGTGCCGCTAATCTCTTCTCCTCCGACAGGACAAGCTTTCATACGTCATGATGTCATTGAAGTGATGGATTGCACTGTAGTGATACAGTCTTTCCCCGACTATCCTGTATAGAAGGAATTCCTTGGGTCGTTCCGTGTCTTGTTTGAATTGATCCAGGTACCACAGGTCAGTTGTTTCCGGCAGGTCCATCGCTGCAACTGCCACCTCTTCGACGACGTTCTCGGATCTCTTTCGATATTCTACTTAGAATTCACGGTTCTGTAGTTCCAAAAACCAGCGTATAAGTTGTCCTGCGGTGTGCTCATGGGTCTGCAGGTACTTCAAGCTATGGTGGTCGGTCACGACTTTGAACCGATATCCTTCCACGTACGTACTGAATTTTCTGATGGCCCTCACTACCGCTAGACACTCAAGCTAGCCCTGGGCCCAAATTATGTCCAGGTAGTTAAGGTAAGTTTTCTCAAGCAAGAATACCAGGAGAGCACCCTTGGAACACCATCATCGGAGACCACAGTTACCTGGATATCGTTCGGGTCCAGGGTGAGCTACGCCAACCAAAAATACCAGGAGCGCATCCTTGAAATACCCTCATCGGGTACCCTGACTACCTGGACATCATCGGAGATTAGGGTCAGCTTCTCCAACCAAAAATACCAGGAGCGCACCCTTGGAACACCGTCATCGGGTACTCTGATTACCTGGACATCGTTCGGGTCCAGGGTGAGCTACTCCAACCAAAAATACCAGGAGCGCACCCTTGGAACACCGTCATCGGGTACCCTGACTACCTGGACATCGTTCGGGTCCAGGGTGAGCTACTCCAACCAAAAATACGAGAAGCGCACCCTCGGGACATTGCCATCGGCAACTCTAGCCAGCTGGACATCATCTGGGATTAGGGTATATCCTTATTCAAATAAAACTTCCAATCGAGACGCCGACATCGGCATCCTAAACCACGATTCGCCCATGTGAAATCAATTTATAAAAGCATGGGATCAATATTGATATGTCTTGTCTTATATTCTGTGAGTTCGAAAAAATCTGCAGAAAAAAATTCGATAAAAAATATATCAGATAAAAGATCTTTTATTTCATTCCCTTCCATACTTTACATACACGGTGTACTAGCTATTAGCACATTATGTACTTGTCACAAGTCTCGTGTACTAGTACACGGCGTACTAACTATTAGTACATATGCACTACTTTGGAAATCAAGTCCATATGTACTAATAGTTAGTACAGCGTACTATATGCAAGGATTTTTTTTTCTCTGTGCATTTGCTCAGACCTTGTGATTGTGTCTAAGACCGTTCGGTCATTTACAAAGATCATTCAGTCTAGAACCTGGTTGTCCTCGCCCGTTGCTTGGCAGTGCGGCAGCCAAGAAGTATTTGGCGCGTCGGCCGATTGTAAAATGCAGGATTCGTGAATGAAATGAGATAATCTGCACTAGCATCGAATGTGTGTTTCATATATTATTGCATATTGCCTAAATGTAACATTGGAAGATTACTCCTCTGTTTGGAAATGTGGAAGATATTCGGGTGGGACAAGGCCGGGTCATGAGAGCTGATATATATAATACGAAATTTGGTTCTTTTCTTTCACAATGAATATTCCTTCTTCGCTACATCTGAGGTGTTTTCAACCACTTACCTTGTTCCAAAGATGAAGTATGAGTCAGAAACAAGATCAATCCACCTGTCCTCACCTGTCGACTCGGAAATTGATATATTTATTACGACGAATAACTGTTTGGTTAAATGAAACTATGAATTCTTTTCAAGCGCTCTATGGGACATTGAGACTGGTCAACAATGCACTTCATTTCTTGGACATACTGGCGATGTTATGTCCTTGTCACTTGCACCAGACATGCGTACATTTGTCTCTGGAGCCTGCGATGCCAGTGCAAAACTGTGGGACATTCGTGAAGGTTCTTGCAAACAGACTTTTCCAGGGCATGAAAGTGACATCAATGCCGTTACGGTGAGTATCAAACTCACATATATGTTTGTTCATTCGTTATCATCCAAAATGTAGATCAACTTGCTAAATGGACTGACGAGGGGACATCTCAATCTCCAAATCCTATATTTTGACCTAACTCGTTCCTCTATACCACATACGTATAGACCCGTTTCTAGCATTTAGACCAATTTGACATCCTGTTGGAGTAATGCATGTATCAAGTTCCAGAAAGTATAGATATTTCTATTTTTCTCCAATTAATGGTATATTGCTTGCTTACTCAACAAAATAACTTGCCTAAGTTTCTATATGCATTGTTCACACTAGAATCATGTATTCTATATACTCCTCCACTATCAATAACATTTTTACTCTTTATCATCATCTAATTTGTCTCTAATTCACAATGTTATCTGAAATTCAATAATAAATGACAAAATGGTCTGAGAAAAATTTCAGAGAAAATTTTGATATTCACCGATGGTGGTAATTTTGAATCTTTTCATTATGCAGCCTAATGTACCGTTTTTCATGAATAGGAACTTCACATTCCCACAATGTGGATATGAGAATGAAAAATTCAACCATTGAATCGTGTACATTTCTATCTTCTAGGTAAAAATGTTACACAACCATATCATCTGGATAGTAAATGGCATTTGAAATTTTTCAGTATTCATTACTTTCACAAATGTGACAATAATCTGAAATGAAACTTGGAAATGAAACTTGGTAAATGAAACTCACCCGCGGATAACTAATTCTAATGCGTTTTGTATTGGTAGAGAAAAATAGAAACCATTAACTTGAGTTACACTAAATTTCACCTCCCCGGTGAGTGAGAAATATAATACAAAAAATGGGAACTGAATGAACTATTTCCTCATGTTCCAAGACTGTAATCAGTAAATATTGCAGTGAACACCCTCCATATTCACAAATTGCATAAATGATGAAAATCACCAAATCTACCAACCAATGAGTTGTGGCAACGTTTCGCCAGTAAAGTTCATTGGCCTCATCAGGCAGTTTTGAATAAATACATTAAGTGTCGTGGTAAGAAATCGTTGTTCGACCATGTATGCAATATCGACCATTCATGCAATTTTTGAACTATGGAGGGTATTCACTACGATATTAATCCCAGTCTACGATCCAAAAACGGGTCGCTTTTTGGGCCGCTGATAACGCATTCGGTTTCAGATTTTAAAAATGTAATAAAGATTATCCAAAATGATGGACAGAAAATTTGAAAAGTTATTAGATTTTGATGAAATTTGACACAATCAGATTTTTCAGGTCGCTGATTACGAATCCAGCCTTATATTTTCAAAATTCAAATTAGAGCCTCTAAGATTGCCGACCGAAATTTTAAAAAGATACTCGATTCTGATAAAAATTGTCACGCATGGGTCTTTGAGGTCGATGATTACGAATCCACCCTCAGATTTTCAAATTAGAATAAGAACCACTACGAATACCGACCGAAAATTCAAAAAGATAGTAGATTTTGATAAAATCTGGTATAAACTATTTTGTTATAGTAGATGTCTGTTTGTGAAATTAACTCCAGAAACTCGTCACAATCACCGGCACAGATAACGGAGCGGCAACAAAGGTATGGGCGTTATGATGGTTATAAGTTTAATATGACTCTGGTCTCAGAGTAAGTTGAAAGATTCCATTAAAAATAACCTTTTGTTGGAAAATTCATAAGGGAAATTCCTAATCGGAATATGCAAAAATGTTTGTGATGAGTAAGGTAATTGCCGGCAATTTGGCACGGTTATCAGATTTCGTATTTCCGATACTCCCTGAGCATCAGTCGCCTTCGGGTTATGTAGGGAGTGTTCAAAGAAAATTGTTGGTCTCTTCTCCGTTCATTTAGTCCTTAAAACCACTGTATTAAAACAGTTTGAAGTTTCATTAACTGGTTTTCTTTTTTTCCTTATTTCAATATGCTCAATCAAACTAAAAAAATCAGATGTAAATAATTTTCATCTCTCAAAGTGTGATTACTAATTTTAATGTAAAAACATCTCATATTTCGATTGGTCACATCAGTTTTCACAAAACTATTTTCTATATTTTCTCGCATCAAAAATAAGGGAGCCAATGAGTAGAAAACGACTGATGAAAACAACGGATTAGTCCGTCAAATCAACGGAAAAAATGATTATTGAAGTTCTATATGTTCTAAAAAGGAAGTTCAAATATATGAATATAATTATGTATCGGAATATCCACACACGTACATACATGTACCACATCAACTTCGAACGCGATAAACTACATGAAATAAAATTACACTCGAAACGGCTTTTGCTATGAAGTTAAATGTGAAATGGCTTCTTATTTAGGAAGTCTTTAAAATGAATGAGGATTCAGTATAAAATTCAGTTCATTTTCATATTCTTTGTGAGCAATCTTTGAGGCTCGATCTAATGTGAATTTTGAAAATCTGTGGCCGGATTCGTAATCAGCGACCTCAAAAACCCATGCACAACAATTTTCGTCAAAATTCAGTATCCTCTCAAGATTTCGGTCGGCAATCTTAGAGGCTCCAATTTGAATTTTGAAAACTACTTTCTATAGAAGTGAATTCGAAATGGCAATTTTTGTAGAAGTAAATCTGAAATGGAACTTTCTATAGAAAGTTTCTGAAATGGAACGTTCTCCCTCCCAAGCGACGGTATGTATTAATGCGTTTGTCATTCATGTTATCGCAAAATCTGATTCTGCAAACTTTCTCAAAAATGGTAAACTATCGATGAGTTCTAAAGTGTAAATCACGTTGTCAAGCTCCTTCTCCCTACCACTTCCTTGGTTATCAAAAACTCTCGCTTCTCGGAGCGCAGGTGAGAGCGCCAGATACCCGCGGGTATCGGAGATGACTCTCCTTTTCTCACCTCGCCCTCGACGATGTTGCCGGCTACTCAGCTACTCAGGAACTTTGGAGAGAGAGGGCCATGGGTTTGAGCTCCAGCCCTTTGCTTTGCAATCACTGAAAATGGGGAGTTAGGGAAAACGTACGCAAATAACTCAATACGACTAGTTATACTGTGAATGAATAGGAAACTTTATTGAAACTACTAGAAAGACAACCCTGCTACAAAAGAAGCGAAGATAACTAAGATTCCGCATCGTGAAATTAATTGAATTGAAATCGAACATCCAGGCTAACACACTCGCATACACACCATACGAATTCGTATGCGAAGATAATCCAAACCCACTCCGTCTAACTAAAGAAACTCGCGCGCAGCCCGCTGCTTCGCTCGTTCCGAAAACCCGCGGCGACCATGTTCAGCACGCGTCCCTAATTTCCACAGCGGCCATGTTCAACTCGTAGAAAGTCCTACGCCCACAGCGACCATTATCAGCTTGGCAGCCCCCCCGTGAGCCTGGAGTCTGGCTCTCTAAAATTATGCGACAAACACGGTTACCCGATCGCGGTTCGTTACAAGCACGCGCACTCAGTCACACCGTCAAACCATACATTCACTCAAATTACGCATTCACCCCGAACCGTATCTCTCGCGCGACCGTCGAAAAGGATTCTCGCGACCCGATTTCCTCCCTCGCAAGAACGTACCACAGATACACCGAATTTCCCCAGATACACCGTTAGTCAGCACTCACCCACGTGCTGCCCAACTTTATACGCACACGCACACTGTTTTCACACACGGCTCGCTCGCTCTCTAAACTACACCAAACATTATTATTTCATTGACGCATATTCATACTAATATTAAAAGACATCCCGATAGACCTACCCGCGATACTCCTATTGATACGCGCGTACCGGTCGGTTCGACGCTGAGTTCGATCGCGCCTTTGTTCCACGTGCCGCGCTCGGCTTCGCGCACAACGACTTGCCCGCCCAAAGATACTCCCGAATGAGCAGAAGATATACAGCGACGACTAAGATCCGTCGAGCCCAAGACACGCCATCCACGAGATATGCCGCGATCCGTTTGGCTACATAAAGATAAACCGCGATTCAGTTCATGCGCACAAAGGTATACCGCATTCGAATGCGCTATGCAAGATACATCGGTTATAAGTCGGCTGTGCCAAGATATACAGCGAGACAACCAGTAAAACCGCGCCAAGACAACCTGAGATCACACCAAACCGCGCCAAAATAAACCGACAATCGCGTAGTGACAACTCGCCAGAGCCGGTCGCTCGTCACGCTAACGGAAGCGTGCCATATTGGACGCGAGAGCCGGTCGTTGCACGCTCGCTGCGTCGCAACTTGCTCGAGCCATACGCGCTCTCGGGGAAGAACCACCAACCTCGCTAACTAGTAGCGCCGATCCTCTCCGCACTCCGCTACACCTCGTGGCCGCTTCCTCGGGAGGGTTGTCCGGGCTCCGCGCGTCGCTGTTCCCTGGGTTCGCTTTCACTCGCTCGCACGCTTGGTAGAGAAGTGCCGCACTCGCCGCGCTCGCCCGCCGTTTGCACTGGGCCCTGTTGCTGCGCGCTCCCATTGGCCCGCCACGCATTCTCCGCACCAATCCGCGCGCGCCTAACCGGCCGCTACTACGCAGTTTCTTCTCGCCGGTTTCTTGGCAATGCATCTATATTCCCGATGCATTGTAAAAAGTCCTCTGAATTTTTCGTGCATGATCCCGTAGTCCCACGCATCAACATCCTTCTCGTTTTTGCCTGGTAGAGATAGCTTCAACCGCCTTTCTCCCGTAGCCATCATGGCGCCGCGTTCTCTCTCCTCTACGCTCGGCTCGGCTGAGCGCCGTTGGTAGCCTCCGCTTGACGCGCGTGAATCAAAAAAACAAGACGAAACGTGTTGAATTCTCTAACTGAGAATCCGTTTTCGAACCGACCTGGAACGCTCGCATGGTCTATTTCCCCCCAATTTGAATCTTAGCATGTTAACTTTGTATCATTGCAAAATGCAATGTTACACACTATTTAGCTTAAGGATGTTCTGGCTACACAGTCATTCCCAAAAGTTAGGTAAATCAGTAAAACGTATTTGAAGAGCTGAGCTGCAGCAGATGTTTTCGTATGTGATATGAGCAAGTGTATCCATAGTTGTATGGAAGATTTTAAGCAGCGTAACATCACATTTGAGCTCGTTTTTGTAAGCACGTTTTGAACTTTTGAATCTGATTATCCTTCAAGTTATGACTTATCCCTCACTGGGAGGATGAAAATCCATTGATAACTTGTTCCACAACCAATCCAGGTATATGATCTCTGCATATATCCAATTGTTGGATATTATTCTCTCGTTTTTAAAAATTTCTTTAAATTCTCACTATTTTTTCCATACTTATTACATAGATTAGAACATGAAAATACTCGAATTTCACAAAACTCCATGAGAGTGCATGTAAATCGAAATGCTCATATCTTTTTAACCAGCCAACCAGGCTTTCTCAAATTTGGGGTACAACTTTTATATCACAAAATATGCTAATGTACGAAGTTTCAAGTATTTTTCACTATTTTCATTTGTAGCCAGAACATCCTTAAATGCAACTGTTCCGTATGCTTCCGGCTCGCCTCAAAACTCCATCCGTTTCCGAAATTGAGAAATTTCCGAAATTTACGTTTCCGAAATTCCAAAATTTTGAATAGTCTAGATCGAAAGCTGACGTTTTTTTACGTTGATATAGCCTTTAAAAAAATAGGACTTTTCCGTTATATTCGAGGAATTGAACACCGAACATGAGAAAATGCGCCGCGCCGGGCCGCACCGCGCTGCCTCCACGCGCTTAGGCTCGAATTCGGTACAGTGAAAAGTTTGTAGTCAACATTCCATTAAAAGTTAAATTTCACTTCAATTCAATGAATTCTGATGGCAAAAATTGTTACATCAATTTCGCATTAAGCCTAGTGAAATTTACATTACATTTGGTAATTATTGGCTGGAGTCTCGTAAGCCCTAGAAATTGAGTGTATCATTTGAAAAACCGCTAACTGCATTAACAGTATGCTTTCTCAAATAGCTTGTAGAAGTGATATCTTCATCGTGATATAGTGTTATCTTTTTAACACTCACTTAATTTCATTCCGGGTAACACAGAAAAAACACTCAGAATAATCCACTCCGAATATGTGTAAATGGTCGATCTTTGAGGGCCAATAAAGAGTAAAGTGGAGAAAGGAAAATTCACAAAATCCACATGTTTATTTTATGCGACGTTTCGCCAGTAAGGTTCACTGGCCTCATCAGGCAGTTTTGAATAAAAATATATTATAACGTTCGGCAGTGGAAGCGGACAAATATTATGCCATTGTTAAACTATTGTGATATAATCCACTCCGCTTGGCTATTGTAGGGTTAAAACTCAGCGGTAACTTGTTTTGAGAGCGTTTGTCGCTGTTGATGTGGACTGCCACTAACCTCACTCCAGCCACGAATACTTATATTTGAATTAATATTGAGCCTTCTTGATTGGGCTCGACTTACAGGCATATTGTCGGTTCGATGCCAAACTCAATTGAGAGAAAAATTTAATTTCTTGGTTTTTCTTGACAAAAGAACGTTCTCTACGTTCTGGAAAAACTTGGGGTGTTTTGTGGAGAATAATAAGTCTGTTGATACATCCGTCTGTAGAAAAATTTCAATATTTGTTGATAGCTTCAACGTAAGAGTGATCCATCCACCAATTAATTCACAGAATGATATTGAATATGATACGTTTGTCTAAACAATCAATCGAAAATCATAAGAATATTTTGTTCATAAAACCTGACAGAGGTAGTGTTACTGTGGCTATAAACTGTGATGATTGCGCGAAGAAAGTAGAAAAAACTCTTGATGATGACAAATATTATGTGAAACTGGCTAAAAGCCCTCTAACTGCCCTCAAAAATAAGATTTGCAAATTGTTGATGATTCGAACAACAGAGGTATCTTCGAGGTAGGTCAATGTTTCTTTGGAGTTAATGGGTATAGCTGGGTAGAATTAGGCTCAAAATGACCATGGTATAGATGTTACGAGGTGGTAGAAAAAAACAATCGGAACCGCTTCAGAACAGTATCAAGGAAAACATTGCACAAATTTTGCACAAGATAGCATTGGTTTCATACCAAAAAATATATTCTTACAATGTGTTATAGCTTAAATAACATTGAAAAGCAACAAAATGTTAACATATTTTTACAAGTAATTAAAATCGATTGAAATGCTCGCCGTTCAAGATTGGGTACTTCATCATGATACAAATACCCATGCAAAATTTCATTTGAATCGGATAATTAGTTTTTGTGCAATCCATTTGTTAAATAACATTTTTGCTAAAAGTGTCAACATCGTCACATCCAGAATCCGGCCTGAAATTAGTCGCCAATTTTTTTTAACATACTTTCTAAGCTGATCTTCCAATTAGCATAGTTATTTCTATCATTCCACATATTTTTACAACATTATGATTTTTTTGAAAAACCGGCCAAACTTTACCTTATAAATAAATTGAATATCTTCCCCATTTTTAGGTCTTTTTGAAAATTGAAAAAAAATATGAAATCTATATGAGTAGCCGCTCACTTTAATTTTTTATTTGTCGAAGTCGGCCCAGTACAACCGGAGTTATATTGTTATAAACATATTGGTTGTTTACGTCGAAATGGTCGCAGCTACAGCGATAACAAAATACTGTTGGCTTTTGTAATATGTACCGTATATGTACCGTCAATGAAATGTGTTTCATGATGGGAATGTTTGCAAAAAAAATTCATGAAACAGTCCGATAATGCCCGAAATCGGCTCTCTCAGCCGACCCGCCGCCCGGGCGTGGAGAGAGGGGAGCGCGCGGCAGCCTCGCGAGACGGTGAATATCGACTTCAAATTGGACTTGCTCGGAAAAATCGTTGATATCTCTATACCTATTCATCGTAGAAGGATGATTATTTTTTTAATTCGATATAGAAAATCCCGAGAAATGCAATGGTCGAATCAGCACTTCGAAAAAATTACCATATCGATCTACGTTTTTCATGTTCCTTATTTTTACATGCAACATAATTATACAATTCCAAAGTATATTAAGAGTAAATAAATAACAGTTCATCGTTTTTTATATCATATCTTATTATACAGAATACATGTTCATTCATTCTATTCGCATTTTTTTAGGAGGATATAATACCTCATAATCTTCTATTTCAAATTCATCCTCGATATCGCTCATATCACTCAATTCTAAGTTATTCTCCACAAGTTTCCATTCTCTCATCTTCTTTATTATCATCCTTATCTTTTTTATGCTATTCAAATCAAGATCGTCAGGATTCAAATAAACTTCGCAATTTTTACAATTTTTCCCCAAACAATGAACATCGAACGCTTGAAAATGTCACTGTAAAAAATGAAGAAGCAACACAGCGCGCTATAGATACGTCTTGTATATCTGAAGGACACTTCGAAACTGTTCGTATAATACCCCAAAATTCGCGCCTTGACCTTGCATCTGTATTATCCCGCGTTTTCATCGTTCTTTGATTATATATGCGAAGGAAACGAAAGAATATAGCTGATGAGGCTCCCTCATTCCGCATGAATATATGCAGGCAATCACGTTGAAAATTGATTGTTCAACGTGACTTATAGTCAATTTATAAATAAATAGGAAGGAACATAAAAAATGTAGATCGATATGGTAATTTTTTTGAAGTGCTGATTCGACCATTGCATTTCTCGAGATTTTCTATATCGAATTTAAGAAATAATAATCCTTCTACGATGAATAGGTACAGAAGTATCAACGATTTTTCCTAGCAAGTCCAATTTGAAGTCGATATTCACCGACTCGCGAGGCTGCCGCGGGCTCCCCCCTCTCCCCGCCCGGCTGGCGAGTCGGCTGAGAGAGCCGATTTCGGGCATTATCAGACTGTTTCATGAATTTTTTTTGCAAACATTCCCATCATTAAACACATTTCATTGACGGTACATATACGGTACATATTACAAAAGCCAACAGTATTTTTTTATCGCTGTAGCTGCGACCATTTCGACGTAAACAACCAATATGTTTATAACAATATAACTCCAGTTGTACTGGGCTGATTTCGACAAATAAAAAATTAAAGTGAGCGGCTACTCATATAGATTTCATATTTTTTATCAATTTTCAAAAAGACCTGAAAATGGGGAAGATATTCAATTTATTTATAAGGTAAAGTTTGGCCGGTTTTCAAAAAAATCATAATGTTGTAAAAATATGTGGAATGATAGAAATAACTATGCTAATTGGAAGATCAGCTTAGAAAGTATGTTAAAAAAAATTGGCGACTAATTTCAGGCCGGATTCTGGATGTGACGATGTTGACAATTTTAGCAAAAATGTTATTTAACAAATGGATTGCACAAAAACTAATTATCCGATTCAAATGAAATTTTGCATGGGTATTTGTATCATAATGAAGTACCAAAATCTTGAACGGGGAGCATTTCAATTCGATTTTAATTACTTGTAAAAATATATTTTTTGATATAAAACTAATGCTATCTTGTGCAAAATTTTGTCAAGAACATAATTTTTACTATAAATTATCTTCCTCAACCTCATAGTTATTGAGTTATTCGCGATAATATGAAAAAAATGCACATTTTTTCACTAAATTTTTAATAACTCAAGACGCACATATTTTTCAGCGTTCGGGAGTGAACATGTCTTCCTTGACACTGTTCTGAAGCGATTCCAATTTTTTTTTCTACCCCCTCGCAACGTCCATGCAACTTCCCAATACTACTCAGCTAGTAATATACCTTTGTGATTGTTTTTCCTTTTTTTTTTTATTGGCTTAAACACTACATACTATCTAAGAATCTAAGAATGATATGAAAAGTCGATCAAGTGGGAGAAGAAGTTCTAAGTGCCTCAAAATATCGATTCTCTGAACAAAGTCGTATAGTATTAGTATTTTACCCAAAACTTTGAACGCGTTTATCTCGGAACCGTCTTTCTTGACATTAGCGTACCGATAGCGCCGTCAATTTTCAACGATTCACTTCAAATTTTAAATGTAGCTTGAAAGATACTTAGTTAGTTTACAAACGACTGGATATACAAGCCCTTGGAACGTGGAAGATGCCTTAGAGCTATGGAACTTCAATGTCTAGAAATTATGAGATTGGATACAATTCTGTACGTAAGATATGTGGACGAAATTTTCATGATTACCGCAAAAAATAAAATTCAACACCGCCCTAATACATTCAATGATTTTAATTATCACCAAAAATTTACAGGAGCAATAGAAAATGAGCGCATAATCAACTTTCTAGGTTTGCAGATTATCAAACAGATTAATGGAACTTCTTTAACAAATTGGTATAGAAAACTCAAAGCCTCAGGTCGCTACAAAAACTTCATTTCACATCGTTCACAATCCGAAAAAATTGCGAATGTTTATAATCCGGTCGGCAAGTGCATCAAAATCTCAGAAAAATAATTCCCAACTGCAATCTCGATATAGTTGGTCAATTTTTGCGACGTAATGATTATCGTCTGAAATTTATCAATTAGCATATCAAAAAGACTATGTTGCATCGATAATTCGGACAGTTTTGAAGATAAATTACATTCAGGACGAAAAAAAAACAATCTTGGTTATCCAGAGTTATCCTACCCATATTCAGAATCTTATTCCCTAAATTGATAGTGTAAAGGCCGACCGTTGTTTAGAGGGCGGTTGTGCGAAATACCCCTGTATTGGTGGGAATGTTTGTGGGTATGTCCGATCGAAAGAACATCGAATGGGTTGTCGTATCCATGGAAAGAACTTCCGTCTATAATTCCAATTAAAATTTCAATATTCTTCTATATTCATGATAGTGCAAATGAAAGACACGAGCGAGCGAAAGCGAGTGAGTTATTTTGGCTAGTTTAAAATAAAATGAATCATAAAAATGCAATTTACTCATGTTTGTATTTCTGGTTTTAAGATTAATAGATTATCTTTTTTCTAAAAATGAAATAAAAATTCGATTAATTGGAAATTTTGTCATAAATTATAAATTAGAGTTGCGGAATGGTATGGAATAACTTTTTCTAACCTTAATTGAAATTGGTCACAAAAAAGCGGCCTACTTGCAATTTATTACATATTTTAAGTTTTCGGTTGGTTATGTTTTGCAAACTAATACGAAATCTTGGTATTCTGGGTTTGGTCATGGGTTCATTTTTCAACAGAAACCGTATTCAGCTATGATAATATTCTATTCTCTAACATAAGCAAAATATAAGCTATAGAAGTCGTTTATTCTTCGACATAAAACAAGTAATGTGAGGGATGTGAACAAAAATTTAATTTTAGCAACTTGTACCGCAATACTCATTGGATGTTAATTTCTAAAGCTGATTGTATTTGTAAGGGCCACACTCCGTTCTTTCTGTTTGGAACGTGTATAGAACTGTTTTAATTTTCTACGTGGAAAGAGGTCGAATTCTTCTTGATTTCTGTAATGATGTTCGAGAGATGATATCTAGAGATGGAGTGTATTATTCTGACCTTAGGCAACTGCTACAGGGGGCTTGTTCTCGAAGGAGCTTGAACGCTTTCATAATTAATGTTGAAAAATTTGAAAACATCGATGCGTGGGCATATTCTTTGTGGAACAAAATGGTGTGGTGACAATTAAACATTTTCGTCAATTTTCTTATTCATGCTAAACCAAAATCATACAGTTTCGAGGTATCTTTGGTATTGCAGATCGGAAGGTGGGATCGAGGAGTACATTTCCATGAAAAAAAAATTTGAAAAATTCAAGTTATGGTGGGCGTATAGGGAATTTAAAAAATTGTTTACCGATGTCCGGGTGGGACCCCCTTTTAAGAACGTACGAAGGGTTGGTTTTTTGAAAATATGTTCGAGCAGATCGATAGAGAAGCCGGGGCGCATCCTACATTCGAATCGACAAATTTGATAATGTTGTGAACGAAAATGGTGGTGAGATAGAAAATTTTGGTTTTTATTTAAATTATTTACCGATAATACAATTAAAAATTTCAATGTTCATCCATATTTATAATAGAGCAAATGAAAGACACGAGCGAGCGATAGTGAGTGAGTGATTTTGACTAGTGAATAATAATTTTCACAACGTTTTACTACTTTAAGTTTAACAACCACCTGTTGCAGTTTGAAATGACGTGAATTTATTATAAATCTTCAAAAATTAGATAATATCGTTTCCGTAAGATGCGAATGAGCATCTGAAAACCATGTGACAAAGCCGGAAAAACATACAAATTCTACTGTATTATACTATTTCAACCATTGATTGACTCCCAAAAAACCCTCATATAATAATTTTTATCAAGACCCAGTGTATTTTCTCGAATGGTCTATATTGGGTCTTGGAAATCTGAGGCCGGATTCATAATCAGCGACCTCAAAAACCCATGGATTCCATTTTTTATTAAAATCCAGTATCTTTCCAAATTTTTGGTAGGCAATACTTAATTCGAACTTAATTCGAATTTTTAGAATCTGAGGCTGGATTTGTAATCAGCGACCTCAAAATTCCATGTATACTAATTTTCAACAAAATTCCATTTTTTTTCCAAATTTTTGTCAGGTGGTCTTAGAGGCTAAATTCGAATTTTTAAAATCTCAGGCCGGATTCATAATCAGTGACCTCAAAAACTTACGTATACTAATTTTCATCAAAATCCAGTATCTTGTCAAATTTTTGTCAGGTGATTATAGAGGCTCTAATTTTGATTTCCAAAATTTGAGGCCAGATTCGTGATCAGCAAGCTCAAAAACCCATGCATACCAATTTTCATCAAAATCCAGTACCTTTAAAATTTTTTTTAGGTGATCTTAGAGGCTCTAATTCGAATTTTTTAAATCTGAGGTCGGATTCGTAATCAGCGACCTCAAGAACGTACAGATACCAATTTTCATCCAAATCCATCGATGAAGAAAATATGTAATGTAAATAGTTTACTTTCAGAGTATCACGTCTCAACGTGGGATCAAGTTGTCATTTTCAGACGTGTACACACACATACACACATGTACATACAGACAAATGCATACGACATCATCCCCGAAGTCAGAAAAACTCCGAGGGAAAAAATTTCTCCTGAAACGGCACTTTTTATAGAAATTTTCCGAAATGGCACTGTTTATAGAATTTTTCTGAAATGGCACTTTTTTTACTTGTCAATCTGAAAGGGCACTGTTTATAGAAAGTTTCTGAAATGGAACTTTTTATAGCAAGTTTCTGAAATGAAACGTTTTTCCTCCCAAGCAACGATATACAACATGCATTAATATGTATATATATATATAAATATTATGCAATCCTAGTGAAATTGTGCGATATAATTTACGAAGTTCACTAGGATCACCAAAAAGAGAAGTTCTATTTCTCTAGAAAATATAAAATAACTAAAATAACCAAAATGACTTGAGCATCCAAATAACCAAAAGTTTCGAAGTACGAAACTTCATAAGTGAGAAACAATCATATATATACTTTTTCATTTACTATACTTGAAAATAATTTTCACAAATAATTTCCGTAAAATATACAATGGAAAATAGTGAAAATAACATGTGACCGAAGCCCTGGGAACTATAGGAAAAATTACTATAGTCTCTAGTAAAGTTTACCGAAGTGGCCGTCGGTCCCTGCATTACTCAAAGAAATGGCAATTCTTACAAATTTTTTTTGTAAAATTTACTATATGTTTTCTCTCCGTGTATGTTATCGTTGTATGACGGTCGGAAAGCAAAAAGTGCATTGATCTTGTTATGTAAAAAGAACAAAATTTCTCTCGGTACAAACTGCTCCTGGTAAGCCAAGGCTCGTAAAATATCCTGGTCGGTAGGTGGTCAATTTTTTGTGGTTATTTTTAATGATTTCCGATACCGCAATCTTAGCGCACTGATGAGAAAAAGTCCTGACCATCCAGTCGGTGGTACTGTGTGGCTAGATTTTTCCGATACATCTATGATACTGTTCGCTCGCGCAGTATACCGTATATCTATTGATTTGCATACAGACTGATTGATACCGCAGTGAGCGAGGAGAGTAAACTCATTATTCCAGTTAAAGCTACGATAGATCGTTCGATCAATGAGTTATCCGTCAATGTCTGCAGAGCAAGGGCGGGAATTACTAATACGTGGGAGTTACAGGTACTATTTTTCTGAACAAGTTGGGAACAGTTTGGTTACATGCACTGGTTTACGAACACAAAGTGCTTCATTCGCACAAGATTTTACGTGCTGTGTAGGATCTGGGCACTTTGCACACTCTATTCAGAAAATGTACTTTTCAGTTTACCATATAAAAACTTCTCATGTACTTATACAAGTATATAAAGTGCGAGCCTGAACGTTGATATACTCACTTTCAGTACAAGAGCTTGAGGATTAATATTAGTCTTCTTGCTGAGAAGTGGCTTCCAAACTCTAGTCCATTCTATTTCGTATACATTGAATAGCAGATCATGTAATCATACGTGATTGGGTTTTCACCCTCCATTCTTCAAATTTGTGATATTTACGATCACTGAGGGCTACTCTGTGATATGGAGTTCAAAAGAAAACTCCATATATATTTTTATTCAGCGACGTTTGGACAGCTTGGTTCGCTGGCCTCATCAGGCTATTTATTGTCACAAAACAAAACAACAGTAGACATTACAAACACCATTTACATATAATTCATCGAGAGCAAACAATTTTTCTCACCAATGTAAAAATTAATTAATCCATTCTTAAAAATTAGGGAGTGGAAGGATCGGACTTCCACTGCCACCGTCAAATTTATATCTGCGAGCAAAAGTTAACCAACACGATCTTATATAGAGTCACAGGTGCTAGTTCGTTTGTTGTGGAAAAGGTTATTGACCTTCCTGTACGTGTGGCTGAGTGACTGTGTGTCTTCTTTTCTGTTAAGTGTATGTTTATACATGTGAACATGAAGCATCTCGGAAACAAGTCTCTTATGGTAATTCTTTTCTCTATCCAAAATTTGGATAGGAACAAATCTTTACAATCAAACTTATACACTACGCCGCACAGTGGGGCCAAACAGGTTGAAAATGGGCGAAATTAATCTCGTCCTGGATTTGCTACGGAAATCAAAAAATCTTCTTGGGTTTTCTTCAGAAATACCCACAGTACAAGAAAATCGATCCCCCGACTTGCTACACCCGTAAACTACGACGTTCTGATAGGGTAAAGATGATCTTCTCAACTCTTCTCCAGGCCGAAGCATTTTTTCCAAGGATCCAATAAACAATATATAGTTTATAGGGTTTTTGGGTGCGCTGAATCCGAATTTGCCATTAATTTTGCAAAATTAATTTGTTTAAACAATTTTTTTGAATAAATTATTGCAAAATTGATTTTTATGGCAAATTAAATACCATAATCAGATTCCTCGTAAAAAAACACGTGCAAAATGGTAATTATTGCTGTCAAAATATGTTTCGACATCAAAAATTTATTGAATAGACAAATTTTTAATTTCAACAAATGTTTCAAATTGTTCAATCATCACAAATGCTTATTGGTACTTAGACTATAACTTATGATAGTCAATATGAATCGATGGGGTGTATCAGAAAAGAAATAATTTCCGGATGATGTTGACATGGGATGAAAACTTTGTTTCAACACTAGTTTAATTTTCAATATTCGTCATCAGAACATTCATCCCAAGGAAAGTTCTCCTAAAACAGAATCTAGGGATAGATCGTTATTTTCTTCAATTTCTGAGTCTCTTTCTATAATGATAAGCTTTTATATTTCTTCAGAGAGGGGGGTAGTATCTGGTTTTGGTCTTATAACTCTCATTGGAGATATGTCAGACCACGTGCAGAGGCGATGCATAAGATCAGTCATAGAGTCGATCCCATTGAATATATCGAAATTCAATCTATTGATACAAAATATGAAAAATTTTTCATGAGAAATAAACTATCGAATGAAATTACCTTGAAGTTTTTCTCGTCAAATTTTCTCGCAACTTTTTAATGGTTTTCTGCAGACTTTCTTGAGCTTCCTCCGAAAGCATACCTATTGGTGTCATTGAATAATCCATGATTTGATACCCATGGGTCAATATTAAATGCACTGATGGAGGCATGTAATACCATGGATAAAGCCTGATAAATCGTGAAGCTACGTTTTTGGAATAAATGCGAAACGCTTCTGTGTCTATCGTGTATCCAGACGAAACCACCGATAAGATAACGTAGAAATTATCCAGTAATTGTCTGTCGAAGCCTTGAAAACATATCACTTTTATTTGTACTACCAAGTAAAATCATAATGAAAATAATGACAGTATCAATAACACAGCCACACAAAAAAAAATTTTCGACGCAGGGGGTTTGACTATGTTTACTAATGTTTTCGAGGTCCATAAGCCCATAACACCATGAACTCTGGACGTTGTTTAGCCATAACCTCAAAAAAACTAGTAAATTTGAATTTTCAGAACTATGCATTGTATATAACTATATAACTTGAACAGTTAACGTCTAAAACCTCTAACTCTATAAGCACATAACTTCACAACCCCATAACATCATAACCCCATAACACCCAAACCCCATAACATCATAACCGCATAACCTCACAATCCCGTTACACTATATTATATAATCACCTAGGCTTATAATCAAATAATTCAAACTGTATAAAATCGTTTGGGTTTATGGGGTTCGACAAAGTTAACCTTCAAACTTATCAATATATTACCTTATAACCCAATAACAACATGCCCATATAACCCTGTAACCCCATATTTTCGAGCCGTATTATCCTATAACAATATAACTCAAACTACGCAGTCACAAAAAGAGGTTTTAGACGTTTACTGTACAAGTTATACAGTTATAAAAATTAAAATGTCCTGGAAATTCTAATTTACTAGGTTTTTTAAGGTTATGGCCAAACAACGTCCAGAGTTTATGGTGTTATGGGCTTATGGTGTTATTCGGTTATGGGATTAGAGGTTAGACGTTTACTGTACAATTTATACAGTTATAGAAATTGAAATGTCCTGGAAATTCTAATTTACTAGGTTTTTTGAGGTTATGGCCAAACAACGTCCAGAGTTTATGGTGTTATGGGCTTATGGTTTCATTCGGTTTTGGGTTTAGAGGTTTTGGACGTTTACTGTACAAGTTATACAGTTATAAAAATTAAAATGTCCTGGAAATTCTAATTTACTAGGTTTTTTGAGGTTATGGCCAAACCTCGACCTGCAGGGTTCAAACCGACCTCGGATTCGGATTCAGCGACCCCGAAAACATATAGTATACATAGTCAAACCCCCTGCGTCGAAATTTTTCTTTTTGTGTGGCTGTGCTATCGACATAAGTAAAAACGAGCGCGCTCATGATTTGCTTATACTTTTATGCATCGGAGCTATATATATATAATTGAAAAATACAAAGGCTTATAATATCACCTTGCCATCAACCATCGTTAATTTCATATCGCAGGAGACATTGCAGTTTGGTCTTTCATAATTTTGCAAATTCTTCACTTCCTCTTTCAATCTGCTTTCCTCAGCCTTGATGGAATCATTTGACTCTTTTTCGAATGCTATCCTCAAAGTTTGACAATGACGGTTTGAAGATGGTTTCAGATTTTTCCAGTAAATGATCTCGGTTGTTCTATCTAATAGTTGCAGTGGTACCATTGACGATACAAAAATTTTACTGTAATCTACATTAATGTCACTTGAAGCTTGATAGTAACCTGTTACGTTTGTACCATCAAAACCGTACTTTGCTATCAGAGTGAGTTTCTTGTGAGGGTCACTAGTGAAGTCCAAATTTAAAAATTCAAATGAACGGTTCAGCGTGTGGTTCAACATATCTTGTAAAGGTATTTTTCCCTGCGATTCAGTGACACAAATATTATGTGGATATGTTTTAGATTTGGCTTCGGCAATCTATAATAAAAAATTTTTCGAAATCAATGGGTATGATTAAAGATGAAAAAATTTGAATGATCAAAATCTTTTGAAAAATTGACTGTAAAATTAATTTACCTAACTATTATGGAAAATATAATCAACTTAAGAGAGAACTTTCATTGTTTTAAAATATTTTGAGAATATACTAGCGCGTCAGCAACACAAATACGAATTTACGCTCAAAAGTGATCGTTGGATCTAACAGCGCGCGTAAAACAACAATCGCATCAAGAGAGAGATCGTAGCGCCACTCTATAACTGAACTCACAGTCCGCTCGCGAGTGAGACGGTAACCGTCTCACCCAGAGCGCGTGGCTCCTTTTAGTGTAGAAGGCGATAGCGCGCTTCGGCAAAAGCGACCCACAGCCTCAATTCTCCTTCCGTGTATATATTTTACTAATATTTCACATATGCCTACCTTCTTGTATGATGGGTATAGATTATTATTGTGACGTAACGCTCCTTGTCTTAGAATACAAGACTGTTCTCTAGACAAATTTAACTGTATCATAAGAGCTAAGGCTTCATCTGCAGACATTTGACTAGGTGCAGGTTTTGCCATACGATTGACAAGTTCTTGTGCATTGTCTGGTTCGATAATCATACCAAGCAATTTGGCTCCGGCACGATTTCCATCGTACTTCAATTTTTTTTCAGCTATTTTAAATGATTCTTCACTATTTACTGACATTGCTTGATGATGAAGCCTTTTTCTCAAAGTCTCTTGACTTAACAGCTCATTAGGGAGGCTTGGACGACCAACTGGTTGATCTAATAGAATTGAGGAAGCAATATGTTAAACGTTACGTTATAAACTGCATTAGAATACACCTTCAGATTCATAAATATTCTATTGTTGTTGCCATGGCAGAGCAACAAAGACCACCGAAAAGTTGTATTTTTCAACTTGTGATAATTTATAACTTCAGATACAAGCATTATTCATAAATGATGCATAGGAACTTTTCTTCTTCTAATCAGCTAAATTTTAAGAAAAAAAATTTTTCCGAACCAAAAAAGTGTTATTTTCTTATTTGTTTAAACAATCGCGTTTTAAACAAATTGTATGGCTTTTACAGACTTCAAACCGACAGATTCAGATTCTACGGGAAAAAGTACATGAGAAAACATTCGTTTATTCATAATTAGCCCATGGGTATGATATTCAGTGCATTAGTCCAGTAGCGGGAGTCAAGCGTATACTGAGCTACAACATGGCAAGATGAATCATTGATTATTCGGATTTCCTCGCTGTTATTGGAAAAACCAAGTTCATATTCGGATTCTACGTTAGAAACTGTATTAGAAAACATCTTCAGATTCATGAATATTTTTTTGTTGTTGCCATGGCAGAGCAACAAAGACCACCAAAAAGTGGTATTTTTCAACTTGTGATAATTTATAACTTGAGATACAAGCATTATTCATAGATGGTGCATAGGAACTTTTCTTCTCCAAATGAGCTAAATTTTAAGAAAACAATTTTTCCGAACCAAAAAAGTGTTATTTTCTTATTTGTTTAAACAATCGCGTTTTAAACAAATTGTATGGCTTTTACAGACTTCAAACCAACAAATTCGGATTCTACGGAGAAAAATACATAAGATTCTTTATCTATCTACCGAGGACCTTCTCTGGCCAATGGGAAGGGTGCTAACTCCAGGACTATATGTCCGATGCGTGTTTTTCTCAATATCACATTTTCAAACAGGAAGACAGATTACTCTAATACCGAGGAATAGATTGATCTACAAATTTGATAGTAGCTTCACAGTAACATTTTTTTTGCAAGTACATATCCGTGTTTTGATCAAATGAAAACTCATTTTCTATGGAATAATTACTGTTAATTCTTTTTCCGATAACCGACATTTTTTTCATGAGTGCACTACTTCAAAAAAATCAATTTGAAAATTCCCGATAGATTCCCAAAGATATTCTTTTATAAATTATGAAACTTATTGGGTTTTTTCTTCTAATAAAATAGTTTTCCATACACCGACGTATGTTGAATGAACCCTTTCAAATGATATGCTATCCTACCCATACTCTCAAAAATGATTATCAAAGTACGGTCTTTTTTTGGACTCAAGAAAAGTGTTATCCCTCAAAAGAATTCTGCCTCATGTAAACAAATGTGTCACAAAAGCATCTCAAATTTAATTTTTTGCACATCATAATTATATACCGAAGTAGGTTTATAATGATATTCAAATATAGATCTGAAAATGATCTTCATGATTCATCATCATGATAGCGTCTCTCTAATCATACGCACAAGCGTTATTTTTGTACATACATTTTTTGTCATTCATTTATGATAACATTTTTTTCCGTGGGAAACGAACTGTTTAGCATTGATCTATATGGAAAGACTGTCGGCACGTAAGCACTTTAACAGTTCATTATCCGTTTTGATTTATAATTTATATCAATCAGGAAATACTCATGTTATCAGAGAATATTGAATTGGTTATCAGGAAATACTCATTTTTCTCAATTCATTACCATTTCGATCGTGGTTGGGAATAATGTTTGATGCGTCTATCTTCATATTTATATACTGATCGCACCACTCATCGTACTTGTATGAAAACTGTTGGAGATTCCTCTTATTTTTTGGGAGTTTCTTGAGTTTTTCTTGAACGTGATTGAAAAATCTCTTCTCAAGATAATTCGAAACTGTCTTCCTCCCATCGGAATTCACACCGCGAGTAGTTAAAATATATTCAATAGCAGCTGTTTTGTGGTTTGCACTAATGCAACGTTGAAAGTTCATTGCGTACAATAGTTCGCGGCGTTGAATAACAATATCCATGGTGATCCCCCTTGTAAATAATTTTTGAAATACAAACGAAACTAATATCCTCAACGTTACGGAAAATAAAGTTATCTCATCGATATACCACGACTGACTGACTGTCCGGCTGGAATAGTGACGGACACTGCCACTCACTCACAGAGGATTCTGGGTATTTGTCACAAACAATACCAATCCTGAGGATAGAAGAGACAAACTTTTCAGAACAAGTATTTTCCATAATATTCAAAACATACTTTCATTGTTTTCCAACACAATGACTACTTGTAGTAAGTTTCGGTAATTTCATTACATAGTATTGAAAAATTTAATCCTTTTCGAAAAATGCTGTGAGGAAAAAATTTGATATCAACTGTGTATGTAATGTCAAATATCACATTCTTATGGAAACTTTTGCTAAACTTGAAAATTGGTTTATTCAATAAATTTTTAATGTCGAAATATATTTTGACAGCAATAATTACCATTTTGCACGTGTTTTTTACGAATAATCTGATTTTGGTATTTAATTTACAATAGAAATCAATTTTGCAATAATTTATTAAAAAAAATTGTTTAAACAAATTAATTTTGCAAAATTAATGGCAAATTCGGATTTAGCGCACCCAAAAACCCTATAAGCCATATATTGTTTATCGGATTCTTGGAAAAAATGCTTCGGCCTGGTGAAGAGTTGAGAAGATCATCTTTACCCTATCAGAACGTCGTAGTTTACGGGTGTAGCAAGTCGGGGGATCGATTTTCTTTTACTGTGGGGATTTCTGAAGAAAACCCAAAAAGATGTTTTGTTTTTCGTAGCAAATCCAGGACGAGATTAATTTCGCCCATTTTCAACCTGTTTGGCCCCACTGTGCGCCGGTCTCTTCCCATTTTTCAATTTTGTCTTTGCCAAGTTTAGTTACACATGAGAATTTATTGTTGATTAGGGGCACAGTTCGAATACCGAATTTTTAAATCGAACCAGTAATTTTGTTAAAGTATCTTTTATGGTAGGGAATTGATAATGAACACAACGGTTGTGTATTATTACTGTTGCATTTTTTTGTTGAAAAATTGATTGTTCGTAGTCTATTGTTTATGTTGAAATCTATGAATTTTAAGGGGTAATCATTTTCTAATAATATGTTTTCAATTTTCTGTATGTTTTGAGTGAGGAAATATTCTTTGGAAAGTCGTATGGATCTATCTACTAACCAGGAGACCGCTTGGGATTCGGGTCACCAATCTTGACTAAAATTTTTTTCCTGTTTTCTGGTGGCCATAGTAGAGAGAATCCAGAATTTTAGGGTCCAACGCTCCCAAACTTCCCAGATAGTAATTTATGTAACCTGGGTGGAGACGTTGTTCTCGTCCCAAATGACAATATGTCATCTAAGACGTATTTCCCTCACTGCACTGCACTTTAACTGTTCTCACTTGAACACCACATCACATTCTATCCTAGAAAATATATACAAGGAGTAAATAACGTGTACATTTAACAAATCTTACTTTCATGTCTTACTCACAAAGAGTAAAACATGAAATATATGGAAAAATTAACGATTATCGACTTTTTACTCTGTGCTTGGATACTGAAGCAATAATAACATGTATCCAAGCACAAACACAACAAATATAGTATAATTGGACGTCAATTGAGTGTCAGTATTGATTTTCACTCATGAAAACTTCAATTCTGAACATGTGTCGACCAATATTATGCTATAACTAATATTATTTTAAATTTATCTACCTACAGTTTTGTTCTCGCTTCAATACAACTTCTGGCCCTGTACAGCTTACCTGAAATATGAAAATTATCACAAAGCAACATATTACAGAAGATATATGCACACAGGCAAAGATTAAGTTTACTTATCTGATATTTCTTGCGCCTTGAATGAAAATCCATCAGCTGCATACGATGAAGCTCCAAACCTGCCGGAGAACACTGTGACGGAAATTGATCTATAAACTTTCATTACAATTACTCAAACTGTTGTGAGCAAGCAATGTCTACTTGATGAGTACAAATCACATGTCCAACTGACTGTGTTTACAAACGATGCCTATGGTAACCTGCAGCGTGGAGTCGGTAACATAGGTACTGCGCTGCAGGTTACCATAAGCGTCGTTTGTAAACACTATGTTTAGTTACACATGTGATGTGTACTCATCAGGTAGACATTGCTTACTCACAACAGTTTGAGTAATTGTAATGAAAGTTTATAGATCAATTCCCGTCACAGTGTTCTCCGGCAGGTTTGGAGCTTCATCGTGTGCAGCTGATGGATTTTCATTCAAGGCGCAAGAAATATCAGATAAGTAAACTTAATCTTTGCCTGTGTGCATATATCTTCTGTAATATGTTGCTTTGTGATAATTTTTATATTCCAGGTAAGCTGTACAGGGCCAGAAGTTGTATTGAAGCGAGAACAAAACTGTGAGTAGATACATTTAAAATAATATTGGTTATAGCATGATATTGGTCGACACATGTTCAGAATTGAAGTTTTCATGAGTGAAAATCAATTCTGACACTGCATTGTCGTCCAATTATACTATTTTTGTTGTGTTTGTGCTTGGATACATGTTATTTTTGCTTCAGTATCCAAGCACAGAGTAAAAAGTCGATAATCGTTAATTTTTCCATATATTTCATGTTTTACTCTATGTGAGTAAGACATGAAAGTAAGATCTGTTGAATGTACACGTTATTTACTCCTTGTATATGTTTTCTAGGATAGAATGTGATGTGGTGTTCAAGTGAGAAAAGTTAAAGTGCAGTGCAGTTAGGGAAATACGTCTCAGATGACATATTGTCATTTGGGACGAGAACAACGTCTCCACCCAGGATACATGAATTAATATCTGGGAAGTTTGGGAGCATTGGATCCTAAAATTCTGGATTCTCTCTACTATAGCCACCAGGAAACAGGAAAAAAATTTTAGTCAAGATTAGTGTCCCGAATCCCAAGCGGTCTCCTAGTAAGTTTGAAATAATGTTACGTTTTTGCTGGGTTGTGTGGTTCGAATCAAAATTCAGTAGTCTGCCCGTACATGTCGGCTTCTGATACCAATGTCTGATCAAACGATTTTCACTTTTGATAATCGATAAGTCTAAAAAATTGATCGAGTTAGTATTATCAAGTTCGTGTATGAAATTCAAATTCCTTCCACTTCCTAATTTTTAAGAATGGATTAATTAATTTTTACATTGGTGAGAAAAATTGTTTGCTCTCGATGAAACATATGTAAATGGTGTTTGTAATGTCTACTATTGTTTTGTTTTGTGACAATAAATAGCCTGATGAGGCCAGCGAACCAAGCTGGTGAGACGTCGCTGAAGAAAAATATATATGGAGTTTTCTTTTGAACTCCATATCACGGAGTGGCCCTCAAAGATCGTAACTATCACGAATTCGAATATGTAATCATACGCATCCTTTCCGATTCTAATTACTAATCTTCAATTCAAATCGAAGATGTAAAAGTCCGTCCAAAATTATTTCTCAATATATTATCACATTTTGACATGGTAACTTCATTGAGTTTTTACAAACATATAATTTTTTTTTACAGTTCTTCCCTAACGGATTCGCTTTTGCGACAGGCTCAGATGATGCTACTTGTCGTTTGTTTGACATAAGAGCAGATCAAGAATTAGCGATGTACAGTCATGATAATATAATATGTGGCATTACGAGCGTAGCTTTCAGTAAAAGTGGGAGATTGCTGCTTGCGGGCTACGATGATTTCAATTGCAATGTCTGGGACTCGATGAGAACTGAAAGAGCTGGTGAGTCAAAATCAGGATGTTCAGATCATCTTCGATGGAATTATGTAATAAAGATTTTAGTACCATTCTCCAGGTTTGGAAAGATTTGCATTTTGTGTCTAAGCCACGCGACAGCCGTCGTAATTGTCGACATGTAAGGCCCACACAAGGTCGCCTAGGTTTTCTAAAATCGGGTATTGTGCAAGGCCAGAGCATCTACGTAACTGTTATGGCTCGACCATTATTTAAAAGGGCGGTTAGGCGGAATTCCCCTGTATTGGTGGAAATGTCTGTTTACTACGTGTCGCGATCGAATTTTAATCGGGTAAGATCGCTCGGTCACTCACAATTTCCCAATCCGTCCGGCGCTTCGTTGTTTTTGGCTGTTGCTTGGCAGTGTGGCAGCCGAGTAGTCCGTGGCGCGCTGGGCCGTATGTTTGTTAGTACAGACTGAATCTGTACTTAAGGATGTTCTGGCTACACAGTCATTCCCAAAAGTTTGGAAAATCAGTAAAACGTATTTAGAGATTCGAGCTGCAACAGATGTTTTCGCCTGTGATATGAATAACCGTATTCTTAGTTGTATGGAGGATTTTGAGCAGTCTAAAATCACATTTGAGCTCATTTTTATAAGTGCGTCTTTAACTTTTGAATCTGATTATCATTTAAGTTATGACTTGTCCCTTACTGAGAGGATAGAAAACCATTGATAACTTGTTCCAAAACCAACCCAGGCATATGATCTTCGCATATATCCACTCATTGGATATTATTCTCTCGTTTTAAAGAGTTTTCCGAGATTCTCACTATTTTTTCTATACTTTTCACATAGTTTAAAGCATGAAAATACTCGAATTTCACGAAACTCCATAAGAGTGCATGTAAATCGAAGTGCTCCTATCTTTTTAACCAGCCAACCAGGCTTTCTCAAATTTTGGTTATAACTTTCATACCACCAAATATGCTTATGTACGAAGTTTCAAGTATTTTTCACTATTTTCATTCGTAGCCAGAACATCCTTAAGGTGACAAGCAGCTGCATGCCAGAACTAACTTTTGGAATAGCTCTGGATAAGCATTCTTATCATAATCCCAACCATGTCCGGATTGAAAACCATCAATTGAATTTTCTAAAGACGAAAATGTCGAAAAATGCAATTTTTTTTTTCTTCTATTTCGATATGGCTTGGAAGCTATCGATTCGAGAGCAAAATTGAAGAGGCAAAAAAGTTTCGTTACAAAATTTTCTATGAGAATGGATGAGTTTGAATTTGAAATCTTAACTATTGTTGCTAATATATTGATATGAATACAAAAATTACAGGTTAAAATTTTGCTTGTTTTGCTTGTTTTGGGATTTTTTTATGAATACTCAAATTTTACATACGAATGTGGGATGTCAGGTCAAAATACCTTGTATTCTGATGAAATATTTCCAAAAAATTTCATCTCGATGAGTACAATAGCATCCGTACAATCAATAGCTTCCGAGCTCTATTGAAATAAAAGAAAAAAAAATTTGCATTTTCCGATATTTTCGTCTGTAGCAAATGTAACTGATGATTTACAATCCGGACATGGTTGGGATTATGATTAGAATGCTCATCCGGAGCCATTTCAAAAGTTAGTTTTGGCATGCAGCTGCTTGTCACCTCAAGTACAGGTCCAGTCTGTACTATATATAGGCTCGGATATGGATGTGTGGTGTGGGAGGAGGGGTTGTAAAAGCCAAACCACCGCCGCCGTCAGATTATATATCGATAAGAATTGATGAGAATCGATGAGATATTTCCCATAGCAACCACTATTGATATCCTTGGTAACCGTTTGTTCACATCTCTAGCAAACGTTGCTTCAGAAGCCGGAAAATCAGTTTTAAGTCACACTCGATGGCCAAGGACATTGAATTATTATATTTGCTCCATAGCAACCATTATTTACCTTCCTACCAACCGTTATTTACCGCCCTAGCAACCGTTGCTAAGGGGAAGAAAAATTCACGTAAGTTTTATTTTCGGGATTTCCAATTCTTTGAAAATCAATAATTTCAATAATGAGTGTATCAATAATTGAATAAAAATTACATTTAAAACAATAAAACTCGGAACTTCGATCAAAAAGAATACTGAACGAACGATTCGAATCAAAATAAAAGCTTAATTTCAGCTATGTTGATGTTGAACGTTATTCAGTCTCAGGTTAATAATGATATGATCCTATTTTTTTGGTTTGGTTCAGTAAAAATAGTGTTTCATTTCAGATTTTCGGCAGAAGATTTCGAGAAAGATTGCAACGGTTGCTAGACACGTGAACAATAGTTGCTACGGCTAAAACGGAGATTTTGTATCCTGTGCAGTTGGAAATTAACTGAGGATTAACTGGAAATTAACTGGAAATTAACACGCTGGGGGATTGGCGAGCAAAGCGAGCAGGAGGGTACCCCCCTAGTCATCATTAAGCCTCGAAGTTACACACTAGATCCCGCGTTGTTGGATCTTTGTCTTAATGTTATGTTTGTTTGTGAATCTGCAAGTTACACGTTCGGTGGAGAGCTGCGCCGTATGCAGGCTCTATGTCCGGCCACCGTGACTAGCACGGATCAACTCGTCCGTGTCCGCCGCGGTCACTTCTTTTATAAGCGTCGTGACGTCACGTGAAGATGCGCTCTCAGGGCGCGAAAAGGTTGGAAAGTGCAGTTACACTTCGCGAGAATTACCTCTTTCTCGTAGAGTGATAACAAGCGCGCGTGGCTCAGCTTCTTTCCTACGTTTATACGCGCGTACTTATAACTACGAAGCGCGCTCGATTCGTTACCAATCTATTCATGCGCTGTAATGCGCATCGGTTTTACTTATACATATATTTTACTATTTCACATCGCACTCATTCCACCTGACGAATCGTTCTTGATAAAAAAATACATTCACTCACGGCACGTGGGCCTGTCTCCGATGGAAATATAAGGAGGAACGCATTCTGATCTGGCCAGATCAATTACTTATTTCCTGGCAAACAATTACAGTTGCATTGCATGCGGGTTTTTATACATTCGTCTACACATCCGTCCGTTCGCTCTCGTTCAAGTGCTCGCTGGCTACTCGTCAACTTATACGTGCCGATAAGAAAATATACTATGGCCGTTTCTAACTAAATCGAAGCTGCGCAGTTGCCGTGTGTCACTCGCACATGCAAAAATAACATTCCCGGACGAGCGCCCGCTGGCTGCTCGTGTCTTCACACAGACCGATAAGAGAATATTTTATAGCCGTCATTCATCCTTTCTAACGTTGGGCAGCCGCAAGGATAATGTTAGCTGTCCCCATGATTCCCGTGCACTACGTGCGACTCGCCATCCGTCGCATGGGTGCGTCTCACTCAGCGCATTCTTACACTCATTCATGTGTTCTTAATCCTAATGTTGCTTCTCGGCGCAACTCGGGTAGCATGTGGGCAAAGCGCATGCAGAACGTGCGATGCGACTCTTGTCATTCTAAAATTCCAAAAAAAATGGGCGGGGCAAGGCTGGGCCATAACACGACTATTCGTGAGTAGAACTTGAGCGAGGAGTATCTACACGGAGTGGAAAGTCCATTAAAAATTAAGGTTATGCCCAGAGATAAATACAGGCCTGCAGGGTTGGTATGTAATTGTGTATCCTTGGTGGACTTTCTTACATTGTATAGATCGTCGCCTCCGCAAAGAAAGGTGCGAATTCAGAAGCCAGTTAGAGGAGGTGCGAACTCAGAAGCCAGTTAGAGAAGGTGCTAACTCGGATGCCAGTTGAAGAAGGTGCAAACTCGGAAGCCGGTTAGAGAAGGTGAAAACTCGGAAGGCATTTCATTTTTCTGAAATTTGAGTTGGCAAACCTGACAATCTGATATTTTCTTTTTTTATATAAAAAGTGATCGACTGTAAAATGAAGCCAGTTGACTCGTTATTTTATTGGCTACTATAATGGATGAAATTTGATCAAAAATATACTATTTTGTTTGTATTTCATTCACTTTAAAAATCATATTGCCGCGGTCTTTTTTATGAATACTAGGGAGGTACCCCCCCTGCTCGCTTCGCTCGCCAACCCCCCATGTGTTCTTTAGAAATCAATAATTTCAATAATAAGTGTAGTAATAATTAAAAGAAAATTACATTCAAAACAATAAAACTTTAAACTTGAACTTTCAATTTTGTTCGATTGACAGAATACTGAACGAACGATTCGAATCAAAATAAAAGATTAATGTCAGCTATATTCATGTTAAACGTTTGTTTTTTTAGATTAATAGTGGGTTTAACTTTAGGTTAATAGTGACATGTGCTAGATCATATTTTTTTGTTTGGGGTATTCCGCGTGTTCCATTTCAGATTTTCAGCAGCAGATTTTGAGTAAGATTGCAATGGTTGCTATGGGTAAAACGGAGATTTTGTGTCCTGTGCAGTTGAAAATACTGGAAACGAAACATACGTGAATTTTTCTTTCCCTTAGCAACGGTTGCTAGGGCGGTAAACAACGGTTACTGAAAAGCTAATTGGGAAGATTTTGTGTCCTTTGCCGTAAAGAACTATGGAAATGGGTCATAAATTGATAATTTCCAACCTTCGTAATGGTTGCTAGGGAGGTAAAAAACGATTGCTATGGAACAAATATAACAATTCAGTGCCTCTGGCCATCGAGAATGACTTAAAACTGTTTTCCCAGCTTCCAAAACAACGGTTGCTAGGGATGTAAATAAACGGTAGTTTCGACGAATAAGTGGATTTATATTGAAAATAAATTGTCCAAAATAATAGTTAGTCCTTTCCTTCTACTACAGCAACGGTTTCTAAACACGTAAACAATGGTTGCTATGGGTAAAACGGAGATTTTGTATCCTGTTGAAAATACTGGAAACGAAACTTACTTTTTCTTTCCCTTGGCACCGGTTGCTAGAGCGTTTAAGGGGGGGGGGGTAGGGTTTTGAAGGCAGAAAAAAACAGGTTCTTACAGATTTTTTTTTGGGCGTACGGGGAAAGTACATTCATTTCTGATTATTGTACATTAAAGAGTAGTAATTGAACTATATTCTGTGAAATATTGGTTGAAAAATATTGAAAATTGACCGAATGGCAGCAATTCTTCGCAGGCGCCTCAGAAAAAATACATTTTGCGGTGCACATCATACCTCAGCACTGGATCATCTGAAATGAAATAACCAAAGTTTTTCCCTTAATTTTTGTGTCCCTCTAGGTATCCCTGTCGAGTTTTTCCATTTTTTTTAAATTTTTGAACTTTTTACAAGACTTGAAAGTGAAAATACCGATTTTTGGCCTAAATTCATGACTATTGTTGTTAATAATAAAAAAAATAAAATCAAAAACGAAAAAATCTCAACAGGGTTACCTCATAAATTATGTAAGGAAATACTGTAAAAAATTTGAGAACGATCGGTTGAATAGATTTTGAGATACAGAGTGCACCGACTCATTTCTGAGGCGCCTGCGAAGAATTGCTGCCATTCGGTCAATTTTCAATATTTTTCAACCAATATTTCACAGAATATAGTTCAATTACTACTCTTTCGTGTACAATAATCAGAAATAAATGTACTTTCACCGTACGCCCAAAAAAAAATCTGTAAGAACCTGTTTTTTTTTCTGCCTTCAAAACCCTACCCCCCCCCCCTTAACAACGGTTACTAAGGAGCTAAGTGGGAAGATTTTGTATCCTTTGCAATCGAAAATTATGGACATGGGTCATAGATTCATCATTTCCAACCTTCGCAATGGTTGCTAGGGAGGTAAACAACGGTTGCTATGGAGCAAATATAACAATTCAGTTTTCTTGGTCATCGGTTGCTAGGCAAATAAACAACGGATTTTATTGAAAATTGAACTCGGCCTAGATTTTGCCGCGACTAACCTGTGTGCAAAATTTCCAGGAGATCGGACCATTGCATATTTATTGGAAATAAATAATTTATTCGGTGGAAAAAGAAGATGGAAAAAAGAGGTGGAGAAAGGGGTGAAAAAAGAGGTGAAAAAAGGGGTGAAAAAAGAGGTGGAAAAAAGGGTGGAAAAAGGGTGGAAAAAAGGGGTGGAAAGAGAGATAAAAAAAGGGTGAAAAAATGGGTGGAAAAAGAGGGTGAAACTGAGCAACCAGAAGGAGCAACCAGAGGGAGCAACCGGAGGGAGCAACCAGGGGGACCAACCGGAGGGAGCAACCGGAGGGAGCAACCAGAGGGAGCAACCGGAGGGAGCAACCGGAGGGAGCAACCAGAGGGAGCAACCAGGGGGAGCAAAATGACGACGGCGGCGGCGGCGGCGGCGGCGGCGGCGGTTCAGCTTTTAATATAGAGAGATATAACTGAATTGAATAGTGGGCGCGCTGTAATTATTTCTAATTATTATCAAAAGGACACATACAGGAAATGGACTGATGAGGGTTGAAGAACAAGACTATTTCTGTTTATTTTATTTTGATCAAGATTATTTATTCAAGAAACTTCAAATACTGGGCCCTACGTGTGGAAAATCCCGTAGGCGAGGCTTTGGCAATTCGTCCGTTAATATGCTCCACGTGAGCGTGGTGGACGAAACCAGAGCTTCGTGGTGTCGCCGAATGCCTAGCAATCCGTGCACGATCGACGGTTGTCGTACTTTCTGGCTCGTAGAAACGTTCTGGAACACAATAATCATAATTTTGCGCAGGACAAAGTCTCTGTGCTCTTAGGATTATGTGCAATTCCTTTCAAAACGCGATTTTACTTAAAACTACCCTCGCGACCGAATTATACGCGTACACGACCGCCTAACCCGCTCCCTCGCTACCACTACTCGAAACACCAGGGTGTGTTACTTTGGGGCTTTACGCTTGGGGGTAAAAGTAAAACACGCAGACAAGATAAAGTTCTGCCGTAACAGTAACTTTAGCGCTGGTCCACTTGCACCGGTTTCGCCGAAGCTAATCCCTTCGAAGCGCTAGGTACAATACCGTAGGGTTGTGGACCACGTCGTTGCAAGAATCCGGTCGCCACGTGTACGTTGCCGCAGTCCGGGCACGCAGGTCCTTGTTAGGCGGCTAATCCGTGTGGTGGTTGAGACGAGAATGCCTCTTGCCTCGCGAGGGACACCGTTCTCGGCCGAACTTTGGAGCAGGGAGTGCACCTATGTAGCGCTGAGCACGATATTTGTTGCGATGGGAATGCGTGTGAGCTGTATGTATGTGTGGGCAAGGTTGTGTATGTGTGTATTTGTGTATATGGGTGAGCATATAGAACCGTCGCAATATATTTCTGATGAAATTTCATCGATTCATAGTAGCCAATAAAATAACGAGTCAACTAGCTTCATTCTACAATCGATAACTTTTTATATGAAAAAAGAAAATATCAGATTGTCAGGTTTGCCAACTCAAATTTCAGAAAAATAAAATGCCTTCCGAGTTCGCATCTTCTCTAATCGGCTTCCAAGTTCGCACCTTCTTTAACTGGCTTCCGAGTTAGCACCTTCTCTAACTGGCTTTTGAGTTCGCACCTTTCTTTGCTGAGGTGACGAGATATTCAGGACTTTCTACCAGTTTTTCAGGATGGCCGTGTGAAAACTTAGCTGTATCGTTGTAGCCATTCTGTATTGTGCGGGAAAATATGAACGCGATTTAAAAGTATAACCAAGTTTATTATCAAATAGGTGTAGAAAATTTAACAACACTTACAAGTTGAAGAAGACTGTTATGGAGTATTTATTGAAAATTTATGAATTCCATTTTTTTCCGATAAAATTCTCCCATTCCCCAACTTTTGCAGATCTATCTAAGGCAATATCATCTTGGGATAGTCCACCAAGCCCGAATTTATTCGTCGTTTTTTTCTATCTAAGACAACTGGAACAACTGGAATCAATTTTGCAATAATTAATTTTTTCAAATTTTTGTGCATCTATTTGACCAAAAACTCTGCTGTACTTTCAAGGTAGTTATACCCCAACTACGTTGGTCAAACTGTAGTACTCTCGCTTGACTACCGTAGTTGTCAAAACTTGGCAACGTCGCGCTCGCTCAGCTGTGTGAACCGACAGGGTGGAATTACAGATATATACAATATCTTTACACTTTACGGTCCTCTTGCGGCAGCCGTGAAGCGCGACTTTGCCACGTTGAATCCTCAGCTGATTTCGAGCCAGGAAACCCGTGATTCTCACATCTTTTCTTATTCATTACTTTGTAACGAGACGGTCAGTATCATTGAGCCTCAAATATAACATTCATGGATACTTCAACCAGTTGATCCTAGTTTTTGTGGATTCTCCCAAATGTACTTTTATCACTACTGTATGTTTTAGAATGCTTTTACTGAATGGCCTCATTAACGCCACGTTAAAGATGTCAATTTTTGTTATCGATATCTCTGTAACGGGACGGTCAAAATGATTGATTTTTGGGATACGTAATAAGTGATACGTATATTTCTTGTCTTCCAAGTTTTGAGAAGATCTCAAATAAATGCGATTTAGGGTACAACTACCTTAAATCTCACTATGCGTTCATATTTTCCCGGACAAAAAAGAATGGCTCGAATAAGATGGCTGAAATTTTATAGAACCGCCCTAGAAAATTCGGCAGTCCTGCATATCTGTAGCTCCCCTGTATAATGTGCATAAGAAGTCCACCGTGGATCCACGGTGGACTTCCAGACTTCTAGACGGTAAGCTTGTCTTTGAGCGATTTTGTGAACTGTCTCTGAGTGCTTGAGGGGTCCGAAGAACACATTCCTAGTGGTCCGCAGTGATTACCTGCGTCAAGGAGTTTCTCTAGAAGATCCAATCTTCAATTACTTTTGAAATGTTAAATGTTGTAACTCATAGCAAATGCACTCTAACAACCAAAAGTAGATATACGTTACTCCAGGATACGGATCCTAAGGACTGTAAATATAAGCCCATAACTGGGTGCAGACCATTTTGAAGCTCTTACCCTAAGGAATCGAGTAAAGTTTGTATGGTCCAAAAATGTCATGGCGATCAATTCGGAATTTATAGATACATATTGATCATTGTACAAAATAGCTGAAAGGGTTCAATTTTGAGGTTGAAAAGTAATTTTTCTTAAAAAAAAGGTGATGATTGTTTCGATATTTATCGAGACTAAAGACTCTATGTCCTATGTAGTTAGGGCTGATACAAAGCATGTTTGTAATCACTCTTGAAATAAATATATAAGATTCGGCAGTTGTTGGACTGAAAAAATGCCATCGAACCCTCTCGAGTAGAACGCACGAAGTCCTACTGGCAGGGTTTAGGTTGCGGTGATGATGTTTACGGAAGGAAACCATCTTCAGTAATCTAGGGCCATGCAGGGTTGATGGTCCAATCGAATGAACACGTGCGTGTCCGATGCCAGTAGAGTCCAAATTAATCGGCTCGGGTTGCGTTGGTTGGAATGTTCGCAACCATGCCTGTCTCGCAGTCAGTACGGCGCCTCTCGGCTCATGCTTACTCGCTCTTGTGAAAGAAAACTCGAGCGCTACTTTGGCTTGAGCCGGAGTCCTGAATCTGTGAGTTGACGCGTTCCCTTATAAAAAATAACGTAACGTAAGCGTCAAGTATAAAGTTCTGTTTCTTTTTTTTCAAAGAAAAAATTCCAAAAATATTTTATAAAGTTCAATTTTCCTGAAGCTTAATATACTGCTTGTGACCACGCAAATTGCGCACATTGCCAGCTACAAGGAGAAGTCCCTAAACGACGTGTTTTAGAGGTGTAATAACAGTATTCATTTCGTGATCAAATATTCATTATTAGATGATCTCTGACATGAATGGTTAGATATCAACTAATAACCAACATTCCATCTTGATACTCAGAGTTGGTATTCCAGCGTTGGTTTCGATGATGGGATATCACAAAAACGGGACTCATTTGAGCAACTTGAGATCGCTCCATATGAACTGAAATTTTGTGATCCGTTTTGAAATTCTATTCCAAATGCAACCTTCAAGGGGAAACTTTCTTTGGAGGAAACTGCCTTTGGATAGTCGATTAACCCATTAAGGACGGGACGGACACTTTTTCGAGTCCAACTTCGAGCTATCGCAAAAAAATTCCTAAACCACTGATTTTCATAATTTGAAGTGTGTTCTTTCTGATGGTGACACTCGATTTTCGCTTAAATAAATTTTTTCATGCGAAATCTGTAAATTAATAAAAAAAACACTGATTTTTTTAAAAAAAATTTTTTTCAGATCAAAATTTTTTTACCCTTTAAAATTTTTCGCCCTAGGAATATCCTTAATATTTTTTTTCCAATTAATGTTACGTAAAGTAAACAAAATTTCATTATTTTACTTCACCGATTCTTATCTCGAAAACTATCGACTTTCATAAAGTTTGTAAGAACAAAAAATGTTCAGAATCAATCAAGGAATACGTAAGAATTTTTCCATATTTTTTGGGACCATTTTTGGTTTTTTCAAAACTGTCCATTTTTTTAAAAATCCAAAATAGTCCAAAAAAATCTCGAAAAATTCATACGTATTCTTTGACTGATTCTAAGCATTTTTTGTTCTCACAAACTTTTTATGAAAGTCGATAGTTTTCGAGATAAGAATCGGTGAAGTCAAATAATGAAATTTTTTTTACTTTACGCACCATTTTCACGCGTTTGCATCTCTATGACTTCTTCCCTCAATGTTTTTCGATTTTCAACTGGTGGCTTTTTCAATCAAAACTTTGTAACAATAACTATCAAAATCAGGATAAAAATATCATGCGTACAATGATATTTGTCAAAATCGTGCAGTAATATACTATATGATAACCTGCTTACATTGGAAAACTACGGAAATTTTAAAATTACGTCACTTTATCAAAATGTTCGTGAAAGAAAAACTGTAATAAACCTATATAAATCAATGAATTGAATTGTAAGATAACAAAAGTCTTTATGCATCAGTTATCTCGCCAGAATGAAGGCCGGGCAACGGCAATAATATAGCCGGCTAAAAACGTTATTTTATGTTATACGTGATCATAAACGCTCATTTCACGCATCGAATTCCGTGCGTGAAATATTTCACACACGGAAACCGATGTTTAAAATATTTCACGCACTAGTGCGTGAAATTGCATTTCACGCACTCAAATCTCGATGAGTGAAATTCGCGTTTGGATCACTTATAACATAAAATATCGTATGCAACTCGTGAAATCGCATTTCACGCACTAGTTGCATAATATACTATTGTAACTTGGGTCATTATTTCTCAAAAACTATCAACTTTCATGAAAAGTTTATGGGAATAAAAAATGCTTAGAATCAGTCAAAGAATACGTATGAATTTTTCGAGATTTTTTGGGACTATTTTGGATTTTTCAAAAAATGGACATTTTTGAAAAAAACAAAAATGGTCCCATAAAATCTAGAAAAATTCTTACGTATTCCTTGATTGATTCTGAACATTTTTTGTTCTTACAAACTTTATGAAAGTCGATAGTTTTCGAGATAAGAATCGGTGAAGTAAAATAATGAAATTTTGTTTACTTTACGTAACATTAATTGGAAAAAAAATATTAAGGATATTCCTAGGGCGAAAAATTTTAAAGGGTAAAAAAATTTTGATCTGAAAAAAATTTTTTTTAAAAAAATCAGTGTTTTTTTTATTAATTTACAGATTTCGCATGAAAAAATTTATTTAAGCGAAAATCGAGTGTCACCATCAGAAAGAACACACTTCAAACTATAAAAATCAGTGGTTTAGGATTTTTTTGCGATAAAATTAACCACTTTGTGATAGCTCGAAGTTGGACACGAAAAAGTGTCCGTCCCGTCCTTAATGGGTTAAAGGGAAATCAGTGGCATCCATTACCTTGTGCCAAAAAAGTTAACTTCCACCTCTCTTTCATTTCAATGGGTCTTCCAATGTATGATCTGTGGTGGTGTCAAATTTGTCCTTGACGAGCCAATAAAATCAATATATCATGCACCGATACACTCTCGCTGGCTCTTTTAATCCTATCCGAGTCAATAACAATGCCCTTTCATAATAGAGTATATAATCAGCATTCAGAATACATCTGTAAATGATACTAGAATGAAACCCCCTGCTCGCTCCGCTCGCTAACAGGAAGGAAACGTCCCACTTTAGAAAACAGTGGCGCCCCACTGTAGAAAGCGGTGGGTCTCCACACTGCTAAAATCCGTGGCGGCCACTTTTTCTCTCCGTGGGACCCACCGATTTTTTGGGTAAGCATCTCAGCCGTGAACACGCACAGCGCGTATACCTATATATACGTACGTGCACTCGGCCGTTTGCAGTAATGTTTGTGAACATTTTTACACTACTTTGCAACATAGTAGCGCAAAATGAAAATATACAGATTGTAGCTCTATATTTTTAGTTTCAAAATACCTTTGAAAAATTGAAATCGGACCATCCCTGTTAACCATATCACCATATCAACCGGTTTTCAGATTTTTTCCCCGTTATCAATGATCCGATTGCATCGAATTAGATCTCACTTTGTTGGTATTTCTATACTCAAATTCTTCTCTTTACAGTAACACGATAGCTGCATTAGTTTTCATTATATAAGCAACAAAAGAAAACAACGGAAAATATTCTTTCCGCACAACGCATTTTTTTCTGTATGTTGCTTATAACATGAAAACTAATGCAACTATCGTGTTACTGTACAGAGAAGAATTGTAGAGTATAGAAATACCAACAAAGTGAGATCTAATTCGATGCAATCGGATCATTATTAACGGGGAAAAATTCTGAAAACCGGAAAATCTTGCAGTTTTTTTTAAAAATGCTTATCTCCGTAATTTTTTAAGTTTTAGAGTTGGCCTTCTGCATGAAAGTAGTAAGTTCCATGTACTTGATATGTGATTAAACTAGGCACTGCCAGATCATTGGTTTTAGCACAGTTGCGATTTCTATTTTTTCTCGCAAATTGTTGCAGCATACCTCTTTGCGACAGGGATAGTCCGATTTTAATTTTTCAAAGGTATTTTGAAACTAAAAATATAGAGCTACAATCTGTATATTTTTCATTCTGCGCTACTATGTTGCAAAGTAGTGTAAAAATGTTCACAAACATCACTGCAAACGGCCGAGTGCGCGTACGTATATATAGGTATACGCGCTGTGCGTTAGTTTGTTCACTGCTGAGCTGCCCACCCGAAAAATCGGTGGGTCCCACGAAGAGAAATAGTGGCCGCCACGGATTTTAGCAGTGGGGAGACCCACTGCTTTTTCCAGTAGAGCGCCACTGTTTTCTACAGTAGGACGTTTTCTCTGTGCGTGCTCTCTAAATCTAAATTAGTAAAAAGCTACTATTTGATAGTGTATAGTGGATAGACATAAAATTATACTTTACTATGTAAATAGTAAATATTGTATGTACGAAATGATAAATCTGGATATTATATTCGATTTAATTAGACTCTTTATTAGACACAAGTCACAAGTGATATAATTTGGCGTCCATTTTTGTTGAAGCTGCGCGTGCTTTTACCGTCACAGGATACGTTTGAGTCGTTGCTTCACTTGTGAAAAGTTTTAGTTGAAACCTTCTCGTAGCGCCAATTATGCATTAGGGTTATAAAGAAGTCTCTGATGCACTATACATACCACTAGCCACACACGTATATAATATCCATTGCACAAAGCACGTCCCGATACTCCCGATACACGTCTGAATCATTATTTGTGAATAGTAAAATTTAACTATTGCTTTCTCAAAGAGAAAGCTTTGTAATGGGGCAAAAATCGACCCACCGAATCAGACCTCGGGACCTTGATTTTTGTAATCTACGGGTCGAAAAACATGGAAATCCGAAGTGTCTGTATGTATGTATGTATGTATGTATGAGTGTGCGTCCCGTTTTTTTTTCGTCCACGATAACTCTCGAAGGAATGGTCCGATCTTGCTGAAATTTTGCACACCGCTTAGTTGTGGCAAGATCTAGCCTGAGTTCAACTTTCAGCAAAATCCGTTGGTTATTTTCTTAGCAACCGTTCCTAACGTGTTTTCTCACAAATCCTTATGAGTGCTCATTGGGGCAAGCCGGAAAATCAGTTTTAAATTACACTCGATGGCCAAGGACATTGAATTGTTGTATTTGCTCCTTAGCAACCGTTGTTTACCTCCCTAGCAACCGTTACGAAGGTTGGAAATTATTAATTTATGACCTATTTCCATCATTTTCGGCGGCAAAGGACACAAAATCTTCCCAATTAGCTCCTTAGCAACCGTTGCTAACGGGAAGAAAAATTCATGTAAGTTTCGTTTCCAGTATTTTCAACGTGCTATAGAGAAAATTGGGAAAATTTGTTGTCTTTTGCCGTCGAAAATGATCAAAATGAGTCTTCAAATGTTCTAAATACGGACTCAAGGGCAGGACGGATCGATTTTGACCGCCATTAAACCGTATGACAGTCATAAGATGAATTGATCGAAAAGTTATGCAGGTCCAAATGTCTCGCATCGTGTAGAACCTAGAACCGTTTGCTTTGTTGCATTTGATCAAATAATAAGAGAGCCCGGGCAGACATCAACACTTGCGACAAAGTTTGGTCAATTGAAAAAGAACGAATTTTTGAAAAATAAATGATAGTATCTACGCTAGTGGAATGGTGAAAATACAGGTTTGTGACGCGTTTGTGGGTGATGTTGAAGCATCTTTGAGAAAGCATACTGCTAAGCCACTTGGCAGCGGTTTTTTTTAAAATACCAAGGTCCCGTAAAAATACTGAAATTTTACTATTTTTCAGTAGAAAATAATTTACTACCTGTAATAGTAAAAAATTTACTATTTCAGATTTAGAGAGTGGAATTATTTTCTCACAATATCACTTTGGGATAGTCCACCAAGCCCGATAAAATTCCGATGAAAAAAAAAACTTTTTTTGATGTTTTTTCGAGTCAAGGGTAGTGTCTCCCACAGTCAAACGCTCCCAAACTTCCAAAATATTAATTAACGTATCTTGGTTGGAGCCGTTGGTTTTGTCCCAAATGACAATATGTCCATTGAAACATATTCCTACTTACTGCACTGCATTTCCACTCTTGTCTCTGGATACTACATCTATATTTAATTCTGGGAGATATATTGAAAGAGTCAATAGCATTTATATTTATCAAAATTCACTTCTCTGTCTTACTCATATAGAATGAAACATGAGGATGTCACGGTTCTCAACTTTTTACTCTGTGCTTGGATACTGAAGCAATAACAACATGTATCCAAGCTCAAGAGTCACAAATATAGTAACACTGTACGGAAATTCAGTATCGAAATTGAATTTGATTTGTGGGAACTTCAATTCCGATCACTTGTTGACCAATATTGACAATCGACCAAACTTTTCTACTCACATCCCACACAGCATGCAATATTGCTGCATTATTGGCAAGAAAGATTTGAAATATTGCAGCAATCTTGCACTGTAATATTTCTGCAATATTGATATGTCCGGCTTGCAAGAAAGCAATGAAATATTTCTGCAAGATTTCAACAATATGATTATGAATATTGCATTGAAAGATTACTGCAAGATTGTTGCAATATTTCACTGCAAATTCGTCGACATCCTTGAAATCTTTCATACAATATTTCTGCAAGATTACAGAAATATAACTTTCGAATATTGCATTGAAAGATTGCTGCAAGATTGCTGCAATATTTCTCGGCCGATTCGTTGAGACCCTTGAAATCTTTCATGCAATATTTCTGCAAGATTTCAGAAATATAACTTTCAAATATTGCATTGAAAGATTATTGCAAGATTGCTGCAATATTTCACTGCCGATTCATCGACAGCCTCCGAATCTTTCAAGCAACATTTCAGCAATATCTGTTTGAAATATTGCATTTAGAGATTGATACTAGATATCGCAATATTGGCTAGGAAAATTTGAAATATTGCAGAAATCTTGCACTGCAATATTTCTGCAAGATTTCACTAACATGATTGAGCATATTGCATTGAAAGATTGCTGCAAGATTGCTACAATATTCCAGTACTGACAAATCTGTGAATAATTTTAGATTATCGGGAACTCTTCAATGACTCTCTAGTTTGAGAATGCGGTAGAGATTCCCACAAAAATAGTTTTTCCAGTTTGACTTAGAAATAAGAGTTGGAATCGAGTTTAGTACCCATCATTGTGGATGCTGGTATATAGACAGAGGCATACAGTTTTACTTGCGAGAAGCGAGTCGCCACCTATCGGTAGTGCAAGGAGCAATGCAATATTTCTGCAAGATTCTAGAAGTACAACTTTGAAATATTGCATGGAAAGATTGCTGCAAGATTGCTGCAATATTTGAGAGCCGATTTTTTGAAACCCTTTGAATCTCTTAATCAATATTTCTGCAAGGTTGGTGCAATATCGTCGCCTGGGGGGAAAAAGCAACGATCTCAAAAACGCGCTAAAGAAAGATCTATTTCGATTTAAGCGAAATAAAAAGATCTATTTCGAATTAAGCGAAATAAAAAGATCTATCTCGAATCGAGCGGAATAAAAAGACCTATCTCGAATCGAGCGGAATAAAAAGATCTATTCCGAATCGAGCAGTATAGAAAGATCGTTCTCAAATCGACTTTTAAAGAAACATCTAACTCAAATTTTACATTATAGAAAAATCTATCTCAGGTTTAATTTTATTTTGCGGCGTTTTTTCGAGTTCGGAGTTGATGCGGTACGTGCGCACTTGAGTGCGATTGCTTGTGTGCGTGTGTGTGTATGTAAATATGTGTGTACGTGTGTGTGTAAGGACACATCTGAATGTAATATGCCAAGTTAACTATTTACATTAAACAGTTTTTGCCTCGATGGTTTCTCGTAAAAATTGGTATACATGTGTTTTTGAGGTCGCTGATAACGAATCCGGCCTCAAATTTTGAAAATTCAAATTAGAGCCTCTAAGATCACCTGACAAAAATTTGGAAAAAAATTGAATTTTTTGGAAAATTGGTAATCATGGGTTTTTGAGGTCGCTGATTACGAATCCGGCCTCAGATTTTGAAAATTCAAATTAGAGCATCTAAGATCACGTGACAAAAATTTGGAAAAGAAATTGAATTTTTTTAAAAATTGGTATACATGGGTTTTTGAGGTCGCTGATCACGAATCCGGCCTCAAATTTTGAAAATTAAAATTAAAGCCTCTAAGATCACTTAACATTTGGAAAAATTGAACTTTGTTGAAAATTGGTATTCATGGGTTTTTGAGGTCGCTGATTACGAATCCGGCCTCAGATTTTGAAAATTCAAATTAGAGCCTCTAAGATCACCTGACAAAAATTTGGAAAAAATTGAATTTTTTTAAAAATTGGTATACATGGGTTTTTGAGGTCGCTGATCACGAATCCGGCCTCAAATTTTGAAAATTAGAATTAGAGCCTCTAAGATCACTTAACATTTGGAAAAATTGATATTTGATCACCTGACAAAAATTTGGAAAGAATTGAACTTTGTTGAAAAACTCAGTGGACCAAAATGAAAAACTTTTATATTTGAAAATAATTTTCGAAATTTATTTAAGTTTACTTGACCTCAGGGCACATGGGGTAATTCATCCTACAGGTGGAAATTGATATGATTTCAATAAATAAATTTTCAAGGCATAAGTAACTTGCCAAATAACGTTAATACAATTAATTAATTCAATACAATTTGGATAAAACATCTACGTTAATATGTATGATACACGTGTAAAAATAATAAACATCTATATAATACATTTTTTTATGCTTGAATTGATTAACATAATCAATTGGCAATTGCAATCTCCTTAAATGCTGATAGATGCAATTACATGAATATTTTCATAAGGGAGAATGGAATCCATCACTGATGAATAATGTTATTTATGATTGTTATATCATTGTGATTGCAGAAGAATTCAATGATTTTACACATGAATTAAGATTATTCATCATAAAAATATATACTTTTAATAGAATTTTAAGTTGAATTAAAATAAAGTTATGTGAGGTGAATTGATCTTTTCTTGTTCATTGTATTCATTTTATCCAGATGTTTTATGGCAGACATGTTGAATTCACTTAATTTGTAAATTCAATAAGATATATATATATATATATATATATATATATATACTACTGACTCACAAATTTATGAAACTTTTGGATAGAATCAATCTAATAAACAAAAAAAAGTGATTTGGCAAGTTACTTATGCCTTGAAAATATATTCATTTAAAATCATATCAATTTCTACCTGCAGAATGAATTACCCCATGTGCCCTAAGGTCAAGTAAACTTAAACAAATTACGAAAATTATTTTCAAATATGAAAGTTTTTCAATTTGGCCCGCTGAGTTTATACTTCCCAAAAAATTGCATAATTCTATCAGATTCAACTAAATAAAAAAAAAATTCGGGGGGTTGGGCGCGAACCACCGATCCTTGGGTCGCGAAGCAAAAGCTTTACCCCGGGACCACCACGCATTCTAACAATATAAATCTTGGATGTTATATTTAAGTTGTGACCCCGGAACTATTGAAAATGAGGACTAAGTGCTCATTTTATAACCCTCACCCACCCACCTAATCATAATTTCAACAAAAATATTATGTGCCACTCGTGCTCGTTATGTTGTGGACGCGCGGCACAATCACCAAACCGCTAGGCGGGCACCGGTGCGGCAAAGCGAATAGGCGTCGTTTTCTTGCAGTCCAAATTTGCAGAAAGCTTGCAGCAATATTGCATGAAATGTTACAATGCCATATTTCTGCAATATTTTAATGCAGCTGTTGACTGTCCTCAATCTAGCAGCAGAATCTTGCAGAAATCTTGCAGCAATATTGCATGAAATGTTTCAATGCAATATTTCTGCAGTATTTTATTGCAGTTTTGACTGTCCTCAATCTTGCAGTCAAATCTTGCAGCAATATTGCATGAAATGTTTCAATGCAATATTTCTGCAATATTCCAATACAGCTTTTGACTGTCCTCAATCTTGCAGCAGAATCTTGCAGAAATCTTGCAGCAATATTGCATGAAATCTTGCAATGCAATATATCTGCAATATTTTACTGCAGTCTTTGACTTCTCAGGGTCTTTCAGTTGAATCTTGCAGAAATCTTGCAGTAATATTGCATGAAATCTCTCATCGAAATATTTGTGCAATATTCCAATGTAGCCTTTGACTTTACATGAGCTTGCAGAAGAATCTTGCAGAAATCTTGCAGCGATATTGCATGAAATCTTGTAATGCAATATTTCTGCAATATTTCAATGCAGCTTTTGACTGTCCTCATTCTTGCAGTCAAATCTTGCAGGAATCTTGCAGCAATGTTGCATAGAATATTTCAGGAAAATATTTCAGATATCTTGCAGTAATCTTGCACTGCAATATTTTATTGTAATATTGTGAAATATTTCGTTGAATCTTCCATGAAATGTTGCTGCAATATTTTTGAAATATTTCATTGAAAGATACCAAATCCGCTTCCGAAAGCTACATTGAAATATTGCAGCAATTTTGCTGAAATCTTGCACTGAAATATTTCAGTGAAATATTTCAACGCAATGTTGCATGCTATGTGGGATGTCTGTGAATTGATACTCCATTGTTCAAAATGCTCGTTTGCAGGCCCATCTTTGGGGCCCAATCCATAATATGGAGTTCAATAAATGAAAAACTCCATATAAATTTAGAACTTTTGACGATGGTTTGCTGGCCTTATCAGGCAGTCGAAATCACGAATTATTACATTATTAAAATTATAGGAAGTGAAAGAAACTGACTTTCACTGTTACAGTCAAGACCGCCTCCGGGCAGATACAAATTTGACAGTGACAGTAGAAGTCAGTTCCTTCCACACACATTTTTAATAATGTAATAATTCTTGATTTTGACAACCTGATAAGGCCAGCGAACCATGCTGGCCAAGCTCTCGCTTATAGCTCGGGTTACCGGAAAAGTAAAATAATCACGTGCGAGTGACACGTTCGCGAATGAGAAATGATTTCATCATACAAATAAAAAGATAGTTGTAGAATTACTGTATATATCAAGGATACAAAAAGAGACTCTACCGCGAGAATTCAATTAATTGTAAAAGACCTGCCTACAGACCTCTGTATAGTGATATCCAGCCTCGTTTAAACTCTCGAAGACCGAGAGGAGCCAGAAAATACAGAGTTGGAAAAATGAAGGAGTTTGGATTTCGACACCAAGAGAAGCTCTTAGTAGTGAACAATCTCACTGTATTATTCAGAGACCTTAACAGTGGCTCTTGTATAATCAGTTATTAGGATGATGAGAAGGAAGGGAAAACAGATATAATATAGAAAATAAAACTTACTGTCAGATCCTTTATTGACCGAAACGTTTATACAATTTCCTCGGACTTACAAGGAGAGTATCAGGCCTTCGGGTCACTAATCTGGACCAAACTTGATACGTATGTTCTCTGGAGCTTCAGTAACCATACGCAAAAAATTTTAGGACCTAACGCTCCCTCAGTCCAAAGATATTCACATTACAAGGTTACTTAACTTTATATTTTCAATGATATTTTCATTTACCAGGGGTCATATCAGAACCGGGTCACCAATCTTGACCAAACTTTTTTTGATATTAGTTTGGCTCAAGAATAGGCTGTGCCCACAGTCTCAGGGACCAACACTCCCAAACTTCAAAAATATTGATCATTATAGCTTGTTAGGATCCGTACCTCTCGTCCCAAATGACAATATGTCACCTGAGGCGTATTTTCACTCACTTCACAGCACTTTAACACTAATCACTGGATACTTCAGCATAATTCATCCTGAAACAGATATAAAAAGAGTAAATACATGTAAATTCATCAATATTTACTTTCATATCTTACTCACATGGAGTAAAACATGAAAATAATGAATAAAATTCACGTTTGCGACTTTTCTCTCTGCGCTTGGATACTGAAACAATGTTTACATGTATCCAAGTTCAAGTGACGCATATACACTAGAATTGTATTATAATTCAGTGTCAGAATTGAATTTAATCTATAAGAACTTCAATTCTGCACACTCATTGTCCTAAATCAGACCATATAAAAATAATAACAAAAAATCACTACTTACAGTTATTCGCTATTTCCAATCAAATTTCTGGCCCTGAACTGCTTATCTGGAATACATATTAAAAACAAAGAATCAAATTCTTACATAATTTACATATTCAGAAGAGTAGGTTACAAGAGTACTTATCTGAATTTGGTTGTTTCACCAGCACATTGAAAATCCAACAGCTGCACACGATGAACTTGTTAATCTGTTTCTATACTGGAGGAGACTGTTGAGACTGATACAAAATGAATTTCACTTTCATTTACTCAATCTGCGATTAAGCGACAGTGTACTACGTTTAACTGACGATGATTGTGTTTACCAAAGACCTCTATGCTAACCACAGTATCTTTATCATCGACTTCAAACGCCAATCACAGTTACTGTTGTAGACCTTGAGTGCTGTGAAGTGAAAGAAAATACGCCTCAGATGACATATTGTCATTTGGGACGAGAGGTACGGATCCTAACAAGCTATAATGATCAACATTTTTGAAGTTTGGGAATGTTGGTCCCTGAGACTGTGGGCACAGCCTATTCTTGAGCCAAACTAAGATCAAAAAAAGTTTGGTCAAGATTGGTGACCCGGTTCTGATATGTCCCCTGGTAAGTGAAAATATCATTGAAAGTATAAAGTTAAGTAACCTTGCAATGTGAATATCTTGGGACTGAGGAAGCGTTAGGTCCTAAAACCGTTGGTACAGATTGGTGACCCGAAGGCCTGATTCTCTCCTTGTTAGAGGAAATCGTCACTGTCGACCAAGCAACAGATACACGCTTACAAGAGCGAGATATACAAAGGGACTTGGCCCTGCGGGGACTTAGCCCGAAACAACTCGCTTCCAAGAGCGAGGACCTTGCCGGTCAATGCCTAGGCCAAGAGTAACGCTTTTCTCCGCGGACCATATACAGATTTTTTCGGCTGAGTTCAACTCAAGGGCGGGGATTTGAGGACCGGCCCTCTAACTCCGCGGAATATTCACTTAGCGGATAGTTCGATCGAATCGGAAGTTTGGCAATATATTTAATGACTAAACGTTCGGAATACTATGAATTGTTAATAACCATATTTATTTAACAATAACATAATATCCTGGGAGAATAAAAATTAAAGATAAAATTTATATCCTCTGAAAGTTTAGGGATTTTAAGGGAGATTTTCGCATCGTATACAAGTAAAAAGTTAATAATTATTGTTATTCGAGGGCATAATGTCCGTTTATGGAGTGACGCGCAAGAAAGTTCGTATCGTGGGAGGAGCGCGTCCTGGGCGTATCCAAAATTGACGTCTTCCACAGGGACGAGCTTCGCGGTAAAACAATGAAAAGCCGGCACGTACGTCGCTTCGAGCCGATAGTCGTTGGCGCTCGAATTTTCAGGAAGCTTGACGAACTGATTTCCCAGACTCACAAAGATGCATAAATTGTATTTTGACAGGCGGCCATCGGTTTCACACGGAAAAGCTTATGATCTAGACGTCCGCGTTCGTCATCTTAGGCATCTCGAGTGCGGTATGAATGACGCGATAGTGTGCGGCACTTAAGGGAAGCTTATTTACGACGCGTTGATCGCGGTTGACTCGGCCGAAATGACGCAGCTGCGTGCAGCTGACAACGTAGCATGGCCCGCTTTGAAAATTGATTTGAAAACTTTTCTTATAACTTTTCAAACTGTGAGTAAGCAGCAATGTATGTGTATCTAAGTAAACTCCACACATTCGACTGGTTATGTTTAATAACAACGTCTATGGTAACCTGCACTCTGCAGCGCAGTATCTGTATTATCGATAGAATCCATAGGAGTTCATAGGTGTCGTTAGTAATCATAACCAGTTAAACGTGTGAGGTATACTCATGTACACATGCTTCAGTGAGAGAAATTTTTTTTCATATATTTCATGTTTTACTTCATTCGAGTAAGACATAGAAGTGAATTTTGATAATTATACATGTTAATTACTCTTTCTTTATGTGTTCCAAGATCGAATATAATTTCATATCCATTGATTAGAGTGAAAGTGCAGTGCAGTGAGTAGAAATACGTCTCAGATGACATTGTCGGTTGGGACGAGACCAACGGCTCCAACTAAGTTACGTTAATTAATATCTTGGAAGTTTGGGACTGTGGGACTGTGGGTACACTCTATTCTTGATGCGAACAAACACCAAAAAAATTTTGGTCTAGATTTGTGATCCTAAGTGGTCTCCTAGATAGTGCGCAAAGCTCACTTTTCTCCATGTTTAGACTTCTCAAAGTACCTTATTTTATCACTGTGCAAAAGAGTTGTGCGAGAAAGTAAAAATGTTATTTTATCCAGAAATATACGTTCAGGTTATTACGAAGCCACTAATAATTTTTGATTCTTAGAGATTCTATATAGAAGAGATAAAAATGTTCCTATGTATGCATGTATGTACTATGGTATCTCTCTGATTTGAGTTCTCCAACAAGATTGCCACAAAGATTTTTTCTATTCGACTCAGTCAAGTTCAAAATTCAGACCTCTGAGAGTCGAAATGGGAAAATTAAGCATTTCATCAAAGTAATAGAGGTGAACTCTACATAGTAATGCTTGCCACTATGAAGTTCAGGTGGCCAATATATAGACAAAAGTGTTCGATTTTTTTTTCGAGAAAGGAAAATTAACAAAACGGTAGTGCTGTCTATGTAGAATATGTCGCTCAACATATTTTTTATTGTTGATATTCTTGTTGGTTGATGAGGAGAGGCGGTGCCCCTAAACTCGCTCTTTGTTTCACCCTGCACTTGTCCAAATGCTCGTCGTACCATCGTTGTGATCAAGCAACAAGGGCATAACGCTATATACGCGTGTGAATAATTCATTTTCATAGCCGAACTTTTCGCACATCGTTACGAAAAATTGTGTACGCAACTCGTTGGCACGTAGGTGAAACCAAAACTCGTGTTGACACAAACTCCACTCGTGCTCGATTTCACCTACTTTGCGCACTAGTCACGTAATGTACTATTAATCATGTAGGTAGCGTGTTGGAAAAATTCAAAACAAATGTAACCCCTTGATTTGAACGAAACTTGAGAAAAAAATAAGTAATGAATCAAAATTGGTATAAAGGCGAATCCCCATTTGATCCTTATTTGATCCCCATCCCAGGGGTTCAATTGAAATCTTATTTATATAGTACTATCTTCTTGTTTACAGGTATACTGGCTGGACATGACAATCGAGTATCTTGTTTGGGTGTAACAGAAGATGGTATGGCTGTAGCCACAGGATCATGGGATTCATTTCTACGCATCTGGAACTAGATTTCAGAGTTAAAGAAGTAAAACAAGACGCATAAGTTGACTTTACTCTTCATTCATTGACGATGAAATATAGGTAAAATATGAAAACCTTGAACACCATGGAGTAAAAGAATTCACATTCACGGTTGGGTACATTTTTAATGAACTCAAACGCACATGCTTGTTGGAGACTGCTGATGATACAGCACCAGAGACTGATCGATACTTTAGTTCAGCTACGATTTATTATGGTAATCTCAAGTGATACTCATGATTGTCAGAAAAAAAATAAAACAAAGACAAATAGAAATAGAATTCAAAAGTATTATTTCGTGAACTCGTTTGGGAAGAATAAGTTTTGAATGTTGGAAAGTGAAGAGAAAAAATATAGATGACGAAGATGTAGACTTTTCAGCTAAAAAGTAGAATATGATAATTGGTTTAATTCCCATCATTCTTCAAATAGAAATTGAAACAAGATTTCGAGATGAATGTTTTAAGGAATGATTTTTTTATTCCAGTGATGGATTTGCTCTTAAAATATTATTGAGAAGATCCAATCAGTTCAGAAACTTGATTGCTAGAAAAATAAGGAAACTATATGTAACATGATGTAATATGTCTTATATTTATGTTTGTCTGATTTACGGAGTGAAAGATCTCTCCCGAACTTCGCATTGAATAGGAAAAAAACCTCATTCTTGATAGAAAATTGTCTGGATATTTACGTAATCATTTACCAGTTTGAATTGGAAACAATAGTGATTATCATTTTTATCTTGTTCCGATTATCATTTAACTGGGCTCTACATTGATTCATCCATGATTGAATTATTATACGTGTAGGATATATTCAATGCAAACAGATATATCTCATATAAAAGACTAAATAATAAAGATAAGGAAAATATTAAATCACAAAATGTTTCACAAAACTATATAAAATTTTACAACGTATCTATTTTAATATATATATCCTATGATAATAATGTTATGGTAAAATAGAGAGAATTCCAATCTCCTCTCAGAAAGATGATAGATAACATTCAGTAGAATGTGTGGCTTCATCAGTCTCCTATCATTAAACAAAAACTGTTAGGTTAATACGATAGCAACGTCAATTGTATGTTTTGAAACAAAAAAAAATAATAGAATTGTTTATTGTGCTCCTCTTATACGCGCAAATATGCACATGAATGTACATTTATAGATTAGGGACGAAGAAGAAAATTGATCTATCGCAGAACCCAGCAATTAACCTCTGACATAATAAAGAAAACATAAACTCATCACTTTCAAGATTCGCTTGAGCAATTCCTCACTCTCCGTTATCACTCAGCATTCCCAATCAAAAAATGCGCATGCAAAAGTTAATCACACTCCATTTTCCTCCTTAACAATTTCCTCCGAAAGGAACATTATATAATTTTTATGTACAAGTTATTACATGATCTCTTTTTTCTTGAAGAGAAAACACTGCACTAAATCAGTGAATTCAATTCCTTTAGATGGTAAATCAAAGATGAACTGACAATTATTCTGGAAAAAAAATTTCTCATCAAGTCCATGATGTACTAGCAGCATAATCTCTCAACGTATTTTTCTGAAATACGAATTAACTACATATTAATGCATAAATCTTTCCACAAGTTCTTGATGTACTCGACTACAAAATTCGTTACTCAGTGGTTGATGTCGCCCATAAAGGTCATCTGAAGGTACGCTCCTGGGAGTTACAGCAACGCACCTTATCATTTGGTGAAGTATGCACACGTATACTTGAAAATAAACTTGTTTGCCACGTTCGATTTGGACCGAACAGCTTTCATCTCAATCCTTGGTTGAGAAACTTCAGAATAAGCTTTGTCTCCATTTGGCTATTGAGATGCAACCATCTACATAAAATAAAAATTCAACATCCAGATTGAAACGAATGTACTTTGCGTTATCTGGAGTATAAGAGTTCGACATCGTATATCAACCTAGGGAAGACGAACTTTGTTGCCGACGCATTGTCGAGACGCACCTCGCGCAAGCTGGGCAAATATTTTCATGCAGCAACCAAAAGGGTGCGCGATTCGAGCGAATCAGAGAGATATGCGAATAAGCCCACCGGTCGGAGGCAGAAAATAGAAGAAGGCAAGGGTTCGAAAGGCGGTTCCAATAAACAGCCTGAATCAAGGGATAGTTTAAGTGATAACGAATCAGATAACGAGCTTGGGGATGGGGGTACTGCTTCTAACGAGGACAAAAGACCCATTCCTGACCTGCCAAAAATACCAAAGATTACGACATTCAAGAAGGGTTTTTTCGTTGCCGCGAAGAACGACGCAAACGTGTTCTGGCTTTGTCATTTTAATCAATCTGCGTTCAACACGGGTAAACGGTACGAGTAAAACGGTGAAGATGGACTGAAGATGCAGAAACGCTATTCCAATTCAATAGACCCGCGAACGCTCATGATCGCCATGAAGCATTTTTTGCTGGCATACGCAATTGGTAGATCAGCGCTGTCGTTCTTGTGTAAGAGCACGCCTCCGACTGCTTCGTTTGAAGCGTCAGTTACGTAAAACGTTTTATCCCATTTGGATGCTGCAGTATAGGCTTTGATATGAGCGCCTGTTTAAGTCCCTCGAAAGCATGGTGTTTTCGTTCTGTCCATCGAAAGACTACTATACCACTGAGCAGGTCAGTCAATGGTTTCGCTATATCAGCATACTCGAGGACGAATCGTCGGTAATAGTTGCACATGCCGTTAAATCTCTTGATTTCACGTTTTGTGAGTGGTACGGGAAATTCCGCATTTGCTTCGAGTTCCTCCGAATTTGGCTGCAAGCCTTGTGACGTAATCAAATGACCAAGAAAAATAACCGCTTACTTGTAAAATTGTCATGCCCTCGGATTGAGTCGCATGTTTACTGATACTAGCTCGTCCGCCAGTATTATAAATACTTCCTCTAGCTCTTCGAGTAGGCTTCTTGCCATGTATATGTCGTCGATATAGCCGAAAATATTTCCCTTCGTTTGTTCATCAAGTTTTTTCATTTGTCTCAAAATGTTGATGACCCGTCTAATAATTACGTTAGTATTTTCTTGGAATGCACTTGCAGCATTTCGCATGCCAAATACTAGTCTTCCAAATTGAGAGTGCCCATAAGGAGTCTTAAATGCGGTCTCTCTGCAATCTATTCCTCTCAATTTGATGAAAACCAGGAATCATGTCAACCACCATGAAATGTTCAGTGCTGCCCATATCTTCGGTAACACTCCTGATATTTGGCTCTTGTTTGGTTTAACGACTCCTGTAGCTAACAGCTTGTCGACTTGATTTTGCACGTCTTAAAAAGCCTTCGAAATCGGATAGTGGGGTACGTAAACTGGTTCACGTAAACTGCTAGCTGAAACGCCTGTTCGGTTCGCTCGAATAACGACGTTCCTCTTGAGCGTTAGGTGGATTCATTATTTCATCTTCACGAATTACCTTATGTTATCGTCACGTATGGTGTCGCAAATGTTCTGATTCCCCGCAGGGTCCTGAAAGGATCTGTGTTTACTCGTGTGAATTGGGATCGTAATCAGCATAAGTTTAGGAGCGTATTCAAGCTTTTTCACCAAGAAGCCCTGGAATAAATTTTCCAAATTTCTTCGTAACTCAAATTTGATTAGCTAATCGAGCATGTCGTCAAGTTTTTTCTATTTTTCCTCGGCTGAAATTGGATAAATGTCGCAGTGCTCGTAGCGTGCGGCTAATCCAGTTTCCAATTCTACCTCGATTGGAATTATGTCCAGAGCGTAATCCGTCGTGTTTATTACCTTAAATTTGATGAATCCGTTATTTTCTTGCAATATCATTCTTTTGGTATATACTCCGGGTTTCAAGTGATATTCGGGTACGAAATCTGTTTCTTCATCAAGTTTATCAATGACCCTGTAATCGGTAAGCAGAGATGAGTCTGCAAGAATCATCATTATTCTGTCATTTGCAAAGGGGATTGACTGGCCCTTGAATTCAAGCTTCTCTTCCTCAAAATTCACTAAGCACGTTGTCTTTCAAAAATCTCGAACCAATTAGGGCTGAGTTCTTGATCGGCAAATTATCTGGCACAACTATAAATTTCACAGTTGTACCTAACATATGTAGTTTACATACACCGCATGTTTCAATCTCGCCTATCGTGATCAAATTTTAGGCGGCTCCAACATAGCATCGAAGCTTAATGTTCGGGATTGTCCTGATTCAAGTTGGATGACCGGGATGTACTCAGTGACTCAGTATCGGATGTTGTACACGGGTTGATGTGATTTGTACGCTCTTGTATCGCGGCTACATGTGTAGTTGGACGTGTAAACTGGCCTGCCACGGTCATGTCCTTTGCCGAGGGCCCTTGATCGTTTTCCAGCTACTTGGCCCTCTGGGCTTCAACGTGAATTCTTTCCCTGCATTCCCGAATAATATGCCCTGTTTTATTGCAATAGAAACATACGAAGAGTACGGTAGTCGAATGCTTCGTTTGGTTGGCCTCGCCTGGATCTGACTCTCCTTCAGTTTTTGTTTCTAGCGGGTCGCGAGAATATTGTGCTCTTGCTGGCTGATCTTTCCATGGCAGCGTACCAGGACCTTGCCCTTTCTTTGTGGCGTCTCCTCCTGCTGCCTCGACATAATGAAGTCAGTATAGACATAATCAGTACTGCGACCCATCCCCTGACTTCAAAACTCACTCGTATTCCTTGAGAGCTTGCATCCGATTGTTAATCCGTTTTTCTAGAGTTGTCAAACTCTCACTGAGTAGCGCAAGGTAATGCTCGAATTGAAGCAGGTCTTCTTCCGTCTAAGATATGTCATTGCGATTGTTTTGCGACATTATCACCGTATCTGCTGAACGTATAAAGTGATAAATCTTTCTTTGCAATCTGATAGTTATTTTATTTAACTTGTCCGACACCGTAAAGTTTACTTTCCTGTCTGCTAGTTAATTTTTCAAAGTTTCGCAAGTTTATTGAATTTCTGATAGAATTATATTATAATAGTTTGATTCGCTGCATTCCAAAGTGCTGTCTGAATCAGCCGCGGGTGCCTTACTCGAACTTTACGAAATTGAATCTTTTTTCAAAGCGAAAAACATGGTTATAAAATAATCACTCGTCTCCCCTCCGGATCCGAATTCTCACTCGATCGATGTTTCTCGCTCCAAGATTTGTCGTATTTCAGATCTCAAAAATTTTATCCGATCTACTGATTTATTCAGTTTAATCCATTGAGTCTCAAATTGCAGAAATTATACTTGTACTTTCGAGCTCAAATAATTTGATGAAGAAACGGAAGGTTTATTGCAAAATAGTCATTTCTACTATTTTCGGGTATGCTCTACACGAAACAATGGTTGAAAAGACTGAAAAAATGGATTTTCAATGAATAATTAGCAAATTGAAATAAAAAATTCGATCTTTTGGAGAACTTTTTTTTCAATCCAAAATCAAAAGAAGAATGAATTTTAATTTTACTGTCGAAAATATGCACAAAAGTGCAAAAATTATTTGAACTTTCCAAATTCGTTAAGTTGCCTATGAATTTTTTTAGCAAAATGGTGGCCAAAAAACGGGAATCAATATTATCGATTTTCATTTTATCAGTATTTCGAAGCATACATTTTTATATTCGATATATTTTTTTGAAATTTCGTATGCAGAGGTTTTCAATGTCACTGATAACGATTCTGACATTCGATTCTCAAAATTTTGGATCCAAAATATAGGTGGAGATGAATTCATCTACCTCTATACGGTAAGTGTCGGGCAACGTCGTTCATGGATGAAAACGACGGCCAAAAGATGAACATGATGAGATTCTGAAAATGTGGAAAATCGTCCACCGCCATCTTGGATTCAGAATTTTGAAAATCTCATGTCAGACTTATCATCAGTGCCCCCGAAAACCCATTATTCCAAATTTTTCACGAACCTCCGACTATAAATGTGGAAAATCGTCAGCCACCATCTTGAAACTGCCGTCTTGGATCCAGAATTTTGAGAGTATCATGTCAGAATCGTTATCAGCGACATTGAAAACCTCTGCATACAAAATTTCTATATCAAATATAAAATGTATGCTTCAAAATATTGATGGAATGAAAATCCAAAATATCGATGCTCATTTTTTGGCCGCCATTTTGCTTAAAAAAATCATATTCAGAAAATTTCAACGAATTTGTAAAGTTCAAATATTTTGTACACTTCTGTGCATATTTGCGACGGTAAAATCAAAATTCATTCTTCCTCTGATTTTGGATTGGAAAAAAGTGCTCCAAAAAATCGAATTTTCTATTTCAATTTGTTAATTATTTATCGAAAATGAATTTTTTTAGTCTTCTTTCAACCATGGTTTCATGTAGAGCATACCCGAAAATAGTGACTATTTTGCAATAGACCTTCCGTTTTATTCATCAAATTATTCGAGCTCGAAAGTACAAATAAAATTTCTGCAATTTGGGACTTAATGGGTTAAGATCAGGATATTCTACTCTCTTCTCCAAATTTTTTCCTTTTTCGCTATACGACATCCAGTGGCACGCTAGTGCCACCACCTGGCGAGTAAAGCCAGCTGGTGGCAGCGTGACTCTATATACATTAAGATTGGGTTTAACATACACTTTGGCCTTTATCGGTAATTCTCATCAACCGGTAAGTCGTAATGCAGATTACTGCGAAATGTGTTGATCTACCGATACTTTGTTTTTTCGGTTCAACGGTTGTTACTGATGCTCAGTTATCGCTCTCGAACTTTCCTCCAACTGATTTTGTGCTGTTTGATCTTATAGATCTTCATGAACTTGTAATCCTAATCAAATAGACGTTTCATGCGACACAAATTAAGGGGGGATATACAGTTAGAATGACCAAAAAATACAATTTTTTTTGCATAAAAAGTTAGTAAATTTTCCGTAGAATACGCTCCTGAAACCTTTTTTGGAAATCCGAACTCCGAGTGTTTTTTTTCATCATTGCTGATTAAAGTGTAAGTACGATTTTCCGATATAATTCAAACTTTTAACGCATTTCTCTCAAAACAGCATTTTCGGAGTTTATCCGGTTGAGGTGAAACTCATAGGGTTTCTTTATTATAGTATTACCTTCTATGTGAATTAAAAATTATTCAAAAATGTTTTTTTTTGTTCTAACTGTATATCTACCCTCAAACAGTTTCCCACCGCTACACTGTCACCATAGCTAAGGCCCGATACATGGAAAGGGACTTCATTCAAATTTGCGGTGAGGATTCAGTTCGATTTATGTGGTGGCAAATCTCTCTCCGGGATTGACACTCCGACTTACTCAGAGCGGGCGGTAGTGACGGCCCTGGCAGCGTGCAGGGCGCGAGCAAGGCGCGTAGACCGTGATGTGTGCGAGCTCAGGCGAGAGCGCGTTGGTGGTAGCGAAAGCGCTGCTTGCGTGTAGCGCGTCGGGGCTGCTGAGGGGAGGTGCGAATACCCGTATCTCGCTTCTCGCTACTCCTGGAACGCTGGTATCCGATTATTGCTCACCAGTTCGGTTTTGGCTGCAGGCACGTTCCTTCAGCACCGCAGCTCGCTGGCGAGCGATCACGACTTATATGATCGCCTCGTGGGCAGGTGGTGTAACGAAACCACCCCTTAACACACTTTCTCACTATATCACTTATCTTTATTGATTACACAGCTCCACAAGAAAGAATTGGACCAGAGACTGGACCACCCTACTCCCATGTATTTTTAGCTGTTGAATCCGAATCTTATCTCAGAACGATTCCAGCACCCCCAGTTTTTCCCCTACGAGCCATAAACTCCCTAGAATCCATCGATACGCGGCATCGTAGGTGATTGGAATATTTCTAGAGTAGAGAAACTCCTTGTCCTTCTGTATTTTGTTCTGTTTGATCCAAATGTGATATGAAAAAAATTTCACAACCCTCAGTTTTTCCCCTAGAACCCACAATGTCCCCAGAATTGATCAATACCCGGCATTATAGGTGATTGAAATCTCTAGAGAGGAAAAACTCCTTGTCCTTCTGTATTTTGTTCTGTCTGATCCAAATGTGATATGAAAAAAATTTCACAACCCTCAGTTTTTCCCCTAGAACCCACAATGTCCCCAGAATTGATCAATATCCGGCATTATAGGTGATTGGAATATTTCTAGAGAGGAGAAACTCCTTGTCCTTCTGTATTTTGTTCTGCTCGATCCAAATTGAGGGTCTCGATCGAATAACTCGCACTACGCTCGAACCCAGATGTTGCAGTACGAAGAAGAGAAATTTTTTAACTAAAAATTGAAAGTTTGAAAATCGACAATTTATCGTTACCATCGTATGTGTCTCATTCAGGCGCACATGTTTCACATTTACAGTTCTCAATTTCTGACATTTTCATGACGCTCGAAAATAATTATTTTTTTGACTTCAACTAGTCAGTACTCAGCCGGAAAACCATGCGAAGGCCCTGGGAATAGCATGTTAATTTTGCTTAATTTTTCCCAGGCCGCGCTCATCAATAAAAAAGCCCGGCGCAATAGAAATGCGCATAAAAAACGCGCTCTATTGCGCCGAGCCAAACTTGAGGATAAAAAGGGCAAGTCAGCCTTGACTTGCCACAAAATTGAAAAAGAGTTGGCAAAGAAGAGGAGGTACGAGGCGGCGCGCCTGCGAGGCAGCAACGCGCCATACGCACAAGAGTAGGCGCTTCCCACTCTCGGTACGTATGCGTACCCCACCTAATTTTCCCACCACGGCGTAATGAGCGGCGGCTCGAAGAGCGGCGAGCTTGCGAGCACTTAAATAGCGGTGCTCGGGCTCAGTCTGTTCATTCCGCTCGCATGATCTCGGGGCTCTGGTGGACTTGGACGAACCCAGGTGTGTTCGACGATCCCCAGAGTTGAGACGGGTCTAAGAGGCTTGGATGAACCCAGGTGTGTTCGACGACCTCCCCCGTACCCGTGTTAAACCCCATTTTTGTTACCATTGCGAGGAATGGGGCGAAATCATAGCTTCCCTGACTTTATAAATGAAGCTATGATTGACAGTGACTCCCACCTCTCGCATGGCCTAGAATCATTTATACTTTTAAAAAAAATGAGAATGTGAATGAATGTTACACGCTGCGCGTATATTCATACATTCTCTAGATTTTCATATATAGATATATATAAAAAAAGGTATTCAATAAAGAATCACCTGTATAATATCTTAAAGCCCATAGTGGAGCATTTATTTACATTTTCATTATTTCATTTAGTTGACTAAAATAAAATAAGTAAAATTCGTTCTCGTTCGTTAACATTACAGATCGATCGTGCGTGCGTCGACAGGTACCTCGTCGAGATGAAAACTCGTTTCAGCTTTATGTAAATATATTATTATTATTCAAACATCTTTATAACAAATTATGTATTATTTAAGTTCGATATTGTCCTAAGCAGAGTATATATTTATAATTTACTATAAAATTAAGTATTCAAATTTATATTGATGAAGAAAATGTATTTAGTTTATATTTTAATAAAGAAAGAAAGAGTGAGAGATGATGCAGGGAGAGTTCAGTGAGTCCTGTTCTCCCACTTCATCTTCTTAACTCATTGAATTTATATTTTCTTATATAAATTAAGCTTATCATTTAATACATTATATTTGCATATGCTTCCTTCCCCTACAGGTCAAAAGAATATTAAAAAAATAACTTCGAACCTTCGCATTGGCGCCCGAATAGGGACCTGAGGGTAACAAAAATCAAGGTGGCATGTGTAGAGCTGAAATGAGATCGGACATAACGGAAAGCGCGTCGTACGTCAACGACAATCAGGCGGATGTTTTATTGACCGATGAGCAAGAAAGAATCTTCCAAGCGCAAATCGATATTTATAATCTTGAGCGAAGAATAAACCAACAAGAGATGTGTATGAAATTCATTGTAAATAAACACCAAGAATTAATGAATAAGTAGAGGCACTAGAAAAAGAAAATTCGAGCTAAGAGGAAACCTGCTTTTTACTGAAGTCGGTCATAAACACGCGATAAATAGCATCGAGGAGAAGATTGAAAATACTAATAAAAGAATCGACCAGTTGATCGTGCAAATGCCTCTCTGGCAATTTAATTTCTCTCTTTCATTTAAAACTGTATAATTTTGGATTCTCTGTATAATTTTGATATTATTCTGATTCTCAAAATGAGTATTTTTCTTTATACCAATGAATTCTTGTGTTCTTTAAGTTAAAATAGAGATTAAGTGATATGTAACATATAGAAATCGATAGTATGTATTGGAATTTTTCATGTGTAAATAAAATATAAGTTTATTTTTTGTTCGATGTGGGATTCATTAAAAAAGCTGTAAATTCCAGTATTAACTGAAGATTGAAGAATGTATTTTGTATTTGAAATAAAGTCAAAAGAGAGTGGAAGTGATGAAGGGAGAGTTCAGTGAGTCCTGTTCTCCTACTTCCTTCTAAACTCTTTATTTTTTTTGTTAAACTCCTTCAGATAAATAGTAGTTGGATCACTTGAGATCGAAGTAATAACGTATATTCTTGCGTTTAACAGCTCATTTAATAGAATACCGAATGTGTAAAAATACTGAAATGCGGCCTGATTGGCAAATTTCGGAAGGAGCCCCTCGGAGGACATTCTTCCAATAGAAGAAACAGATGATGAAAGCGAAGAATTCGATGCGTTGGAAGAAGCTCGTGAAGAAATAAATAGCTTACGTACTCGGATTCGCGACAAGAAAACGCCATGCGATTCATGGTTATGCGACACCATCAATTAGAAGAAACGGTACGGGAATTAGAGAAATGGATTGAGTCACGCGATGCTAAGCAGGAGCAATTCAATACTAAAACAAATGAAGCTCTGTTAAAAATGCAAAAAGAGATCGATTCGGTTATTGACCGCATGGCAAAATTAAGCCTCTAAAGTATAACAGATTCAAAATAACTTGCGTCGTGAAACTATCGTTAAAGTATATAACAGGCGGAGTATAAAATCATCAAAAATGGTAATTACTCGCTCAAAAGCCAGCGCGCTGGCTGAGCCGGAGAAAAGGCTTGAGATCACGGAAGAGTTGAATCGAACATATCAAGGCCTTAAGGAGGATATAGATTTGAGTGTCCATGGCCAAGATACATTCGATGAAACGATCGCGAAAAAACATTGCTCTGAATGGTTTGACGTGATTAATAAGGATGTAAAAGAAATTATTGAGTACGTCAGCTGTAATGAGTTAGAGATTGAGAGGATTTACACCAATATCAATGAAATGAAAGAATATCATGATGAATGTAGATCAAATTTCGAAAGTATTGGTAATGATACTCAATCTCTCAAAAGCGATTATTATGATCTGAAAACCAAAATCAATCTAGTGGAAAGAACACAAGATGAAAAACGTAAAAAAGAGATCGATCAGTTGAGAGCTGATTTTGAAATTGAAAATACTTGCGGTGAACCATCATCACAAAAGAAAAGTGAACTCTTGGATTCTGAAGCTATGATGAAAAAAATGGTTTCGATCTCAAGCAAAGTACTTGACGATTTCGTGGAAAATTATCTCGGTAAAGTGATTGAAAAGCAAATCGATGAATCTATTAGTTCGAATGTTTACGGAGATAATTGCCAAGGAACTCGAAAAAGGAAAAGCCATTGAAAATGCATTAACGATAAAAATAGATAAAATTGAAGATTACGTTACTTTGATTGGAAATAAATTAAAAACGTACGAAACAACACTCGATGAAAATACACGCGACGTAGACACGGTATCGCAAAAATACGTAGAGATCAAAAGGCAAAATGAAGAGCTTGCTAAACAAAATGTCCTGCTCATGGAAAAGAATAGTACAGCTTGAAGCAAATCAAACATCTGTGAGCTCTGGAAAAAGCTCACAAGTACGATTTGTAGATGAAGAGCCATTTAGTAGAGCTTCATCTCGCCTAAGATCTTTAACTCCGATAAGAGAATTGAATGAGAAAGAGATGAATTCATCGAATTTAGAAAGATCTCTTTCTCAAACTATCCATAACATATCAACAGCTGCGCAGAAACGTGAATCGCTGCCAGCACCGAAATTCTCTGGAGCCAAGTATGAGAAACCCATCAAATTCTTAAAAGAAATTAAGCGTTATCTTAGACCTGATGAGTTAAATAATGAAGAGATGAAATCAATTCTCTCATCGGCTCTAAAAGGAAACGCAAGTTCATGGTGGGACATTATCGAAGAGTCAATTATTACCTTCGAACAATTTGAAAAAGAATTCCGAGAGAGATTTTGGAATGATTCTGTTATCGATAGTATAAAAAAACGTATCGATAATGGAAAATACGATGAAAAAGGGTATTCGACTCGGGTAGAATATACTACGGAGTTGATTAGTCAGGCTCTAGATACAGAATCTTATTCTGAAAAGGAATTGATTAGACGCCTGGCTGATCATCACTCGAGCGATATACGGTTCACCGTAAAGATACAAAAGATCGAGAATAAATCTGATCTGTTAAATTTATTATCGATAAAAGATGCTGAGTCGCCTTCACTGAGAATAAATCAGAGGCAAGCTCTAGATAAAAACAACACCACTAGTGAAAAGAAAAATGATGATTTCACAGCTAAACAGACGCGTACGTATCCGCCGAAAAAATACGTGAACGCCGTAGCATTAGAAAATCAAAGCAAAAATGATAAAACTCCGAACCCCGAGAAACCTCTCAAGAAAAAAGAGAAAAAAGGAAATAAAAAATCAACGGATGATTCGCTAGACATATTAACGTTAGTGAATGAAAATCCGGTTGAAAAGAACTCGGAAAACTAGTCACAGTTGCGTCAAAAGCCTCGGAAGAATGCGTAGAAAAATGCGACGCAACTGTGCCTAATCAAATTGTATGCAGTATTCTAGAAGATCCACGACACGCGTTACTAGACAATTCTGATGAACAAATGCTTAATCAAAAAGAAGAGCTTCTAGCGTTACCTGAAGCTCTCGTTAAAATAGGCGAGATGGAAGTTTTTTCTCTTCTTGATACGGGGAGTCAGATATCCTGTATATCTGAGGATTTTACACTCGTAATTCCAAATTTTTCGAGAAATGTCCGAAACTCCCAGTATCGGGACAGATGATCGTTGGTGCTACCGGTGCAAAATCTGCTAGGTTAAAACTACAGATTCTCGGAGAGACACAAATTGGACCAATAAAAGCTGACGTAACATATTTGGTTGTACCGAAGCTAATACGTGATTGTATTCTCGGAATAGATGCCTAAAAACATTTCGAACTTGGGTAAATGTTGAAAATGAGGAGATATCCATCCGAAATAACCAGGAGAGCTTTACCTTCTCATACAAAAATAAAAATTGGAAAGTAAGTGAGTTGACTCATAGAGAAATAAAACATGATTCAAGAAGAATCATTTCTCGATGATGATAACTTCTCAAATGGATTATGCGTAGAGGTAGACTCCGAGGAGCTATCGCGCATCTCAAGCCTCCCAGAATATGTAGAAGGATCTACCCAACATGAGGGAGATAATGAATATTCAGGGGAAAATCCAATGGAAAATGATCCATATGGACTAAAAGGCAAAGAGGTCCATGAGAAAATCAACTCACTGGAATTCAATGACTATACCGTATTGAGATTGAGACGGCTTATATGGAAATACAGAAAAGTATTTTCTAAAAAAACCTGGTCGTTTGAAAGGATTTGAATATAAACTGAAAGTAACAGATAAATCTCCTTTCTTTCAAAAACCATACCCAGTTCCGTTGAATCATCGAACAACTGTTCGAAATGAGTTAGTAAAAATGTTAAATTGGGGTATCATTAGAAATTCCGAGAGTCAATACGTGAGTCCTCTAGTAACTTCGGTGAAAAAGGACGGATCAGTTCGAATTTGTCTCGATGCACGTAAGCTCAACGAAAGATTGGAATGCGATTATGATCGTCCAATCAATATTGAGGAATTACTTCAAGTATCCGAAAGCATAGGAATCATGAGTAGCTTGGATTTGCGCAGTAGCTTCTGGCAAATACCCCTCGATGAAGAGAGTAAAAAATACACTGCCTTCATGTTTGAAGGCAGGCTGTATGAATTTAATGTCGTGCCTTTTGGAACAAAAGTAAGCACGGCAGCTCTCATCAGAGGCCTGGACGTGATTACTAGAGGCTTAGGAACAAACTACGCCAATTTTATTGATGACTGGCTTATTTTTTCGAAAAATGCAGCCGAGCATTTGATTCATTTAGAAAGCTCTTTAAAACAAAACAATACAATTTTACTGCAATACAATTTTACTCTGAACTTAATAAATCTCAGTTTCTACGCGAGCAAATCGAATTCCTGGGATTTATATTTAGTACAGAGGGACTAAAAACTAATGAAAAGAAAATCGAACATATACAAAACTTCCACGGCCTAAGAACGTGAGAGAGTTAAAAGGATTCCTCGGTACTATAAATTTTTATTCAAAATTTGCCGAAAAGTACGCAGAGGTACTTGTTCCTCTTATAACTTATTGAAAAGCAAAAATAAATGGGAGTGGGGGGACAGTGAAATCGAATCTTTTCAGAAAGCAAAAGAGCTGTTTATAAAAGAAGTCGTCTTGTCCCGCCCTGATCCTACAAAACCATACATATTGCGCACCGATGCGAGTGAATACGCAATAGGTTCTGTACTCTCCCAAATCGACAATGAAGGATATGAACGTGTCATCATATTCATTAGTCGAATTTTGCATCCGAGTGAAATAACATATTTCACCAAGGAAAAAGAGCTTTTAGCAATTGTATGGAGCTTAGAAAAGCTCAAAACATACTTGCGAGCTGCTAAAATATTTATAAAGACGGATCATAAAGCTCTCACGTTCCTACTCAAAAGTAGATTTACATGCTCGCGAATTCGTCGATGGGTTATGGCGATTCAGGATTTCGATTTACAAATCGAACATGTGCAGGGTCGAGAAAACGTAGTGCCTGACTTGTTGTCGAGACATCCAGACTACTATCCCGATGCACGAATCAAACCCGGAGAAATCGTGATCGCAGCATTACAAAAATTGAAATTGAGTAAGCCACTTATAAACATGCTAAAGAACATCTCTACTTTACAAAAATCAGATGATTTTGTAAAGGAGTGTTACAAAAAGCTTGAATTATATGAGCAGAGGAATGAACTTGCAAACATCACGCAAAAGAAAATTCCACCATTTAAAATAGAGAATGATTTGATGTATAAAGTGAATAAATTAAACATTCTTCTATTAATACTACCGAAAGAAATAGTTAACCATTTAATTATGGAACTACATGAACTTTACGGTCATATAGGGGCTAGAAAAGTGCAAAAGATGATAGAAGAAGAATTCTATGTAAAGAAATTAAGACATCAAGTTTCAGCACTTCTAGCAACCTGTGACTCGTGCCAAAGGAATAAATTCCCAAACAGACGGAATGCAGCTCCTATGCAGAGCATATTAGCCGAGAAACCTAATGATTTATTATCGATAGATTTCTACGGTCCATTGCCTACCTCTACAGGGGACGTGAAACATATATTAGTCACGATCGATGCATTCAGTAAGTACGTAGTACTGTATCCGATCTAACGAGCTAATACGCAAACCGTGCTGCGAAAGCTCTTTTCACATTACTTTCCTAACTATGGGAAACCCAAAAGGATCTCTGTTGATCATGGGACCCAATTTACTAGTGGAAAATTCATAAAAATATTGGAAGAAAATGAAATAGAATTAATTTTCTCGTCCATTAGACATCCACAAAGTAACATAGTTGAAAGAGTGAATAAGGAGCTGGGGAATTTCTTTCGCACGTTCGTGAGTGAGAAACACACAGGATGGGCAAGATACGTCGAAATAATTCAAAAGATTATCAACGAGACGTATCATGCTACAACCGAATTTACTCCAATTGAACTACATCTCAATAAAAAACCATCGAGAGTATGGAAAAAATGGATTAGTTCAGGAGTAAATAATAACGAATTATCACATGAGGAAAAGCTCTTTTTAGCTTCCGAGCGAATAAAAATAAAGGAAAGGCCCGTGCAAAAAACATGATGATGAACATCAAAAATGTTTTGCACAATTTGACGTAGGAGACGAAGTACTCCTACGAGCCAATAATGTTTCAAATCTGGAGCAAAAAGAAATAGCAAAATTCTTCTCCATTTTTGAAGGCCGTATGTGATCAACAGAAAAATCGGCGATGCCACTTATTTTCTAGTTGATCGAATAAATGAGACTGAAAGAGGAAGATTTCACGTGAGTGATTTAAAACAGTATTTTAAATCCGACTCGCAAGTTGAAACTCCAAGAATCGGAGCAACGCCGCATAGCGAGGCGAGCTCCGAAAAAACAATAACAAGGCGCGGCGATTTTCCAGGAACCACGGCAGCGCCTAGACGCATAGCTCGCTGCCGAAAAACTGAAAACGCTCAGTTATCAGTGAGCTGTCACAAGAGAACATCTATGGAGCAAGAACTAGTGTCCCTCGAAGAGGCCCTGGAGCTGTGCGGAGTGAGCGAGCAAGTGCCTGTGCAAATGGAGACGAGCCGTCCGAAGCCCCGGATGATATCCGACGTGATAATTCGACCGGCAATCGACCTCACGTGGCTCGAGCCAATTATAAAAGATTGGACGCTCCCGCAACCGATCTCTCCGATCAGCACCATCGACAACGAGGAGCAAGAGAAAGACGAGGAGCTCTCAGCTGTGAAGAGCCAGCCTCTCCCCCCGCACCCCTCGAACCATCCTCCGCCCTCATTGATATTGAGCCACTATCGGACTCAACCTCCTCCAGCTCCACGGAGTTATTTAGATCATTTGTGAGGAAATATCAAATGAGAGAGGAGCTGAAGGAGGCAAAGATCAGGGCCATCGAAGATCGACTGGTGGAGACGAGAGTGCAGTGGATGGGGGAAAAGTTCCAGCCGTATACGCAGCAAGAATTTGAGCGAGCGGCGGGTGTACGTCTGCGCTTCGGCAAGGAGGACGCAGGCGCATGGGCTCCGAATGAGGTAAGCTACCCTCCAATATAGATGGGAGTTACAAGAAAAACAGAAAAAAAAATTTTTTTTTCTTTAGTTTTCTTGGGGGACTATGCGAAGCCCTGGGAATAGCATGTTAGTTTTGCTTAATTTTTTCCAGGCCGCGCTCATCAATAAAAAAGCCCGGCGCAATAGAAATGCGCATAAAAAACGCGCTCTATTGCGCCGAGCCAAACTTGAGGATAAAAAAGGGCAAGTCAGCCTTGACTTGCCACAAAATTGAAAAAGAGTTGGCAAAGAAGAGGAGGTACGAGGCGGCGCGCCTGCGAGGCAGCAACGCGCCATACGCACAAGAGTAGGCGCTTCCCACTCTCGGTACGTATGCGTACCCAACCTAATTTTCCCACCACGGCGTAATGAGCGGCGGCTCAAAGAGCGGCGAGCTTGCGAGCCCTTAAATAGCGGTGCTCGGGCTCAGTCTGTTCATTCCGCTCGCATGATCTCGGGGCTCTGGTGGACTTGGACGAACCCAGGTGTGTTCGACGATCCCCAGAGTTGAGACGGGTCTAGGAGGCTTGGACGAACCCAGGTGTGTTCGACGACCTCCCCCGTACCCGTGTTAAACCCCATTTTTGTTACCATTGCGAGGAATGGGGCGAAATCATAGCTTCCCTGACTTTATAAATGAAGCTATGATTGACAGTGACTCCCACCTCTCGCATGGCCTAGAATCATTTATACTTTTAAAAAAAATGAGAATGTGAATGAATGTTACACGCTGCGCGTATATTCATACATTCTCTAGATTTTCATATATAGATATATATAAAAAAAGGTATTCAATAAAGAATCACCTGTATAATATCTTAAAGCCCATAGTGGAGCATTTATTTACATTTTCATTATTTCATTTAGTTGACTAAAATAAAATAAGTAAAATTCGTTCTCGTTCGTTAACATTACAGATCGATCGTGCGTGCGTCGACAGGTACCTCGTCGAGATAAAACTCGTTTCAGCTTTATGTAAATATATTATTATTATTCAAACCATCTTTATAACAAATTATGTATTATTTAAGTTCAATATTGTCCTAAGCAGACTATATATTCATAATTTACTATAAAATTAAGTATTCAAATTTATATTGATGAAGGAAATGTATTTAGTTTATATTTTTAATAAAGAAAGAAAGAGTGAGAGATGATGCAGGGAGAGTTCAGTGAGTCCTGTTCTCCCACTTCATCTTCTTAACTCATTGAATTTATTTTTCTTATATAAATTAAGCTTATCATTTAATACATTATATTTGCATATGCTTCCTTCCCCTACAGGTCAAAAGAATATTAAAAAAATAACTTCGAACCTTCGCAACCATGGAATGAGTTCAAAATTTCTTTGTACTACGAGACAACATTCGTGATTCTAATGGACCAAGTCAGTAATTGAAAAAGTCTATTCGTTGAATATTATTGACCACTTGATAAAAAAAAATTCGCTCCACAATTCCCAAACTTTGCGAAGGAAAAGTATGTGAGGAAAGTCAAGCCACGAAAAACTTCCAGCGACAAAGTTGATCGTTGATAATCAAGTAAGTTTTCTAACAAATTTTCATAGGATTTCCTCAATAAATGAGTGAGAAATGAGTAAGAATAAATGAGTGAGACGATAAACGAAAAATTGCGCTGTAAGTGCCTAGCGACCACCTCAACATTCCGACGCTCTCAGCGACGATCATTTCATACAGAAGGCACCTATGCGAGCCGATTCTCTGCACTATAGCACAGGACGACGTACCGCATGCCGTTACAGTCGTTTGAAATAAGAATCGCTAAGAGCGTCGAAGTGTTAAAGCGGGTGGCGGGGCGCTCACAGCACTATTTTTCGTTTATCTTCCATATCTCACCAATTTTTCGATCGATTCATTTGAAACTTTGTAGAAAACTGACTTGATTATCATCGATCAACTTTGTCGCTGAAAGTTTTCCGTGGCTCGATTTTCCACACACACTTTTCTTCACAAAATTTGGGAATTGTGGAGCTAATTTTTTTTTATCAAGTAGTCAATGATATTCAACAAATAGACTGTTTCAATAATTGACTTGGTCAATTAGAATCACGAATGTTGTCTCATAGTACATGGAAAGTTTGAACTCATTCCATGCTGAGTACTGACGAGTTGGAGTCAAAAAAATAATCATTTTCGAGCGTGATGAAAATGTCAGAAACTGTTATTTATGCCGAAAAAAACGACCCAGACATAGAAACTGTCAATGTAAAATATGTGCGCCTAAATGGGACAAATCTGATGGTATGTTAAAAATTTTCAATTTTGAACTTTCAATTTTTAGTTGGAAATGTCCCCACTCCCGACCGCCACACATGGGTTCGAGCGTAGTGCGAGTTATTCGATCGGGACCCTCAATTTGATATGAGAAAAAAATCCAAAACCCTCAGTTTTTCCCTAGAACCCATAATGTCCCTAGAATTATTCGATACGCAGCATTATGAGTGATCAAGGTATTTTGAGTTAAAAAAATTCTCTGTTTCCTCGAATTTTGGTCTGTGTGGTCTTGATCAATACCCGGCATTATAGGTGATTGGAATATTTCTAGAGAAGAGAAACTCCTCGTCCTTCTGTATTTTCTTCTGCTTGATCCAAATATGATATAAAAATATTCCTTAGTTTTTTCCCTATAACCTGCAATATCCCTGAAATTGTTCAATACGCAGTATTATGGCATACTTAGATCTGACCCACTAAACCTGCATTTGACTATCAATTTTCTTTAAGCTCTCTTAGTTTTTCTCCCAGCAGCCGTAAAATTCCTATATCAGGTCAGTATCTGGCATTCACGAGAGTGGGATATTTTTTGTCGTTAGATTCTATTTTTTCGGTTTGTGAACGTAAATGTGACTACCAAATTAGAGCATTGCTCTTACTTTTTCTTCTAGGAGTATGGAAGTCCTTAGGGCTGATCAAGAAACAGCAGATAATATCAATTCATTGTTTTGGGCAAGCCCGTTAAAAATTCTGGTCAATTCTGATCCGTGACATTTACGAGTATTTTCCCTTTTTGTCATGATTTCTATGAGGCTGTCTCTTATCTTCGAAGCTCCTTCTTAATGGGTTTATCTCACGCTTATTCCCTCTGACTTCCGTTCCTCTTTACAAGTTCCAGCAGTAATCTGCTAACATGTTTTCATCCCATCTTCCTTGATATAGTCGCTTCATTTCTTTCAAGTTTTGATGGTAGCGTTGCTAACCTGCTCTGCCTCGCAGGTGTAGACGCTTTGGAAAAACTCAACAAGCTATGATGCGGTTTTTTGTATATTCAGAGAACTGCCGCCAATACTCGTTGAGGCCTGCCGTTTTTTCGTGCAGATATTAATTTATTCTATCAGTCTCTGCACATGATTTTCTGGGGTTTGGCACAAAATTTTGGATGTATGACAAATGTCCCATTCGGCATCCGTAAGCTTCTTTCAGTTGCTTTTCAGTGAAGGCCATGATCAGTGACGTGAATAATCAAAATTGATTGCGAAGAAAAATTACCAATTGTGAATGCTTAATGCACTTCAGATAAAAAAGCAATTGAGATAGTAATAACGACAAATTACAATTGTTATTAGTGAGGCTGTGGAAACAACGATGGTAATCCGACAGCAGTGACGACAAAATTTTCTATTTTCCAAACTCGAACCAATTAGATTTGGAGAGACAATGACGACAGGTAAAAACCCACTGTCAAATATATACAACCGTCGCGCCAGTAACCCTATCATAAAGGCAACGACGAGAATAGCCTAAAGTTAAGGACCATGGAATTGTGGCAACGACGACAAAATTTCCACCTGAGAGACATTCCAGATTTGCAAGAAAATTTGTAACAACGACGACAAAGTTCAATGTGGGATATGCAACGACGACAATACTTCAGTAATCATTTCAAAATTAAAAAAGATTTGAAGCAACAACGACAAAGTTCAAGGAGAAGCTCTATTCAGGATGGAGATAAACATTTGAACAACAAATGAGCATTAACCCATTAACGCCCAAACGGCCGCTCGACGGCCGTTTTTTTGAGCGATAGATTTTATATGGTTATAATGGTTCAAAAAGTTTGAGAAGAACATTTTTCTTGTGCAAAATTTCGTCAGCTTCACGATTCCGTTACTTTTATCTTAGGAACAAAAAAATCTTAGAATCACCTGAAGAACACTCTTGAATTTTTTCAGAATTTTTTGATAAAATTTTTGATTTTTTAAATTCTCAAAAAAACGCAAATTGCTTAAAAACTTCTGAAAAAATTTGAGAATGTTCTTTGAGCAATTTTAAGACTTTTTTGTTCCTATAAATTTTTTGATTCGATCCATAGTTTTCGATAAAAAAAATAATGAAATTATTATATATTTTCAATGAGTTGATAATTATAATCAATTTATTGGCAAACAACATCTTCCTCATTGCTGATAGAGGCAATTATATGAATATAATGAAATTATTCTTTAGAAATTTTTCTTTGCAATCATAGCACAATTTCATTATTTTTTTTCTCGAAAACTATGGATCAAATCGAAAAAATTATAGGAACAAAAAGGTCTTAAAATTACTCAAAGAATATTCTCAAATTTTTTCAGAAGTTTTTAAGCAATTTGCGTTTTATTGAGAATTTGAAAAATCGAAATTTTGAAAAATTTGATCAAAAAATTCTGAAAAAATTCAAGAGTATTCTTCGGGTGATTCTAAGATTTTTTCGTTCTTAAGAATTTTCTGATTTGACCCATGGTTTTCGAGAAAAACAATTGCCAAGTTGAAAGCTACAATTTTTTCGGTCGGCCGCCATTTTGGGTCTTCCAAAAATAAATTTGAACAATTACAACTATGCCAACTTTCAGTTTAAGATCCATGGACGCTCGAAATTCACTTCCCGGGGTTCGTTGCGACCGGTTTCCATGTTTTACGGTTGACACAAACAAATTTTTGACTCGATATTTTGTGTTTTTTTGCAATCAATTGTTTATAACAATAAGGGCGTTCATTTAATCAAAATAAAAGTAACGGAATCGGAAAGCTGACAAAATTTTTCACAAGAAAATGTTCTTCCAAAATTTTTTGAATCATTATAACCATATGAAATCTATCGCTCAAAAAAACGGCCGTCGAGCGGCCGTTTGGGCGATAATGGGTTAAAACAAGGCGTGCTGGCGGGGGGCAACAGTGTAAACGCCGACACTGACTGCCGCGTGAAGCTCGATGAGATGAGCGGGTGCGCGGTGGGAGCTGACCGGCAACAGTCAGCCGCGCGTGAATGCAAGCCGGCAGGGGAAGCACAACGTGGATCGCCAAATGCGAGCCGCGATGAAACGAGGTGGAGGGGGGGGGGAATCAACTGTCGGTTTCCAAGAGTTGCCCGGGGCTGCGCTAGCGAGGTGGGCAAGAGGAAGAGCAAACTGAGTCACGTGACGCCGCGTGCAAAGGCCATGAAGAATAATGGTGCCGCGCAAAAAACCAAACTAGGACTCACCGGCCGCGGCTGAGCTGCAGTGGCTTTCTCCTTCCTCTGACCCTCGCCGTTGTTGATACTCGACACCGATCCCGAACGTCGAAAAATAGCGGTGTGTTTCTTGAGGCGCCTGTTGGCGCGAAGACCTCCGAGGGACTCGCACCGGCCCTTGTGCTTGTGTTATTACTTGAAGTTTTAAATAAACGTATGTAACAATTTTCAAGAGCACTCTACCCTGTTTAATAGACAGCCAAAGTGGCTAATTCTACTGTTTTTTTTCATTTCCAGAACCTCAACTTACACCCTGGAAATGACCTCTGAGTCCAAAAATAAATGAAGTTTTTGTCTGCAAATCATATGAATCTCACAGAAAAATCATTTCCAAGGTTATTAGAGCATATAGAGTACTCCACATTATTACTTGGAGTCTCTATTTTTGTGTTCTGGGAGTTCGCTTGTTAAGAGCTCCACCCTATGGGTACTGAGAGTTGCCTTATTTTATGCCTCACACAGCCTATATAGTCAAAAAGTGGGCCTGAAATCTGTAAGCTCTCAATAATATTTAAATAATTAAAGCATTTTGAAGGGTTGATAGTAAAATTTTATGACCACTTGTACAATGTAGAAAATACAAATTTAATGGATTTGGGGTAGGTAAAAATTGGTGTGGAGGGGTAAATTTATCTTGAATGACTTCAATGAGTGGAAATAATAATAAATAAATATATATTTTAGTCTAAAAATAAACATTAAACAAGTTTTTATGATGCGTCGAAATATTGATTTTCCGGCCCTCTAAAGGTTAGTGGTCAATGAATTGTCTCTATTGTACTAACATTTCCACAAAACTATTGATAAAATATGTGTGTCATGAATTGCATATACTCGATAAAAAAGATTAATCGAAAAAAATAATTCATCAAGTGCGCATTGCACACGCCTTATGATACACAAGACAATAGATGAATTTCCAATAATTTGTCTAATATCAACAAGAAAATGATGAAATATAGTAGAAGCAGCCGCGTCCACTGCTGAATTTTGAAATATGAATTAATTCAAAACTGTTGAGAGAGAATAGTTTTTCTTTTATTTCGTCAATTGTACACAAATTGTATCGTATGTTACGTGTTTTTTTGCAATAAATTTTTAGCCTGGTGAAGCCAGTAAATTTTACTGGCAAAACATTGCAACAACTAATTAAGGTAACTGTAGCGAATCCGCCACCCCCTACATGTTTTTTGCGAATTTCACTATGATAAACTTGGAATTTCCAAATTCTGCGAACGACATCTTGAAGGATAGCCTAATACCTTTCAAAAACCATCTCTGTAGTTATCATGTGGCCATTTTAACCTATTAAAAATGTTAATTAAAAAAAACGCAAAAGGTCCAAGTTGGCTACTCGGAATAGATGGTAATCCTAGTATTATAGGAGTACTATATAGAAGAAGGCCAATTCCAACTACTAGAAGAATTTTAATTCGTAGTGGAAACAAATCATAACTTTGAATTTCTGCTCAGAGGAACCGTCTTTAGTTCACTTAAATTAGAAAAAGAAGGAAAAATCAGTAAGTGAAACTCCGAAGTGTTGTAGGAGAGCGGTTTAAGGGGATCCACTACGTTTCAAAAAACTCAGAACTGGGTGACGGTAACTTTGCATTACAGTTTGGCCTCTAGTGGGAAAAGTTAGAAAGATAAGCAAATTCCGTCTGAATAATTATTTTCATCATGACCTTCCGTATAATTAAGCGTCGAAAAAACCGCAAACAGTATTTAATTGAAAATGTATGTCAAATTTACAAGTAGCACCCTCTTGAAATTCGATTCATTTCTTTGTTCGGCAGAGAGAAATTCACGACCCCTCTCTCTGTCTCTCTAATTCTTTCTACATGCAAAAAAGATCCGAGGTCCGGAAAGTAGCCTTTTTTCAGGCCCATCGCCTGCCTGCGGTGGCAGACGGCAGCCTTCGCTTTGCAGCAGATCCCCTGCTTCAGAGTGTATTGGCCCGCTCTCGGCGAAGCATCTTCGACTCACTGGTAGCTTTTCTCATATTTCGGAATTTACTTCTCGGCTACAGATGGCGTGAAAGATAAAAATTATCCAAATAAAGTTCAGTGACTTGACGATTTAGTGTGGAAAATTGATAATCCCAATATAATCATATAATTTTTAAGGTATAAATTCTATTATTTTTACACCCTATGGATGTTATCTTGTCCATATTGCTTACTATCGTTCTCACTATGAATGAAGAATAGAATGAGAGATTTTGGTGTTATTATATGGATTAGAACTGATTCTAGAGTGCAACAACTTTGGCGCGCTGTGGAAATAGCGCCAGCGTCAAAACTGTAAACTAACGTTCTAACAATTTTTTAAATTTATCAAGAAATATTTTCCCATTCCGAATATGCTTGCTTAACCATGCATGAGCTAAAATTTCATCAGAAAGTATTGATAACTTTAGGAAAATAATGGAATACTAAATGTAGGTTATACAAAATGTAGTGGATCCCCTCAAGGGCTAAATGAGCGGAAAATGGATCAAAAATTTGCTTTTAATACCCCCAATATGACCCGAGAGCGACTGATGATCAGAGATCACCGGAAATACGAAACACGACGAACGTGTCAAATTGCCTGCAGTCCACAGTTACCTTATGGGGAGGTTTTCATCTAGCATCTCGAAAATGACCCATTTTTCTTTATTCTTTTTCGTAGAAGCAATTGAATAATGGTATGGAACTTTTCCACTCGTACTTATATATCATTTAAGTGCATGAAAAATTTTTTTTTATTGGAAAATAATCATCATATAATAAGTTAAACACACGTTTATGGGCACGCCTCTACAAAAAGTTTCCGCATGGTGGGAACTCTAGAGCCTCCAATTTTTATCTGAGATCGAAAAACGAAAGAGTTTCAGAAATTATATTACATTTGTGGGATATTATACCGATAATACCGAAAAAAAGTTGAAAATTAACAAAATGACGGACTTGTGAAATTTACGTACCGATTTCGCACTTTTTTTTTGCTCTTAAAATCAATATATAGACAAGAAATAATAAAAAAATAGATGGTTTTATAGGTATAAGCTCCCAGGGATTTAATTGCCTTTAGAATAAAAAAAAATTAAAGTCGATCCCTTGATTAGTTTTTGAGCTATGATTCCCACCAGTTTTAAAAAAGTCGTTTCGAGATAAACGCGTTTAAAGATTCGGTTAACCGTATCAATAACGTTAATCATCAGTTGATTATTATGCTAAAACTTTTTGAAAAAAACGATTGTGGTCACACACTTTTAGGGACATATTCTACACTTCATAAGGTATCAAAATCAGCAAAAAGAAAATAATCGATTTTTTTAAATTGCTTGATGAGAACCTCCCCTTATGTGGTAGATATTGTGATTCTCCTTTCCCAATTCTCACTGGGTTGGCCCTCAAAGATCGACCATTTACACAATTTTAGAGAATGTTGAACTCCACTTCCTTAGGTATCATTCATCAATATTCACCCATGAAATCCACTTATATTGGGTAAACTGCATGGCTAGAGTTACAACAGCTATTGACGGGTTAAGTCAAATTGCAACTTTAAGTGGAGATTCTCATCAAGCAATTTCAAAAAATCGATTTTTTTTACCAATTTCGATATCATATGATGTGTAGAATATGCCCCTAAAAGCGTGTGACCAAAATATTTTTTTTTAAAAAGTTATAGCATAATAATGGAACCTATGATCAACGTTATTCTTATCGTTAACCGAATCTTTGAACGCGTTTATCTCAAAATGACTTTTTTTGAATTGGTGGGAATCCTATCTCAGAAACTAATTGAGAGATCGACTTGAATCTTTTTTCATTTTAGAGGCAATTGAATTCCTGGGACTTTATATCTATAAAACTATTGATTTTGTTATTATTTTTTGTCTATATATCGATTTTGAGACGATTTTTACTCGGAGACGTTGTTCAACTTTGGGTGACCAATCATGACCAATTAAAAAAGAAAATTACGTCCATTTCTTCTTTTTCAATTATCAAGTCAAATGTTAATTCAGACACATATTTTGTCGAATCAAGGGTGCAAATATATATACCCACTGTCTCCGGGTCCTATATTTTGACCAAACCTGTTTTAATGTGCTCTATACCACATATGGGGCGTTTCGCCTCAATCCTCCCAGCGCTGCGCGCGAGCGCCGAAACATGCCGTTTTCAACTCGTGTTTACGATGCCAAAATGTCCCTGAGAAAATGATTCGATAGGTCATTTCCATGTAGTTTTTTCTCAGCTTTCCAACGGTGTAATTAGTTTTCCGGAAATTTTCCATTTTCATCCCCAAAAAATATAAAACATCGCATATCTCAAAAAGTATATTTTTAATATTTTTTTTAATGGTCTCAATCGAAAGCTGAGGATTTTTTACGTAGGAAAATATGTTTTCCAAGGAGTGCACGAATGATTTTCTCTGAGAAATAGAACGTCGAAAAGTAGACGTAGCGCTACTCCGGCGCACGGAGCGCGTGAGCGCCAATCATGCTGTTTTCAACTCTCCCCAACGATACCAAAATGCATCTGAGAAAATTATATTATGAGTCGATCCCATGTTATTTTTCCTCAGCTTTCCAATGGTGTTGTCAGTTTTCCGAAAATTTTCCATTTTCATCCCCAAAAAATAAGAAACATCGCATATCTCAAAAAGTATATTTTTAATATTTTTTTTAATGATCTCAATCGAAAGCTGAGGATTTTTTACGTAGGGAAATATGTTTTCCAAAGAGTGCACGAATAATTTTCTCTGAGAAATAGAACGTCGAAAAGTAGACGTAGCGCTACTCCGGCGCACGGAGCGCGTGAGCGCCAATCATGCTGTTTTCTACTCTTCTGAACGATACTCAAATGCATCTGAGAAAATTGCATTATGAGTCGATCCCTCAGCTTTTTTCCTCAGCTTTCCAATGGTGTTATCAGTTTTCCGAAAATTTTCCATTCTCATCCCCAAAAAATAAGAAACATCGCATATCTCAAAAAGAGTATAGTTCACGTACTTCATGTTATTTTTGCTCTCTTTTTCAGCTTTCTTTGCTTTTTTGAAGTTTTCGTTAAACGCATTCGTATAGGAACTTTTTCTTTGCTCTGTATAGCACTTTTTTTCGGGAAGATGTTATATTTAGAACTCAATGAAGTTCTTTTGAGCTTCAATGTTTTCCCACCTGCTGGAATAATTGCATGATATTGCAAAGTTCCCGGTGTTATGGCCCGACCAGTGGGAAGGGACTTATTTAAATTTTGCGGTGGGGGAACCGGTTTAATTGATGTGGCGGCGAATCGCTACTCGAGATTGACATTCCGAACTTACTCCGATGTGCGCTGCAAATGCACGGAGCGCGCGGTAGTTACGGCCCTGGCAGCGTGCATCGCCAAGCGAGGCGCGTGGACCGTGATGTGTGCGGGCTCCGGCAAGAGCGCGTTGGTGGGAGCGAGAGCGCTGCTTGGGCGCTGCACGTCGCGACTGCGGAGGGGAGGGGCGGATACCCGTCTCTCGCTTCTGGATACTCCCAAAACGCTGGTGTCCGATTACGGCCCACCAGTTCGGCTTCGGCTGCAGGCGCGCTCCTTCGGCTCGGCAGCTCGCTGGCAAGCGATCACGTCCTATGTGATCGCCTCGTGGGTAGGAGGTGTAACAAAACTACTCACAACACCCTTTCTTGCTATATCACTGATCTTTATTAACTATTAGCACTAATAATATTACGAATGGTCTTCAACTAATGCGACACGCCCGGGAATTCCGTAACTAATTGTCTGTGAGCGGTACGCGTAGCAAACGTCTGTTGCTTTCGGTGGCGGGTGGAATTCTGCTGCGGCCGGCCGCAGCTCGCTCTCTTATCCTCTCCGTGACGTCACACTGATAGGGTCGCGGAACGCTCCTCGAAGGTGCCGCGACACTATCCGAGTGGTCGAATAGCTCCTTATATGGTCATGGCTCCGGATGAGGCGCGGAGTAACACCGTGGCGTCAGGGACTACATTTCTTAATTCTACTGCGCAATAAAATCCTCACGCATATATAGATATATATTATGTATAACTTGGCGTTACATGATTGACTTATTCCTAATAACAATTGACAAATATGCGTATTTGTATGCGCGCCCGCGAGACTTACTCGATAAAGGATAATTCTACTTTATTATTACATTGTTTCTATTATTTAGGAATGTACACATAGTGATCTCGAGTCATTAGCTCTCGATCGATGGTGTATGCTGCCTGATTGTAGGGCAGGTCGCTTTATTAGTAATGCAAAATGTTTATATGTACATATGATGTCAATGAATTGGTTATTCCTCAGCATAAGGTTATACTGAATGGATATAAAATGAATAACTCGTTGTGAACACGTTGCATCGGTCATGATCGTACGCGGAGTTACTACGCTTTGGCTTTGGAATCGCGGGACGTATATGTATACCGAATTTGTTGATTAGCTATGCATTTGATCAAGGCCGTTGCAGAATGATCGTGCAGCTTCTTATGCCTGAAGGCTAACTTGTTATCAGATTTCTTATCAACTAGCCTAGCCCGCTCATTGTAAACTTCTAGGATAAAACATAAATCTGAAAACTTATTATGTAATATGCCACGCCCTGGCCATACTTCACTCTCGAGATGCACGACGGAGGGTAATGCAATCATCGCCTGTAGATGATACCGCAGCGCGTCTTGATTACCGTGCGCCGTGTCTCTCTCACTCGTCTACTCATTCATACAATTATCGTCTCTACACTGGCAAACAGCTGAGCTGCTCGCGTCGTCGTAGGACTCGTGTGGGGCAGAGAGCATGACGATAGCTGGATCTTTGTTGAGATCGGGGAAATCGGTGGAAGAAAAAAACCAAAATAATTTGGCGGGGCAAGGCTGGGCCATAACACCGGTATAGATTTAACTCTATCCAGCCTTGGTTTTAATTCCAAAACAGTTTGGTCGTAAGACTCTTTACTACTATAAAAAATGTTGGTACCTTTGCAATGATCTTTCGCCCAATTGTAAAGATCTTCAGGTGTTAAAATTCGATTGCCAGATGTAAGTTGCAGACTTGCTCGTTTCGCACCTCTTTTTATGTTTGCGCCTCTGCCATCACATGCACCTTTGCCATGTGCAGTGGCATAGAAGTGCCATTCAGCTGGAATTCCAAAATCTTCTTCATGAAAAAGAAGATTTTGGAAATGTGTCTTATTTTTAAAATGTTGAGCTGCTCCATCAGTTAGATAATACACTTTTTCCACTACAAAATTATTTTTCAGATGCAACATGATAATTTTCTGATACTCATAAACTGCAACAGAATCATGGTTGAGATTGTCAGAAATTATAGCAATACTCAGATGTTCAAGCTCATTATTTATTTTGTAATAGACCACGACAGTAAAATCTGTGGCTTGATTATTATTCCAGTGGAATGATTGCGCAGAATTTTGTATCACAAATGCATAGTTTTCTGAAAAATCGCAACACACAAGAAATTCTCTTTCTTTGAGGTTTAGTTTCAAATCATTTACAAAATGTGACTGCTTTTTAGCGAAAAAATCGTGTGTCTTTAATTTTAACAATTTTTGGCCCAGTATATCCACAAATTCATTAACATTTACAACTTTTGAACCTATTGTACACCGATCTGTTTGAAACCATGAATCATATTGCACTTCAAAAATATTATTTTTATCAAAAGATTCAAGCAAATGTTGTCGTAATATAGACATGTTGGAACAATCTAAGCAGTCACCAAAATAACATTCATCACGTGCATTACCACATACAATTGCTTGGATACAATCATGATAGTTTTCAAGGTGCAATTCAGTGTTTTTTGTCAAACTTCCTATATCAATAGCATTGAGCAAGAGCTTGACATTTTCATGATGAACACATACGCATACATTATGTGTACCACTGCTTCCAGCGAGAACACAATGTGGGGGCCTTAACTCAGTGAATTTCGTAAATCCAATTTTAACATGTTTATATTCTTGTTTAAATAAACAATGAATTTCATTCAAGTTACCAAGCAGTAATCGTTTTTGAACGTGTTCTCTTTTGCCATTACTTTGCTTGACAGATACATAATCTTTTAAGCCTGGCATAATTCGGCTAATATCATCTCTTCCATAGAAACCTTCCACCAACTTGACAGTTTCATCTGGAAATATTTTGCCATTTTTATTTTCCGGTATTGAAAAAATCCCGCTCTTAGCTACTAAATTTTTTGCTTCTCGAGCTTCCCATTCACTGCAATTGAATTCTCTCATCAAGTCCCTACGAGACCAATAATCAGGGGCAAGAGTTAACAACTGAATTCTATCTTGCTTCGTCGTTGATTTTGAGAATTTATTTTTTATTTGTTCGAGGACTGTCAAACCTGCTTTATGATATTCATCGTTACACTCGAATCTTGCTTTTTTACATTCAGATGAAGGTGAATCTGATTTCTGTCTGTACATTTCACGTCGACAAGTGTAACAGATCTTTGCTTTCTTTGGTATCAAGGGATATGCGCTTCTCAATGGCATTGGAAAGTCGTACAATTCTTTAGATGACGGATGATTTTTTTTATCTGAAGGATTTATGCATTTCAATTTCCAGGATGAATCCATTGTAGTTTGTACAAGGAGTCAAATAAATAACCAAGCCAATACAATTAACGACTTTATGGAAAAATGAATATGCTCGAAGTTGTGGGTGCTCGAAGGACTTATAAAAACGCCTTGAAAATAATACGATGAAAAAATGATTCAATTTATATACAGCAGATGAAAATTCTTCTTGTGTATTATTGAAAATACCATGAAAGCCACCTATCGGATAAAAAATGAAACAGTAGGCCTTTACTAAAGTGAAAGCATCGGAACTTTTCTTGCGCGTTCTATTTTCCAAAGAAAATAATTGAATTATTCTCTAAGAAAAATCTTTTTGGAGATGAAAATGGAAAATTTTCGGAAAACTGACAACACCATTGGAAAGCTGAGGAAAAATAACATGGGATCGACTCATAATATAATTTTCTCAGATGCATTTTGGTATCGTTGGGGAGAGTTGAAAACAGCATGATTGGCGCTCACGCGCTCCGTGCGCCGGAGTAGCGCTACGTCTACTTTTCGACGTTCTATTTCTCAGAGAAAATCATTCGTGCACTCCTTGGAAAACATATTTTCCTACGTGAAAAATCCTCAGCTTTCGATTGTGACCATTAAAAAAAATATTAAAAATATACTTTTTGAGATATGCGATGTTTTATATTTTTTGGGGATGAAAATGGAAAATTTCCGGAAAACTAATTACACCGTTGGAAAGCTGAGAAAAAACTACATAGAAATGACCTATCGAATCATTTTCTTAGAGACATTTTGGCATCGTAAACACTAGTTGAAAACGGCATGTTTCGGCGCTCGCGCGCAGCGCTGGGAGGATTGAGGCGAAACGCCCCATATATGTATAGACACATTCCAGGGATTTAGGCCAATGCTGCTCCCTATTTTTATTGTACTGTCATATAGCAAATCAAACATGATCTTCAGGAATATTTTTCCTTATAAATATCTCTTAAGGCCTCCCCGCGTTCTCATAATGTCAATAAAGCCTACATAGCTTGGGTTACAAAACACTTATCCTGATGACACCAAATAGACGTATATTTGTGAAACCAACTTTCTTAACTCGTTCCTATTACCGTCTAGGCCTAGATAACGAAGCAGCAATAAGAGTATGGGCGTTATGATGGTCATAAATTCATTATAATTCTGGTCTCAGCGCGAGTCGAAAGATTTAATAAAAATTAAGCTTTCGTTAGAAAAGTCATAGGCCTCAATCGAAATATGCAGAAATTTTTGTGATCAGTAAGTTAACCACTATTTAACAACAGTTTAAAGTTTCATTAATTGATTTTCTCTTCCTTTTTCTATTCCAATATTCTCTCTTAATCTAAGAAATCACCTGTAAATGATTTTTTTTTCATATTTCTGTTAATTTATTGAATAAATAACTATGAGTAATTGAAAATAATGAAATATTGTTGCCTGTACAATGAATATTGATTCCTTACTGTTATTTATACATAACCTAGCCCAGGGTGTTTCACGGTCACTCAGTGGTCTTTCCGAGTTAATAAACTGTGTTTCCTGGTTAGAATGAGAGGATTATGGGCTCTTCGCCAAGGATGTTTCCCGGTCAATCGAACCGAATTCACGAACTCAAATGAGAGGATTATGGGCTCCTCGCCGAAGGTACTCCCCGGTCCATTAGCGGAGTTTCCCGGCCGATCGTCCGTGTTCCACGGTCTATCGACCGGATTGATTAGTAAAAATAGGAGGATTATGGGCTTCTCGCCAAGACAACCGCTCGATTAGCGGTGTTTCCCGGTCGATTGAACGTGTTTCCCAAGCCATTGACCGGATGTCGCGGTATAAAGTGTGACGAGTGTCAGCGGAGACCCATTATTGCACGGTCGGAAAGCGCGCCGCGTTCGCGGCAACCCTCGCTCAAGACACGCGAAAGACCGACAGGGGAGGAAGGGAAGGGAGAAGGGATGGTGGCCGGCACGCGCCGCAAGTGCAAGCCAGAAGACGAGCGCGCGACGGCTCATTGAGTCGCCGGCCCTGCGATCGATCACCGCGATCGACCACCGATTCAGAGCCGCGATTCTTTCCGCATCGACGGGTGAAAAACCGTGCACTTTTCACCCACCGACGTCCGTAATCCAAATATCGGGGAGGATTTTATTTCTTCGCGATATTAGAATTTTCGGGAACCGCGGTAAGCAACGGCGCGATCACGGGCGTGATTCCCCACTCATAACCACACCGCTTACGCAACCGCAGCAAGCCGGATCAGCTCAAGAGATTCATTGGGTTGAATGACTGGTCTCTCGTAAGGAATGGACTGGTTTCTCGTATTTTTCGAAATTTTTTTTTCTTCAAATAGATAGATAGATCTCTGTTTTTAATTAAGATTTTTTTTAAATAGATACCCTGTCTCTTTCGCTCACGTAAAGGGCAAACTACAGGTGGTAGACAGATAGTTTTTGTTAAGATTTGTAGTGCATTGTACGAGGGCCGTACGAGAGCAAGCTACCAATATCCCTGCGCAAACAACAAATCTATGTTAGATTTGATTGATTTCCGCGGGATTTTTAAATCTTGAAATCACCAAGAGCGACTTGGTGGAGTCATAAGTCAGACAGAAGCGCACACCTGTAGTTTCCCTACAAGTCCGTCGATATTGTAAGCGAGCGAAAAGCTACCAAAGCGAAGATGTCGGTCGACGAGCAAGACATGACTAGTTCACTGGAGAACTAGATCATTTTCTTGAACACTGAAGACCTACAGGAGACCCTAGGACTAATGGAGCTGCGCACAGACGGCAGTCGGTTCGCCCAACACCTACGCCTGGAAAAATGGCTCTTAGGCGACTACTCGGCTTCGGACTTTGCGTCCACCAATGAAGAGGAGAACGCAAAGCGAATTAGGCTGACAAGCCTGCGGAGCGAGATAGTCGCGAAAATCATCATGGAGCGGACGGATAGCCCTATAGCGGACCCCAATGTGCAGCTGAATGAGACACACTCGTTCAAGACTCGCAGTGAGGAGCGGGCAGAGCACGGTAGTCTTACAGGACGTTGACGAGGCACCGACCGGGAGCGATAACCCGAACAACACAAGGCGTGCTGAGCAGCGGACAGATTTCCCGACCGACAAGCGGGAAGGAGTTATTAACGAGCAGCGACCGGTGGACAAAGCCAACGCGAACATACGTGTTCGGCCAGCTGGAAATTCGCCAGAACAAACAGAGTCGCAAACCAATCAACGACAAAATTGACAAGCTGACGAACCATCGACGAGTAAAGCGGCGTGGAATGGCCGGCCTCCGCAACAAAATGGCATGTCTGATATACAGGATCGACATGAGTGCACACACTCAACAGAGATACAGGGAGTCTTCGAACTGTAACGAACGTCAAATGGGGTCGTGTTTGTTATTTGAGGTGCGCGTGGCATCAGTAAACCGACCCTAAATCAACAGACAGAGGGCGAAGGTAGTAATAAACCCGGTGGAGGTAGCAACAAACCCCCCGGTCAGGCAAAGCCAGCAGCGAATAAGCCGAGGTCCGGGATACCCGACGGCAGCCCATTCGCTTCTTACGGATGCGGCGCTTCGAACGTGATGAGAAATTACTCAGCGTGTCAGAAAAGAGAGGGAGCTCCCGAAGGAAACCCGAATGCGGGAAACGAGCCAAAGAACGGGTAAACGAAGCGGCACCCGTTCTATCGTCGATGGAAGCCTCAGAACCGAGCAGACAAGCGAAGTCGACAGTAACTCGGGCAAATACCTCGGGCGAATCGTCACAACTCGAGCCGGATGACGAGACGGCAAAACCCGAAGGTAGAGAAGGGCACTGGTGGATGCAAGTCAGTATAGCAGACTTCCGATTGAGGGGGCTGGACGACACAGTAGGCTCCAGAACAACCATGGGCTAGCTGGGTCTACAGTTAGCGAGCGCGTGCAAGCGAAAAACAATACCAGCGAAAGGCAGACGCACGCGCTGTGCAAACGGATTTTACTCGCAAATAGTAGGCCACATAGACCTGCCGTTCACAGTCTCAGGCGTAACGAAAAATATCCGCGTGGATATAATGCCCGAATGCTGGACGGGATTGCATTCTAGGGGTGAATTGAGGGAAGGCATCATCTCACTGTCGGCTATGGGAATCGCTGAATTATCGGAGTGCGAGAGAATACAAGTAGATTTGATGCTCGATGAAATACCCAAGCGAAATACTCGGAGCAATGAGTTCAATCGAGCACGACATAAACATCGAATCCACTCGGCCGATAAAGCATCGAATCTACTTGTATTCTCTCGAAGCCCGATGTTTATCCATTGCCGTATATGGACAGCATATTCCAAAGGCTCCAAAGCGCACGGTACATCTCGACCATAGATCTGAGCAGCGCGTACTGGCAAATCAAACTGACCGAGAGATCGAAACCCCCATCGTCAACGGATGCGAGTGACACTGGACTCGGGGCCGTGCTAATCCAAAACATCTACAGAAATGAACGGGTTCTAGAGTTTGCCAGCCGTGTTTTGACACCGGCGGAACGCTACTACATAGTGACGAAACAGAAGTGCCTCGCGGTGCTGTGGGCCATAAGGAAATTCAGGCCATACGTAGAGGGCTACGCGATAAAGGTGATCGCGGATCACAGTAGCCTCCGCCGCGCTGGCTGTGCAATTTAAGGAACCCAACGGGTAGACTGGCCCGGTGGGCGTTAGAATTGCAAGGCCAGATATACACGATCAAGCACTGAATCACGTGCCCGATGCGCTTTCGAGAATGTATGAGGGTGAAGAAAGTGGGACGTCCGCTTTTTTACACATAGAACAGACCACGGACAGCTGGAAGATCAAATACCATTATTTGTAATGCTGAGAAGTGTGCACTGATGCAACATTTCAATTAAGAGTAATGTACAATGAGTGAGACATGTTGGTGATGATTTTTAGACAGCTGTAGCTGAATAATTTATTTATCGTATACTATTGAATTTCAGATAACATGTGAACTAGTGACAAATTAGATGATGATGAAGAGTGAAAATGCTATCGATAGTAGGGGAGCATGTAAAATTCATGATTTTAGTGTGAACAATGCGTATAGAAGCTTAGACAAGCTCACTCTATGAGTCAGCGAGCAATGTCATACATGTGAAAAAACCTAGAAATACCAGTATTTTTTGAAATAGATATCAGTATTTTCTGAAATTTGATGTATCCATAACTCCAACAGGAGGCCCCATTAGTCAAAATCCCTGGAATGGGTCTATACGTAAGTGGTATAGAGCACATTAAAACAGGTTTGGTAAAAATGTAGGACCCGGAGACTGTGGTGTCCTCTTGTTAGTATTTTCATGGATGCCAGTATGGGCTCTTTCAAGTAATGTGTGTGTATGTGTGTACACTGTAAAAAATCTTTATGTAAATTAACTACCGCAAGCGAAAAAATTTACTGCGATATACGTAGTAAATTTACACAACTGTGTGAATTCTCACCGTTCATCGATGGTTACATTTTTATTTTTATATATATTTTTATATATATTTTATTTTTATACAATATATTATTTTTACATCATCGGTGGAGTTTTACACCAACATATGAAATTTCCATCGTGTCATTTTACACGTATCGTTGAATTTTACATGCCCCGTATGATTTTACACTCATTGATACAGAGACGCCATCTAAATTCACCCATCTGTGTAACTCTTGTGCAATTACTAGCTTCGGGTGCTTTTTTTACGAGCCGACCGCGCGTATGTACATTCGTCGTCATACATGTCTATTCGTTCGTTTCGAAAATTAATCTTGCCAATTTTTATCTCTCCGAAATATCAATTATAATAATACATCAACATTAACCAATACAGAAATGCAGATAGTATCAATTTAATATGATCTGTATCTTCGTAAGAGGAAAATACAAAGAAAATGAACATTAAAAATAGAATAGCATCTGGAATTGTAGACCGAAATTAAGATCCAAGATTTGGTTAATTATTCTTTCATCTCTAAAGAAACAATATTTCTATTTATTTCTTAATCGGTGAATAGAATACCATGTTAATTCTGTCAGAAAGTTGATATAATCAGTTTTTTTGGAGATCAAAGCTCGCTCACTTGAGCTTCAAGATCAATATTTTTCTAAGGGAATAATCGTGTTCGTATGAGATGAACAGCAAATTGAACTGCTCTGGAATGATACATCTCAAACAAGTATATATATGCTGTTATCCCACTTGGGAAATAATAACTATTCACACGATTTTCAATGGTACACATCGACACAGAGAATAACGCTTTGGAGAGATGAAAATACATCAGGAATAAGGCTTCTCGCTCCTATATGGAAGCGAGATTGCATCCGAAATTACGTTGGAAAATACAGCTCGTTCTTGATTCTCTCGTTTGTTGTGTAACGCGAGTCGCGCGTAGCATTATTACGGACGGCATTATTTTTACTTGTTATCAAATTAGATGTTAGCTCAGCGGAGGCTGAACGGCGCAACGTTTCCTCGTGCACTCGGCCGAGCTTGAGAGTAATCGAACTTCCACGCGCGCGAGAGCATCGACGGAGAACAAAACGAGATTGCAGTCATTTTGCTAGAATTTCTCGCTGGATCCACAAGAATGTAGGACAAACGAGCTCGCGGGGTATTGTACTTCTGAAGTTTCCTCTTCGATAACGAGTCGAAGGAGAAATCATCACGGATCATCGACTCCGATGCGCTCATCTCTCGAGCGGGGCTTCTAGTTTTTGCGCGGCATATCGGGTCAAACAAAACCGCCGATTTTCGGGGAAGATATGAAAATTCAATAAACTTACTTTTCGCCATTTTTCTTTGGTCCTTGCAGGTCCGTCCATCGCGTTTAACCTAATGCGTGCTGACTGTGGACGCGAGGCATGTTCCGCCAAACTCGGATTAGTACGTATGCGAACAGTCCAGTATCTATAAACATGTTGGTGATCGCTGCTGCTGCTGCTGCTGCTGCTGCTGCTGCTATTGCTGAACGCGAAAAACGTATCCAAGCGCGTAATCATATTATTACACGGAACACACATTTAAGGGACACAAGTGATGCATTTAACCCATTAAGTCCCAAATTGCAGAAATTTTATTGGTACTTTCGAGCTCAAATATTTTGATGAATAAGACGGAAGGTTTATTGCAAAATAGCCATTCCTACTATTTTCGGGTATGCTCTACATGATACAATAGTTAAACAGACTAAAAAAATTGATTTTCAATAAATAATTAACAAATTAGAATAAAAAATGCGATTTTTTGGAGCCCTGTTTTTTTTCAATCCAAAATCAGAGGAAGAAAGAATTTTATTTTTACCGTCGAAAATATGCACAGAAGTGCACAAAATATTCAAACTTTCCAAATTCGTTGAGATTTTTCGACTATGATTTTTTTCAGCAAAATGGCGGCCAAACAACGGGAATCAATATTTTGGATTTTCATTTTATCAATATTTTAAAGCATACGTTCTCATATTCGATATATTCCTCTGAAATTCCGTATACAGGGGTTTTCAATGTCGCTGATAACGATTCTGACATCCAATTTTCAAAATTCTGGATCCAAGATGGCGGTTTCAAGATGGCGGCTGATGATTTTCCACATTTTTAGTCGGAGAATCGTGAAAATTTGGAATAATGGGTTTTCGGGGGCGCTGATGATGATTCTGACATCAGATTCTCAAAATTCCGTATCCAAGATGGCGGTTTCAAGATGGCGGCTCATGATTTTGTACATTTTTAGTCGGAGAATCGTAAAAATTTGGACTGATGGGTTCTTGGGGGCGCTGATGATAAATCTAACGTCAGATTTTCAAAATTTCGTATCCAAGATGGCGGTTTCAAGATGGCGGCTCATAATTTTGTACATTTTTAGTCGAAGAATCCCGAAAATTTGGACTAATAGGTTCTTGGGGGCGCTGATGATAAATCTGACATCAGGTTTTCGAAATTCTGTATCCAAGATGGCGGTATCAAGATGGCGGTGGGCAGTTTTCTATATTTTCAAAATCTCGTTATTTTCATCTTTTAGCCGTCGTTTTTATCCATTAACGTCGTTGACGAAATATAGATAAAATGAAGATTCAAATTTTTAGTTTCCGATTTCAGTCACTATTATGCTAAAAAAAAATTATAAATGGAAAAACTCAACACTCTATTTCAGCAGTAAAGATTTAGAAACCCTTTTATTCACATTTTCACGAACCTCCAACTAAAAATGTACAAAATCATGAGCCGCCATCTTGAAACCGCCATCTTGGATACGAAATTTTGAGGATCTGATGTCAGATTTATCATCAGCGCCCCCGAAAACCCATTATCCCAAATTTTCACGATTCTCCGACTAAAAATGTGGAAAATCGTCAGCCGCCATTTTGAAACCGCCATCTTGGATCCGGAATTTTGAGAATTGTTATCAGCGACATTGAAAACCTCTGTATACGGAATTTCAAAGGAATATATCGAATATGAGAATGTACGCTTTAAAATATTGATAAATTGAAAATCCAAAATATTGATTCCCGTTTTTTGGCCGCCATTTTGCGACGGTAAAAATAAAATTCCTTCTTCCTCTGATTTTGGATTGAAAAAAAACAGTGCTCCAAAAAATCGCATTTTTTATTTTAATTTGTTAATTATTTATTGAAAATCAATTTTTTTAGTCTTTTTAACCATTGTATCGTGTAGAACATACCCGAAAATAGTAGGAATGACTATTTTGCAATAAACCTTCCGTCTTATTCATCAAAATATTTGAGCTCGAAAGTACCAATAAAATTTCTGCAATTTGGGACTTAATGGGTTAAGATTGCAGAAGGAGTATTTTTTCACCATTACAGGCAAGATTTGTGTATCCGTTTTTATTTCAGTGATAAATTTAGAATTTTGGAAATAGTTTATAATAGTGTTTTTTTCATTTCATCAGAATGTTTCCTCACATTGCTGAAAGGCTGATTGCGATGCTGACACCTGCTCTGTCAAACCATCCACAAGGAATACCACCTCACATTCAAGTTCTATCAGTGGTGCGTTTCCTAGTTGAAGGCGGGTATCAGAAAAGGTTTGCAGAGAATGTCAATAGCGCAATAAGCCAACCATCTGCAAGCCGATATCTACTCTGAGTTGTAGACGCAATAAATGAATTTTATTCATATTCCATCCACTTCCCTCAAACTCGGGATCAAAAGCTAGAGGTCAGTGTAGGGTGAGTATGCAATTACATACTCCATAATAAGTAAGTTGTATATAATACATTTAAAAAAATTGAATGTTATAGTTTTGAACGTGTCATCGGATTCCTAGGCGTTCTAGGCGCAGTCGATTGTACGTTTATAAACATCGTGTAACCGCACGAAGATGAGCATGCCTATTTTAATTACAAAGGGAACCATGCATTATATGCACGAACAGTACGTTCTTCGATTCACTCATGTTGAGAAATAATAATAAGGTAGATATACGTATGTGCCCTTGCATATTTTGCGCTGGAATTAACTAAAGCTCTCATATATCTCTGATGCCTTATTCATCGGGCCGCGATATCGATATAATAAAAGTGTCATTGTGGGCGCACGAATTGCCAGCCAGTTGTCTGCAGGGTAAATCTGGGAATTCTGGAGGAAATCATTTCTGCATCGATTACATTCTTTAATGTTATTCCTATCAATTCCAGATATCAGATGCATATGATAACATTCTGAGTCTTCGCATTTGCAGTGGCTCGACAAATGACCGTTTTATCTAGCGTTGGAGTCAGGCACGAGAGTATATGTACGAGTTACGGTAAAAAGGAGAATATTTGAATGGAGTTCTAACACCGAACTCAGTTTACATCTTCCGGAGACCGAATTGTGTGCAAAATTTCAGGACCATCGGATCATTGTCGATTGACCATGAAACAACCTTGGCGAGGAATCTATGATCCTCTCTTTCTAACCGGGAATTTTGCTTGATTGACCGGGAAATACGGTCGATCGTCCGGGAAACACCCTTAGCGAGAATCACATGATTAGTTCATTCTGACCGGGAACCCCGGTCAATTGACCGGGAAAGACGGTCGATCGGCCGGGGAAAACCCCTATGTGACCGGAACACACCCTTGGCAAGGAGCTCTCAGTCTCCTTGATCTAATCAAGAATCCTGGTCGATTGACCTGGATACACGGTCAATTGGCCAGCAGTTACTGTTACTAAACATGAAACACCTTTGGCAAGGGATCCATAATCCTTTCTTTCTGTCCGGGAAACCCGATAGGTTGTCCGGGAAACATTGCTATGTGACCGGAACTCACCTTCGGCGAGGAGCTTACTGTCTTCTTGAACTGACCAGGAAACTCGGTTGAGTGACCGGGGAATGCGGTACATGAATAGCCATCGAAGTTGATACGCGCTTCGGAATACGATCGTCTCCGATCGTCTATTCAATAAACGAGTAACTTTATTTTTAACCATTTTTTTCTTAATCTTTTACTAAGTCCGAACCATATTAAAATCACAGGCGCTTAACCACATGTTGGTAGTAGCGTTTGACAATCACTCACTTGCGAAGCATCTAACCTCTCGTACGAAGTGATGCTGCATTTGAGTGCATTACACACGCACATTAGCCGGCTGGCCTAACCACACGTTGGAAGGGGCCAAGCTAGGTGACACGGCTGTTAAACCAAGCGTTGTGGTTCATTGCCCAATGCCGGTGTTTTCATGCCAAATACACTATTTTTACACGTACAAATCTTAACACACACACACAATCTATGTAAGTGGGTGTCTTGTACAAAATCTTGAAACTTTAATTTGATGAATCCGATACATGGCAATTTCTTTAAAAGATGATATTTCATGATAAAGTATAATAAGATATTTGATATACCGCGAGTATATCTGGCGACCGTGAAAAAAATGCCCAGACGTACCTAAAAACCGATAGGTACGTTACACCTTCTCAGGGAATTCTACCGTTTTTTCTTCGTACATTTCCTTATTGTCACCTTGCGTCTCGACTTGGACCTCTTTTTCAGTTATACCTTCTGAAAGCGCCACTTCTTTTCTCTTCATTCAAGAAAAATTACTTTGCAGGGCTATATACACTTGTATCCCACGTTGGTTGCTAGAGATGTAGATTTGATTTGAAAGAAAGAAGAATTCCAAAATAACTTGAAGAATTTATTACTAAATATTACGTGCAATAACAATTAGTTATCTTTTCAAAAAAAACTTGTCCATAGGTGCAATTCGAACAAATCTCAACAGGAAGTGAAAGAGGTTCTGTCAAAAAAAAAACAAAAGGTGACTGCTGTGACCTGGTGCCCGTTCGCACCAGGTTGCACTAGGGAAAGGCTCTACCGGGGCACTCCGTATTTGTTACGGGCGCCAGGAATGCCTTGGCTAGTTCACGCTCGGGAGCACGGATTTTTCGCGTAGGGGGGGGGGGAACGTCCAGCGCGCGGGGACTTGAACGGAGTCGCCTCCGCGCGCGTTCGTTCTGCCGTGTAACTCGGGGGTGAGGGGGAAGGCCCGGGCCAGGGCCGGAGCCCGTCGTTCTTTAGGGTGTGTTGGCGCGCTCGCCAACACACACGTTCGTACTGGGGGGGGGGGGGGAATACCGGGGCCGCGGCGCATACAGAGCAAACCTTGCGAGGCGGACTCTCTTCCTTGCTCGTCTTCGCTCGTTCGTCCTCGCTGCTCCGCTGACGCTGCTCGTCTCGCTCGGCTCCTGTGCCGCCGTCGGCCTTGGCTCCCTCGTGCTCGTCTCCGGGCACACACGCACACTCGCACGCTCTCACTCTACATTCCTCGACTCGGCTCGGGAATCGGCCCGCGGTCGCGGCTATCTTGCTGCGGGCACCGGACGAGAATGCCGTCCGCCGCGTGCTCGCTCCCGGCCTCGCGCCGCCGGAACTCTCGGCGCGCCGCGGCTCGCGCGCGCGCGCTGGAGAGTGCTGCCCTCCCGAGCCGGTGGCTGCCTGCTAAGGTGCCGTACCGGCCGGATCGACGAGCAGCCTTTCCGTCTACAGTGACGGGTTTCCCCGTCACACTGCGTCAACAATTGCTTAGCAACAAAAAGTATGTGCCATTCGCGGCATCTCTTTAGCGTGCCGTTTGCAAGAAAACCATTTCCCCCCTTTCGAAATGTCAATTTCATATGTCACTGGCGTTTCAAAGGCACATTCTACTTCTCAATTCAACTTCAAAAAACTCTCCTTTTCTTTAATATACTCAAACTTGACCATAACTTTTTTTAAAACCTGAAGAAAAAAAAGGAAGGGAGAAAACGAGAGTATGAAATTGAAATGTTACGCGTGGAATGAGGGTGAAAAGAGGGATGAAACTGGGACGTGGGGAGATAGAACAGTTAAGAGGATATGAGATAGAATATCAAGTATTAAACAAAAAAAACTCGCGACAGTTTTTCTTCCAGAATTTACTGCATCCAGTTTGAATAATATTTTATTATCATCAAGATTCATTCTTCAGGATACAATGTATTACCCACGGAAGATGATAATTTTGAAGCATAGAGCTGCTATTGATATATCGTGTAATCCGAAATACATTCAGTGACTCAAATTATCTGAATCATTCTGTCAACAAAGTGAGTCAGAGATTAGTTCCTCATTTGCATTGGAGAATTCCTTATCATGGTTGAATCCTAGAAAAACAAATCAACAAATAATTTACGTTTCTCAAGATTTTTCAAATCAACTAACGAACCGAAAATGATATCGATAAATTTTTTCTGCTCACGCTCTATCCAACGTTGTCTTTCGCACTCTTCTTTTTCGAGACCACCGTCCGCCCTGTAATTGAAAAATAATAGTTCAAAGATATGAATCGGTGATTTGCATATACAAAAAATTCTAGACCAAATAACGGATTTTTCCTCTGGGAAAGGAGTAAAGGGGGGATACATTTTTGTCCCACAAACAGCCGAGATAGATCCCTTTTCTGTTTCAAAAAGTGAAGATGTGAATCGCATCATTAAGCAAAAAACATTTCAATCACTTTTTCAGATCCAACTAAGAAAGTAATTAAAAGTTCACAAAATAGATGAGTTGAGTGCCGGAAAGAAAAAATGAAATCTTTGATATTCACTTAGGAGGTACCTGATTGAGTTAATATGGGAAAATTAAGCGGGTTTGACGAAGTAAAAAAGGCAGATTGCACGTGCCTATTTCTCATGGGAATTCGACTGAAACAAATGATAGATATCATTCTATTGTTCCACCTTTGCATGTTGATGTTTAAATTCTGTCATTTGAAATTCCGAATTCAGAGAGAAATCAAAAGAAAACAAATCACACAGGTTGGATTTTGAGTCATAGTCTTCTATATCACATGACAGCGTCGAGTCTGTTGTGGCTCAACCCTGAGCCCCCAATTTTCGAACTAAATACAGCTACCTGAACCTACCTGACAAGAGGACATCACAGTCTCTGGGTCCTGTATTTTTAACAAACCTGTTTTAAAGTGCTCTATATCACATACGTATAGATCCATTCCAGGGAATTTAACTAATGGGGCCACCTGTTGGAGTTATGGATACATCAAATTTCAGAAAATACTGATATTTCTAGGTTTTTTCACATTTATGACATTGCTCGCTGACTCATCGAGTGAGCTCTGTACGCATTGTTCACACTAGAATCAAGAATTCTACATGCTTTCCAACTATCGACAGCATTTTCACTCTTTATCATCATCTAATTTGTCAGTAGTTCACATGTTATCTGAAATTCAATAGTATACGATAAATAGATTATTCAGCTACAGTTGTCCAAATCTCATCATTAACATGTCTCACTCATTGTACATTTTTCTCTATTGACATGTTCCATCAGCGCACACTTCTCAACATTACAAATAATGGTATGTGATCACACGCATTACTGAATAAACTTCCAAGCCCTCAACATGAACAATCATTTATTACTGTTTTCAGATTATTCAACATTAAAATAAATCTATTTCCTTATATTACTTAGGACATAAAAAATTGTGTATACATAGTGGAGAAATATATATTGATTCTAGGAATTTATATTAATCTACATAATAATAAGATGGATCCGTACATTTTCCTAGTCCACCTTTCTTGCTCTCGGAAACAATGATATGACAGTTTCGAGGTACATTCAGTATGACGGATCGAAAGGTGGGATCGAGGGCTACATTTACTTGAAAAAAAAATTTTGAAAAATTCAAGTTGCGGTGGGCGTATGGACAATTTAAAAAATTGTTTACCGATGTCCGGGTGGGACCCCCCTTCAAAAACGTACAAAGGGTTGATTTTTCGAAAATTCGTTCAAGCAGATCGATAGAGGAGCCTGAGCGCTTCCATAATTCATATTGAAAAATTTGATAATATTGATGCGTGGGCGTATTCTATGTGAACGAAAATGGGTGTGGTGAAAAAAAAAATTTTCATCAATTTTTCTTGCTGATGCAAAACCAAAATTATACAGTTTCGAGGTACATTCAGTATGACGGATCGAAAGGTGGAGATCGAGGGCTACATTTACATAAAAAAAAATTTTGAAAAATTCAAGTTGCGGTGGGCGTATGGACAATTTAAAAAATTTTTTACCGATGTCCGGGTGGGACCCCCCTTAAAAACGTACAAAGGGTTGATTTTTCGAAAATTCGATCAAGCAGATCGATAGAGGAGCCTGAGCGCTTCCATAATTCATATTGAAAAATTTGAAAATATTGATGCGTGGGCGTATTCTATGTGAACGAAAATGGTGTGGTGAAAAAACAAATTTTCGTCAATTTTTCTTGATGATGCAAAACCAAAATTATACAGTTTCGATGTACATTCAGTATGACGGATCGAAAGGTGAGATTGAGAGCTACATTTACATAGAAAAAAAATTTTGAATAATTCAAGTTGCGGTGGGCGTACGGACAATTTAAAAAATTTTTTACCGATGTCCGGGTGGGACCCCCCTTTAAAATCGTACAAAGGGTTGATTTTTCGAAAATTCGTTCGAGCAGATCGATAGAGGAGCTTGAGCGCTTCCATAATTCATATTGAAAAATTTGAAAATATTGATGCGTTGGCGTATTCTATGTGAACGAAAATGGTGTGGTGAAAAAAAAAATTTTCGTCAATTTTCTTGATGATGCAAAACCAAAATTATACAGTTTTGAAGTATCTTTTGTATTGCGGATCGGATGGTGGGAACAAGGACTTCATTTCCATAGAAAAAAAAATTTGAAAAATTCAAGTTGTGGTGTGTGTGGAAAATTTGTTCGAGCAGATCGATAGAGGAGCTTGAGCGCTTGCATAATTGATGTTGAAACATAGAGCTCATTGAGCGCTTCAATTATTCATCGTGAAAAATTCAAAAATATTGATGCGTGGGCGTGAAGTATGTGATTGAAAATTAGTGGTTTACTTTGCGATTTTTATGCTTTCAGATAAATACGTGAGAGTATGATTTGGTGAAATGTCGGGTATGTTCGATCGAAAGAACATCGGATGGGCTTGAATATCCATGGAGAGAATTTTGGAAAAAATGATGCGTGGGCGAGAAATATGGAAAAAACTGACTTTTGTCAAGTTGTGCTGCATATTAAAAAAATATATGAAACAGCGTCGTGATGAAAATTCTGATTAGAGGTATCGATAGAGCTCATTGAGCGCTTCAATTATTCATCGTGAAAAATTCAAGAATATTGATGCGTGGGCGTGAAGTATGTGATTGAAAATTGGTGGTTTACTTTGCGATTTTTATGATTTGGTGAAATTTCGGGTATGTTCAATCGAAAGAACATCGGATGGGCTTGAATATCCATGGGGAGAATTTCGGAGAAATCGATGCGTGGGCGTGAAATATGGAAAAAACTGACTTTTGTCAAGTTGTGCTGCATAAACCGTTAGAAAAATGTATGAAACAGCGTCGTGATGAAAATTCTGATCAGAGGTATCGATAGAGCTCATTGAGCGCTTCAATTTTTCTTTGTTAAAAATCTAAAAATGTCGATGCGTGTGCGTGGAGTATGTCATTGAAAATTGGTGGTTTACTATGTAATTTTTATGCATTCAGAAAAATACGTGAGATTAAAGTCTGGTTCGATTTTGAGTATGTTTGATCGAAAGAACATGGAATGGGCTTTCATATCCATGGCGAGAATTTTAGAGAAATTCTTGCGTGTGCATGAAATATGGAAAAAACTGACTTTTTTCAAGTTGTACCGCATGTTCCGTTAAAAAAATTTATGAAACAGCGTCTTGATGAAAATATCGATTAGAGGGATCGTTAGAGCTCATTGAGCGCTTCAATTTTTCATCGTGAAAAAATTGAAAATATTGATGCATGGGCGTGAAGTATGTACTCAAAATTCGGTGTTTCAATTTGTAAAAATTTAGAATTCGTTTGAAAAAAATACTTGATATTTGAAAGAAATGAAGAATTTTGGAAAAATCGATGCGTGTGCGAGAAATATGTGAAAACTGACTTTTAGCAAGTTGAGCAAAATAAATCGTTAAAAAATCTACGAATCAGCGTCGTGACGGAAATTCTGATCTGACGAATAGATATAGCTGATTGAGCGCTCCCCGTTTCCATCGTGAAAAATGGAAAAATGTCGATGCGTGGGCGTTAATTTTATGAGAAATTTGCATGTTTTCATGGCGAAAGTTATTAAGTTGCAATATAGTAATAAGATGCAATATAGTTGAAATTATATTTATTTCCATTGATATTTCTCGAGGTTTGACGAAAATTCATGATCATAACAAAATCTATTTCTGATTATGTCATTTTACTTCCTCAAAGACAAAGCTTTGGAATGAGGTAAAAATTGACATCTCAAATCAGACATCGGGACCTTATTTTTGATAGCCTAGAGGTGAGATACATGTTGATGTAAAAGCGTCCGTAGATACTTTGAATTATTCACCAATAATTCGAATAAAAATTTCATTATTTTTCTTTATTCTTGATAGAGCAAATGAAAGACACGAGCGAGCGATAGCGAGTGAGTGATTCTGGCTAGTTTTAGATTAAAATCAATATATATTTCTCTACTTTGTATATACAATTTATTATGTTCTAAGTAATATAAGGGAATAGATTCATTTTAATGTTGAATAATTCGAAAACAGTAATAAATTATTGTTCGTCAACTGATTTAGGTTTATTGAGTAATGCGTGTAACAAATACCTTCATTTGTAATGTTGAGAAGTGTGCGCGGATGAAACATATCAATTGAGAGTAATGTACAATGAGTGAGACATGTTGATGATGAGTTTTGGACAGCTGTAGCTGAATAATCTATTTATCGTATACTATTGAATTTCAGATAACATGTGAACTATTGACAAACTATATGATGATAAAAAGTGAAAATGCTATCGATAATAGGGGAGCATGTAGAATTCATGATTCTAGTGTGAACAATGCGTATAGAAGCTTAGGCAAGCTTACTCGATGAGTCAGCGAGCAATGTCATAAATGTGAAAAAACCTAGAAATACCAGTATTTTTTGAAACTTGATGTATCTATAACTCCAACAGGAGGCCCCATTAGTCAAAATCCCTGAAATGGATCTATACGTATGTGGTATAGAGCACATTAAAACAGGTTTGGTAAGAATATAGATCCTGGAGACTGTGTGTCCCCTTCGAAGTACGCGCGCCGCGTCATACAAACCAGACGCATCACTTCCTTGATTCTCAAAAATATTTTGGTGATAGATCCACCTACAGGTGATTAACTTGATAATAAATCAACTTTATTTACTAACTTTAGGAACCTGGAGACTGTGGTGCCCCCTTGTTAGTATTGAAGAGTTTAGATAAAAGACACATACAGATACATAGAAAAAGTAAAATTCCGTTTGATTAAATAGTAGATATTACAAAGTTCCTTTTTGAAAATACATCTTCCACTTTCAATAAAATAATATACAAACAAATTTTTGGCACACCGATGGGATCACCGGTTTCACCATTTTTCTTTCTCAAAGAGAAAGCTTTGCAATGGGGCAAAAATCGACCCACCGGATCAGACCTCGGGACCTCGATTTTCGTAATCTACGGGTCGAAAAACATGGACATCCAAAAGTGTGTGTGTGGTGTGCGTGCGTGTGTGTGTGTGTGTGTGTGTGTGTGTGTGTGTGTGTGTGTCAGTGTGTGTATACGTCCCGTTTTTTTTCGTCCACGGTGTCTACTTCCACTCTCGTAGGAATGGTTCAATCGTCTTAAAATTTCGCACACTGGTTAGTTGTGACAAGATCTAGCCCGAGATCAATTCTCAGCAAAATCCGTTGGTTATTTCCTTAGCAACCGTTCCAAACGTGTTTTCTTACAAATCCTTATGTGCTCATTGGGGCAAGCCGGAAAATTAGTTTTAAGTCACACTTGATGGCCAAGGACACTGGCCATCAAGTGTGACTTAAAATAATAACAAATTCGAATTCAGCGATGTCTCAAACTATGAAATGTGCATGTGGTTTATCTGTATCATGAAATATAGCCCAACTACTGAGGTTTGAAAAAAAATTGAAAAAAAATTTTGGTTCGGACGCCATTTTAAGAACCTTCATGTTGAATTAATCATTCCGCACCTCACCTATCTTTTATTGCAACAATTTAAGCCACGTTTCAGTCCATAAAAAGATGTGCATCTTCACGCTTTCATATGGAAATTTTCGATAATTAAAAATTTTACATCTTGAAAATCGCGTTTTTTCGCAAAAAATTGTTAATAACTTCTTTCGTATTCATGTTAGATAAAAATCAATAGCATATTTCGAAAGATCATAAAATTTCACGTCGGAGATAATGTATGAAAAATTTTTCCCCGTCCGAATAACATAAAAAAAATGAGGTGGAAAACTTAGTCGAAATCGACGCCATCCCGGACTTAATGGGTTAAACCGTTAGATAGTCACATGATGAATTGATCGAAAAATTATGCAGGTCCAAATGTCTTTCATCGTGTAGAACCTAGAACCGTTTGCTTTGTTGCATTTGATCAAATAATAAGAGAGCCCGGGCAGACATCAACAGTCGCGACAAAGTTTGGTCAATTGAAAAAGAACGACACTTTACACAGTCACAAAGATATGAATTGAACTGATTAAATAATATTTTTGTAATTTTTTAAAAATAAATTATAGTATCTACGCTAGTGGAATAGTGAAAATACAGGTTTGTGATGCGTTTGTGGGTGACGTTGGAGCCTCTTTGAGAAAGCTTACTGCTAAGGCACTTGGCAGCGGTTTTTCGTGGTTCTAGTTATGGAGGACTTAGAATTAGAATGCATTAGAAAATTTAAAGTTGATTATAATTGTGAACCTTAATTTTACAAAAGATATGTAGATGATACCTTCATGTGTGTTGAAGAAGATCAGGTCGAAACAGTATTAAAACTTTTTAATGAATATAACGAAAATTTGAATTTTACACATGAACTTGAGAATAATAACTCAATCAATTTTTTAGACTTATCGATTATAAAAAGTGAAAATCGTTTGATGACGAATTGGTATCAGAAGCCGACATGTACGGGCAGAATATTGAATTTTTATTCGAACCATACAACCCAGCAAAAACATAACATTATTTCAAATTTAGTAAATAGATCCGTACGACTTCCTGAAGAATGTTTCCACCCTCAAAACATACAGAAAATTAAAAACATATTATTAGAAAATGATTACCCCTTGGAATTCATAGATTCCAACATAAACGATTGACTACTGTCACGTGGCTAGCCCCGCGATACTTAGAATCGCATTGCGCGGGGCCAGGCCACGCCACGAATATCGGAACGTTCTGGAAGGACGGTGTTGAAATCGTGACGCACGGAGCGTAACTCGAGACGGCGGGAGGCGACTGACCGCCTCCCACCGAGCGCGCCACCAAGGGGTTGCGACGGCACCCCCACGAGGGATTAAATACGAGCGCCTCAAGGCGCTCGGGGTCATTCGTCATTCGTCAGTCAGTCAGTCGTTAGTCGGGAGGCAGTCACACGGACGGGAGAGACACGGTAACCAAACGGGTAACGTGGAGACGGTAGACAGTCCGACGCTCATATTGTATACTAGTATTTGGAATGATTACACGAGCTCTCTCAGTAAAGTGAATAAGGAATATAGGACATCTAATCCAATTCCTGAGTACTGAGTTATTGATAACCTGATTCGACACGTCACAGATCCTTACCGAGTAAAACGCCTACGGTCAATACCGTAGCCGAGATCTGAACCCAGCTAATTGAGGATCACGCCACGTAACAGGAATTAACGTGCGCCGCTACAGGTCCCATTTCATGGTGGAGGAGCTGGGATCTCGTTTCGTGTAAGAGAGTTTATATCGTGAGTCGAGAATTTGGACAATTTTTTTTGAGAATTTAATCAACCGCGTCGGAACCAACCGCGCGAAGTGAGCGTTGTGACGGAGGAAAGAAGAAGACGATAGCGAAGCAGATCAACAGCGAAGCAGATTACATCAACAGCGAAGCAGATTACACCTACAGCGAAGCAGATAGACAGGAAGGAGGGAAGGAAAGAACGACTGCAAGCAATAATATACACCCAGACAGGAAGGATGACCAGAGCTAGCCGTGTCAATACATTCTTGGTCGCCTTTTTGTAATTACATCTAAATTTTATCATTTAGTCCCGTGGGAACCGCGAACGACTGGAATTTAGAAGCACGCGGAAATAGTAATTTTACAAGTGATTTGACAAACCGAAAAAATAACGAATTATTCAGACAATCTTGTATTCTGTACTACTTGTTGAGTAAATAATACAGGTCAACGAACCAGAAGTCGAACTTCAGTCTCAAGCGCAACAGAGCGCAACTTAGCAAAATTTTTCGGGGCATTGTAAAATCACTTCGTAAACGTAAAGCTAAGCGAAACACGATGTCAAAGCAGAACACCGATACGTTGCATGATGAACTCGAGGGATTAGGAGAAATGTTTCACGATAAATTTAATATTGAGGAGAAGGCACAGGGCTATGCTCCTCCAAGTGATACGAAAGAGGATATTCCACCACCCTCACCATCAGGGATCCCACCACATGGGAATGGTACAATAAGGAAAACGGTTAATCCTACGCGAGCGCGCCAAGCGATAATAGAATCTGATCCGAAAACGGCACTCGATAAGAACCCAGTTGACGAAAGTCTTTTGGAAAATTATACAAGTGGGAAACAGAGCACAGTCTTGAGAGTGCTTATGGCGCAACCATCTATAGAAGCGAAGTGGATGGTGGTAGCGTCACTTATAGGAATAGCTCAACTTGATGACAATAACGAAAGGGATTTTTTGGAAGCATTTGAAGGAATTGAGTATCTATTATCACACGAAGCAGAATATTTGCCACCAAAAGACACTGAATTTTTGGTAGAATCGAGAGAAACTATACGTAACAAAATTCGAGAAAAACGGGAACAGCGCAAACGGGAACAGGAAAATAAGCGAGCTAGGGAATTACAAGAACTGAAAGATCGCGATACATAAAGTATTGATACAGAATATCGCGGAAAACTACAAGAGAACGGCTAAAACTGTACCTGGAAACGAACAAAACCAGAACGACGATGATTACTACCCGGAAGAATATTGGAATAAAGAGACAAATCCGAACAATACAATGGAGACGCCGGTCGACTTACACCTCGAGTATCGTAACCTTATTCCGGACTTGGAAGCATTCGCAATGGGAAAAGAGGAAAGAGAGGAGATGGCAAGGATAAAAGCGGGACTCGGTCAGAAGTACGTTAAATTACAGGAGGAACAACAGTATCTACCAAAAATTAAACAGGAACAGACGCCACAGTATGACTACGGAATATTACAGAATCTAAAGGGGGGACAGCTGGACATAGTCAATTACGGACAGGGCAGATTTCACGGCAATCAAACATACTTACAAAAAATTAAACAAGAAAAAATAACACATTCAACTCCGAAAAGGGAAATTAAAGTACAGGGACCGACAACAGACTATAACGGTACGGACGGGATCGAAATCATGACAATGCATTCGAAAATATTGAGCGGAAATCAAATTCAGCAGTATCAGAGAGACGGCCCAATAAAACACCAAGATAATCCTGGGGAACAAAACGGATACTTAGGACCACCGTGTCAGGAGCAACAAACGACTATCACATACCCACCATCGAAAGTATCGGTCAGATTCAACGAAGAAAGGAATAGGCTTCTAGAATCAAACAGAGAATTTATAGAAAGATGGAGCGAGCGGCGGCAACAAGAGCTGATGGAGGAAGAAGAGGAGGAAGATATACGCAACAATAGCACGTGGGAAGTTAAGCCGCAGGACAGAGGAAACAGTGAGAATAAAATGACAAATGAACAAAATGGAAATAACTCAGTAGGAGCAGAACATCTGCAGAGGATCGAGGTGGACCCTCAAAATGTTAGAATGACGGGCTCGAGGGAATGGACAGGAAACGGGTCATATTACGAACCGAATATCCGAATTACCTTGAATCAGGCTTTCAATAGCATTCCAGAATTCGATGGAAACCCCGATACACTACCATTGTTCAGGGATGCACTGAGGAACGTAGTTAGACAAGTCGGTAAAAACAACGAGCGGACAATTTTATTCTCATTAGCAAGCAAGTTAAAAGGAAAGGTCGGTGACGGATATAAGTTGCGATTGAATTATTATAACAGCGTAGAGGAATTGCTGACGGAATTGTCAACTCAATATAGTAGGAGAGGGGGAGTAGACAGAATAATGGCGGAACTCAAGATAGTGAGACAAGACGAGGGAGAATCGGCTGTAGATTATGGACTACGAGTAAAGACGCTACTTCATCGAATATTGAACATCTACGATAGCGATCGCACACTGTTAGACTCCCAGCGAATAAACTATAAACGCAAAGTCGAGATTGAGGCCGCGGAACAATTTCAATTGGGGTTATTGGGCGGATTAGAACATCAAGTTAGAAGCATGCAGCCTCGCACGTTAACTGATGCTATTGCAGTAGCAGCAGACTTCGAAGAGAAAACAAGTACGCGGCGGTTGGTAGAACAAGATAAGAAAAGCCCAGAGGAGATACTCCGAGATTTACTTCTAGGAAAGGATTTTGGGAATACGGTCAGACGAACAATGGCAACACCAGATGTTAGATGCGGGTACTGCAACACCGCGGGGCATAGCGAAGATAAATGCAGAAGAAAGAAATATGAGTCGAAAAAGTGTGAATTTTGTAACGGTTCAGGACATGTATACAATGAATGTTTCAAGTTGGAGAATCTGATAAAAAACGGGAAATTGCAGGCGGATCAGATAGAGTCGCCGGCGGTACAAAACTCAACGCAAACCGTACAAGCGGTCAATCAACTTGCGACGCAGCCACTGTTATACTTAAAACAGCCGACAGTATATCAGAACGCTTCGATTGCAGAAAACGCAAGCGCGAGTCAGCCGGGCGGGGGTCAAGGCCAGGCTAGTAGACAATATGACGGCGCGAACAGTTACGATAACAGACAGAATGTAAGATTCCGGGACGGAGACGGATACAATAATAACGACAGAAATTATAATGATCAGAGAGACAATGGTAGATACAGTAACCGTAATCAAGATTATAGAGATGACAGATATAATTCAAACAGCGATAGAGGAGGCAGGTTCCGCGACGATAATAGGTCACGAGACTATTATAGACAAGAAAGATATCCACGCGATAATTACGGCGGGGACCGCTCTAGGAACTTTGACCGTCGCGATGGGAATCAAGAAAGGAACTATAACAACAATGATAGGGAGCGCCCACGATACGATAGATGCTGGGAAAGTAATAATAGGAGGCCGTATGGCAACAACAACAATTACAATGGGAACTGATCACGCGATCGCAGGAACTACGGGAATAATGAAAATGGTGATTACAATAATCGTGAACGGTCACAAGAGCGTAATGGTTATGGTAATAACAATTATAATAACGGTAATAGCTATAATAACCGTGGACAGCCGCAAGGGCGCAGGAACAATGATAATTATAACAATAACTCTATGGACCAGCCGAGGAATAATGGAAACCAGCAGAACCGATCAGACGGGCCTTTAAACTCGCAGGATGCTCGGCGCCGGAACTTAGGTTAGATTGATGTATCAGGGTGGCATATACACAACCCATCATTACACTTACACACATACATAATTGTTACACCAACATGTAGCACAACAATTGTAGAAAAATAGGAATATTAGACCCCACGGGCATTCCTTTTAAGGATAATAAATTTCGCATATATATATCATTGATGTACCAGATTGTAAGACAAACGTCCGTATCAGTAAAATCAGACAAGGACAGGACGATACTTAACAACTGGGACATACTTGATAGATAAACGGCGACCAAGAATATAATGAACGGCATTAGTAGTATAATACGGAATAAGGGATTATAGAGTATGAACGAAATTCAACGAACCACGGAAATTCGTTTCGAAGGGTATCGGTAGGATTTCAAGGGATTAGAATCTTGGGAATTTTTTTTTAACTTTTTGATGGATGATCCGTCGGGGACGACGGGATGGCGGCCCTAACGTGTCACGTGGCTAGCCCCGCGATTATTAGAATCGCATTGCGCGGGGCCACGCCACGAATATCGGAACGTTCTGGAAGGACGGTGTTGAAATCGTGACGCACGGAGCGTAACTCGAGACGGCGGGAGGCGACTGACCGCCTCCCACCGAGCGCGCCACCAAGGGGTTGCGACGGCACCCCCACGAGGGATTAAATACGAGCGCCTCAAGACGCTCGGGGTCATTCGTCATTCGTCAGTCAGTCAGTCGTTAGTCAGGAGGCAGTCACACGGACGGGAGAGACACGGTAACCACACGGGTAACGTGGAGACGGTAGACAGTCCGACGCTCATATTGTATACTAGTATTTGGAATGATTACACGAGCTCTCTCAGTAAAGTGAATAAGGAATATAGGACATCTAATCCAATTCCTGAGTACTGAGTTATTGATAACCTGATTCGACACGTAACAGATCCTTACCGAGTAAAACGTCTACGGTCAATACCGCAGCCGAGATCTGGACCCAGCTAATTGAGGACCACGCCACGTAACACTACGTTCAATGAATTTTTCAACAAAAAAATGCAACAGTAATAATACACAACCGTTGTGTTCATTATCAATTCCCTACCATAAAAGATTCTTTAACAAAATTAATGGTTTGATTTAAAAATTCGGTAGTCGAACTGTGCCCCTAATCAACAATAAACTCTCATGTTTAATTAGGCTTGGCAAAGACAAAACTGAAAAATGGGAAGAGACCGGTATAGTGTATAAGTTTGATTGTAAAGATTGTTCTGCGTGTTACATTGGCGAAGTAAAATGAAAATTGAAAGAAAAAATTCCTGAACATCAAAAATGCAATAACGATATATTGCCTGTACCGCGTCATAGTGTCGAGAATAGTACTCATAGTTTTGATTGGAATAATGTTAAAATTTTGGATAGAGAAAAAAATTACAATAAGAGACTTTTTTCCGAGATGCTTCATATTCACATGTATAAACATACACTCAATAGAAAAGAAGACACACAGTCACTCAGCCACACGTACAAGAAGGTCAATAACCTTTTCCACAACAAACGACCTAGCACCTGTGACTCTATATAAAATCACGTTGGTTAACTTTGGCTCGCAAATATAAATTTGACGGTGACAGTGGAAGTCAGTTCCTTCCACTCCTTAAGTTTTAAGAATGTATTAATTAATTTTTACACTGGTGAGAAAAATTGTTTGCTCTTTATGAAACATATGGGGCGAATCACGTCAACTCTCCAGAGCCTGCGCGCGGACGCTAAAACCTCGCGTTTTCGACGCTTGTTTTCGACTCGAAACAGATTCATTTGGGTTTCCCACGTTACTTATTCTCCATTTTCTCCGCCTATTATCTTTCTTTTCTTTGTGTTAAATATAGGAAGTCCCTACAGGATAGGTTCTCCAACAAACATAAATTATTCAAAGGTTAATCAGGATTTTAACATACTACTTGTTTAGTCGCTCACTGAACTTAGAGTTATGTTCAACCTTTTGAAACGGAGATCTACGTCTTCTACTCTAGTTTGCCATTCCGCTACCGTTTCAGTCTTAGCAGGACACCCTGGCTAACACCTACTCTGATATTCGATTGCGTAACTCTAAGTGTTTGCGTTCAATGGGATGTGTGAGCTTCAATCATTCATTTCGAACTAAGTCCCCAGGACTTATACTCCGAATGATTGAATGAGAGAGTCACTTGTTCATTGATAGCGGGCCACCCCGACAATCAACTACTCCGGTGATAGAGGTCTCTCAAGGATTAGGATATTTTAGGAGGTTATGTTACCCTTGTACCTTGCTTCGGATTACGTTGGTGCTGGACTAGTGGCTGAGTCCTCTCCGGGAGCCCTATTTATACTCACTGAAAGATGGAAGGGATATTCGGCGACATCTCCCACCACCTCTATTGCGCAGGACTCGTTCTGCGCGTCGACTCCTTCCATGGTCCGTTCCTTTCCCCTTCCAATTCATGGTCTTTTTCGCGGTGAATTTGAATATCGAATTTCTTACTTTTATATTCCGATTTCCACGCCCTCTTTCGACTTTTCGCTCCCTATTCCGATTTGATCTGCTTTACTTATGTCGATAACCTAGGAAATTTTATTCCCTCCAGAAAAAAAATGTTCGCTTTGAACGGGAATCGAACCCGGTCCGCAGGATCGTAAAGCTCGTACTTTACCCCACGACCAACACGGCTATGACGAATACTATTCCTATTTGTAAACGTACTCATCCGCTCATCCTTATGCGTTCTGACCGTTACAAATGCAACCCGCATGGCCGTTGTCGCAGCAGATCGACCTACTGTTTGCAAATCTGCTGCCCGTACTGCAAAGACAGATCAAACGCGAACGAATCGCTGACGTCGATGCGTTCGTACGGAAAGCAAGGGAGGTGGAGTACATAATAAATGCGGAGAAGTACTATCGACCTCCTCCACCGCCACCTATGATTCTTCTGTCGGAGACAGCCTTCCAAACCCAGGGAGACAGAAATGCGGCCGGAATCCAACTCCGCCTAAAAGCCTACAATGGAAACAAGGCTGCCGAAAAGGAGGGAGAGAATCGGAGAAGGGCAAAATTTCAGAAGCGCCAATCGGCACAAGGAGATGGAAGAAATCGCAGCACACAATACTATAACGTGAATGTCAAATCACGCCCTACGATCAGCTGTAGCTCGAGTTTCCGCAAAACTGGCACCAAATTTCAATCGAAATTATATCGCCGTTGAGCAAATCGGCCCTAACATCAATCGACAACGGGACGCGTTGGGTAAGGACGACGGAATAATCCACATTTCCTGACAATAAGGACGAAGCTTCGGGATCTGAGAATCTGATCCTAGCGACTTGCGGCGAAGCTACTGGCCAGGGCTTCGACGCTAACGCAACAGCTGAACCGGAAACTTCGAGGAAACGACGAGGATGGCCTCAACGAAAGACTCCCTTAGCGTGACGGAAACTCACCATTGTCGAATGGGACTGCAGTAGGTACGATCGTAAGAGCACCTGATGAGGCTGGCGCAAAGAAAGTACTGTACAAGCTCATGACGAGATGCCGAGCGATCGGGATGCCAGAATACTACGGAAACCACAACGAGCTCGAACGCTGATGTAGCGAGTGAAACGGAGATAATGACAAGCGACATCGCTGACCTGGCTCCGAGAAGACGCGGAGGATCAACGGTCCTCCATGATCAGCTCTGCAACCAATGGTCATAACGACTCGAACCAGGTCTGCCCGAGCTACATGTTGAAGAAGAAGACGACGAAGGCTCGGGACCTCTACAAGCAGTATTGGCTCCGCGTGGCCGCCGAAGAAATGCCAGGCCATAGTTTTTATTTTTTTTTCTTCAAAAAATCCTAGGCCATAGTTTTGTTTTTCTACCGGAAAAAAAAAATTTTCCTGACCACAGTTTTACTTTTTTCTATAAAATCGTAGGCCCTAACCTGTATATTCTGTTTTGATTACTAGAAAGAGATCAATCAGGCATTGAACCACATTTTTTTTTGTTTTTGTACTTAACTGAAAATGGTCGGTCAGGCATTGAGCCCTAATTTAAGTTTGTTGAACAAATAATCTATCAATGGTTGTGAAACAAGTAAAAGCGGTTGGAATTAACGCAAAAATCTCTAAAATCTTCATTAGAATGGAGTAGCAAGGACAAAACAGTCCAGAATCATGTACAATGCATTGAGCCAAACTTTTGTATTATTTTTTTTTCAAATCTAGTTATGAATCTAGTCAGCCAAAAATAGCATAATCATTGTGAAAGCGAGTTGAGGCTGTGAGTGTGTAGTGTGGATGGATGCACTTGATTTGAATCGAACAAACAAAATTATATATTACGCGCTCGTTGATAATTAGATTAAGCTGCGTAAACCAAAAGAATTGTTTTGGTGACGACAGGCCTTAGAGCCAAGTGAGTCAATAATTTTATTAAAAAGAAAGAGCAAGAACCAGTTGGCCTACTATCTAACTAAATGCCCTACTATCAAGGATTTTTTTTTAACTTTACAATTTTCTTAACCTTTGATATTCACATTTCCTCATGTTTTTGAATAATGAACAAATTAGTTTTCAAGGAAATGTGAGTTCAATTCATTTTTTTGAAAATATTTCACAGCAGAACGTGCTGCAATCCCATAAGTTCATCCTAATCGTCAGAACCGTAAGCTTTGTTTGTCACACCATTCCCAGCCAAAGATCCCCTCCCCGCGCACACGAGCTTTACCACCTCGTACGCGCTATTCATATCCGTTATCATGCTCTAGGCCCTATGGCCATTGTAATAATTAATTAATTACTTATTAATATGGCGGTGATAATACATATATACACATGTCTTGGGGTTACAATAGAGTGTTGAAGTTCTATGATTGTTAGTTCGATTAAACCGAATAAAATTTTGAATCTATTTTATAGGAAACTATTAAACTATGACTTGTGAGATCTCTATCGAAAGACCTAAAAATTCGCGATAAATAATCACGAGAACGTCAGGCCTTCAGGAATCAACATTTGAACGCTCTAACAATACGAAAAATCAAAATATCAGTTGCAACTTATCTTGGGATATGTATGGGCAAATCCAAAAAATTTTTAACATTATGCATACCCCCTTTTTTTTTATAGTTTTGGAGAAAAAAAAACTTTCCTGATTTTTTATAGACCATTCGAGAAATTTTTAATGCGTGCCTATCATTTTTTCTTATTTTCTTAAACGTCTCAGTCTCACGCCGTTGCGGATAAAAATTCTCCGTTCAGTGGAATCGATAATAGATTATCTTGTGCACGTTTAGTTCAAAGCACATTGATGTGCCTAGCTCCCAAAAAATATTACGCTATATTTCATGAGCGTACCTCAGTTTTGAGATTTTCAGTTTTCTCATATTCTTATGGTCCTAGAGATTACACCGTTTAATATTTCACGATTTAAATAATCATTCTCGCTAGCTTATAAAAGAACGAAAATTTCTTGACTAGATACATCGTGGTGCCATACATAGAACGTGATTTATAAAGATGGAAAAAATACATGACTAAACGTCAATTGAGAGAAAAATTTAATTTCTTGGTTTTTCTTGACAAAAGAACGTTCTCTACGTTCTGGAAAAACTTGGGGTGTTTTGTGGAGAATAATAAGTCTGTTGATACATCCGTCTGTAGAAAAATTTCAATATTTGTTGATAGCTTCAACGTAAGAGTGATCCATCCACCAATTAATTCACAGAATGATATTGAATATGATACGTTTGTCTAAACAATCAATCGAAAATCATAAGAATATTTTGTTTATAAAACCTGACAGAGGTAGTGTTACTGTGGCTATAAACTGTGATGATTGCGCGAAGAAAGTAGAAAAAACTCTTGATGATGACAAATATTATGTGAAACTGGCTAAAAGCCCTCTAACTGCCCTCAAAAATAAGATTTGCAAATTGTTGATGATTCGAACAACAGAGGTATATTCGAGGTAGGTCAATGTTTCTTTGGAGTTAATGGGTATAGCTGGGTAGAATTAGGCTCAAAATGACCATGGTATAGATGTTACGAGGTGGTAGAAAAAAACAATCGGAACCGCTTCAGAACAGTATCAAGGAAAACATTGCACAAATTTTGCACAAGATAGCATTGGTTTCATACCAAAAAATATATTCTTACAATGTGTTATAGCTTAAATAACATTGAAAAGCAACAAAATGTTAACATATTTTTACAAGTAATTAAAATCGATTGAAATGCTCGCCGTTCAAGATTGGGTACTTCATTATGATACAAATACCAATGCAAAATTTCATTTGAATCGGATAATTAGTTTTTGTGCAATCCGTTTGTTAAATAACATTTTTGCTAAAAGTGTCAACATCGTCACATCCAGAATGCGGCCTGAAATTAGTCGCCAATTTTTTTTAACATACTTTCTAAGCTGATCTTCCAATTAGCATAGTTAGTTCTATCATTCCACATATTTTTACAACATTATGATTTTTTTGAAAAACCGGCCAAACTTTACCTTATAAATAAATTGAATATCTTCCCCATTTTTAGGTCTTTTTGAAAATTGAAAAAAAAATATGAAATCTATATGAGTAGCCGCTCACTTTAATTTTTTATTTGTCGAAGTCGGCCCAGTACAACCGGAGTTATATTGTTATAAACATATTGGTTGTTTACGTCGAAATGGTCGCAGCTACAGCGATAAAAAAATACTGTTGGCTTTTGTATTATGTACCGTATATGTAACGTCAATGAAATGTGTTTCATGATGGGAATGTTTGCAAAAAAAATTCATGAAATAGTCCGATAATGCCCGAAATCGGCTCTCTCAGCCGACCCGCCGCCCGGGCGTGGAGAGAGGGGAGCGCGCGGCAGCCTCGCGAGACGGTGAATATTGACTTCAAATTGGACTTGCTCGGAAAAATCGTTGATATCTCTGTACCTATTCATCGTAGAAGGATGATTATTTTTTTAATTCGATATAGAAAATCCCCAGAAATGCAATGGTCGAATCAGCACTTCGAAAAAATTACCATATCGATCTACGTTTTCCATGTTCCTTATTTTTACATGCAACATAATTATACAATTCCAAAGTATATTAAGAGTAAATAAATAACAGTTCATCGTTTTTTATATCATATCTTATTATACAGAATACATGTTCATTCATTCTATTCGCATTTTTTTAGGAGGATATAATACCTCATAATCTTCTATTTCAAATTCATCCTCGATATCGCTCATATCACTCAATTCTAAGTTATTCTCCACAAGTTTCCATTCTCTCATCTTCTTTATTATCATCCTTATCTTTATTTATGCTATTCAAATCAAGATCGTCAGGATTCAAATAAACTTCGCAATTTTTACAATTTTTCCCCAAACAATGAACATCGAACGCTTGAAAATGTCACTGTAAAAAATGAAGAAGCAACACAGCGCGCTATAGATACGTCTTGTATATCTGAAGGACACTTCGAAACTGTTCGTATATAATACCCCAAAATTCGCGCCTTGACCTTGCATCTGTATTATCCCGCGTTTTCATCGTTCTTTGATTATATATGCGAAGGAAACAAAAGAATATAGCTGATGAGGCTCCCTCATTCCGCATGAATATATGCAGGCAATCACGTTGAAAATTGATTGTTCAACGTGACTTATAGTCAATTTATGTATAAATAGGAAGGAACATGAAAAATGTAGATCGATATGGTAATTTTTTTGAAGTGCTGATTCGACCATTGCATTTCTCGGGATTTTCTATATCGAATTTAAGAAATAATCATCCTTCTACGATAAATAGGTACAGAAGTATCAACGATTTTTCCGAGCAAGTCCAATTTGAAGTCGATATTCACCGACTCGCGAGGCTGCCGCGGGCTCCCCCCTCTCCCCGCCCGGCTGGCGAGTCGGCTGAGAGAGCCGATTTCGGGCATTATCAGACTGTTTCATGAATTGTTTTTGCAAACATTCCCATCATGAAACACATTTCATTGATGGTACATATACGGTACATATTACAAAAGCCAACAGCATTTTTTTATCGCTGTAGCTGCGACCATTTCGACGTAAACAACCAATATGTTTATAACAATATAACTCCAGTTGTACTGGGCTGATTTCGACAAATAAAAAATTAAAGTGAGCGGCTACTCATATAGATTTCATATTTTTTTTCAATTTTCAAAAAGACCTGAAAATGGGGAAGATATTCAATTTATTTATAAGGTAAAGTTTGGCCGGTTTTTCAAAAAAATCATAATGTTGTAAAAATATGTGGAATGATAGAAATAACTATGCTAATTGGAAGATCAGCTTAGAAAGTATGTTAAAAAAAATTGGCGACTAATTTCAGGCCGGATTCTGGATGTGACGATGTTGACAATTTTAGCAAAAATGTTATTTAACAAATGGATTGCACAAAAACTAATTATCCGATTCAAATGAAATTTTGCATGGGTATTTGTATCATAATGAAGTACCAAAATCTTGAACGGGGAGCATTTCAATCCGATTTTAATTACTTGTAAAAATATATTTTTTGATATAAAACCAATGCTATCTTGTGCAAAATTTTGTCAAGAACATAATTTTTACTATAAATTATCTTCCTCAACCTCATAGTTATTGAGTTATTCGCGATAATATGAAAAAAATGCACATTTTTTCACTAAATTTTTAATAACTCAAGACGCACATATTTTTCAGCGTTCGGGAGTGAACATGTCTTCCTTGACACTGTTCTGAAGCGATTCCAATTTTTTTTTCTACCCCCTCGCAACGTCCATGCAACTTCCCAATACTACTCAGCTAGTAATATACCTTTGTGATTGTTTTTCCTTTTTTTTTATTGGCTTAAACACTCCATAAACTATCTAAGAATGATATGAAAAGTCGATCAAGTGGGAGAAGAAGTTCTAAGTGCCTCAAAATATCGATTCTCTGAACAAAGTCGTATAGTATTAGTATTTTACCCAAAACTTTGAACGCGTTTATCTCGGAACCGTCTTTTTTGACATTAGCGTACCGATAGCGCCGTCAATTTTCAACGATTCACTTCAAATTTTAAATGTAGCTTGAAAGATACTTAGTTAGTTTACAAACGACTGGATATACAAGCCCTTGGAACGTGGAAGATGCCTTAGAGCTATGGAACTTCAATGTCTAGAAATTATGAGATTGGATACAATTCTGTACGTAAGATATGTGGACGAAATTTTCATGATTACCGCAAAAAATAAAATTCAACACCGCCCTAATACATTCAATGATTTTAATTATCACCAAAAATTTACAGGAGCAATAGAAAATGAGCGCATAATCAACTTTCTAGGTTTGCAGATTATCAAACAGATTAATGGAACTTCTTTAACAAATTGGTATAGAAAACTCAAAGCCTCAGGTCGCTACAAAAACTTCATTTCACATCGTTCACAATCCGAAAAAATTGCGAATGTTTATAATCCGGTCGGCAAGTGCATCAAAATCTCAGAAAAATAATTCCCAACTGCAATCTCGATATAGTTGGTCAATTTTTGCGACGTAATGATTATCGTCTGAAATTTATCAATTAGCATATCAAAAAGACTATGTTGCATCGATAATTCGGACAGTTTTGAAGATAAATTACATTCAGGACGAAAAAAAAACAATCTTGGTTATCCAGAGTTATCCTACTCCATATTCAGAATCTTATTCCCTAAATTGATAGTGTAAAGGCCCGACCGTTGTTTAGAGGGGCGGTTGTGCGAAATACCCCTGTATTGGTGGGAATGTTTGTTGGGTATGTCCGATCGAAAGAACATCGAATGGGCTGTCGTATCCATGGAAAGAACTTCCGTCTATAATTCCAATTAAAATTTCAATATTCTTCTATATTCATGATAGTGCAAATGAAAGACACGAGCGAGCGAAAGCGAGTGAGTTATTTTGGCTAGTTTAAAATGAAATGAATCATAAAAATGCAATTTACTCATGTTTGTATTTCTGGTTTTAAGATTAATAGATTATCTTTTTTCTAAAAATGAAATAAAAATTCGATTAATTGGAAATTTTGTCATAAATTATAAATTAGAGTTGCGGAATGGTATGGAATAACTTTTTCTAACCTTAATTGAAATTGGTCACAAAAAAGCGGCCTACTTGCAATTTATTACATATTTTAAGTTTTAGGTTGGTTATGTTTTGCAAACTAATACGAAATCTTGGTATTCTGGGTTTGGTCATGGGTTCATTTTTCAACAGAAACCGTATTCAGCTATGATAATATTCTATTCTCTAACATAAGCAAAATATAAGCTATAGAAGTCGTTTATTCTTCGACATAAAACAAGTAATGTGAGGGATGTGAACAAAAATTTAATTTTAGCAACTTGTACCGCAATACTCATTGGATGTTAATTTCTAAAGCTGATTGTATTTGTAAGGGCCACACTCCGTTCCTTCAGTTTGGAACGTGTATAGAACTGTTTTAATTTTCTACGTGGAAAGAGGTCGAATTCTTCTTGATTTCAGTAATGATGTTCGAGAGATGATATCTAGAGATGGAGTGTATTATTCTGACCTTAGGCAACTGCTACAGGGGGCTTGTTCTCGAAGGAGCTTGAACGCTTTCATAATTAATGTTGAAAAATTTGAAAACATCGATGCGTGGGCATATTCTTTTTGGAAGAAAATGGTGTGGTGACAATTAAACATTTTCGTCAATTTTCTTATTCATGCTAAACCAAAATCATACAGTTTCGAGGTATCTTTGGTATTGCAGATCGGAAGGTGGGATCGAGTACATTTCCATGAAAAAAAAATTTGAAAAATTCAAGTTATGGTGGGCGTATAGGGAATTTAAAAAATTGTTTACCGATGTCCGGGTGGGACCCCCTTTTAAGAACGTACGAAGGGTTGGTTTTTTGAAAATATGTTCGAGCAGATCGATAGAGAAGCCGGGGCGCATCCTACATTCGAATCGACAAATTTGATAATGTTGTGAACGAAAATGGTGGTGAGATAGAAAATTTTGGTTTTTATTTAAATTATTCACCGATAATACAATTAAAAATTTCAATGTTCATCCATATTTATAATAGAGCAAATGAAAGACACGAGCGAGCGATAGTGAGTGAGTGATTTTGACTAGTGAATAATAATTTTCACAACGTTTTACTACTTTAAGTTTAACAACCACCTGTTGCAGTTTGAAATGACGTGAATTTATTATAAATCTGCAAAAATTAGATAATATCGTTTCCGTAAGATGCGAATGAGCATCTGAAAACCATGTGACAAAGCCGGAAAAACATACAAATTCTACTGTATTATACTATTTTAACCATTGATTGACTCCCAAAAAACCCTCATATAATAATTTTTATCAAGACCCAGTGTATTTTCTCGAATGGTCTATATTGGGTCTTGGAAATCTGAGGCCGGATTCATAATCAGCGACCTCAAAAACCCATGGATTCCATTTTTTATTAAAATCCAGTATCTTTCCAAATTTTCGGTAGGCAATATTAGAGACTTAATTCGAATTTTTAGAATCTGAGGCTGGATTTGTAATCATCGACCTCAAAATTCCATGTATACTAATTTTCAACAAAATTCCATTTTTTTCCAAATTTTTGTCAGGTGGTCTTAGAGGCTAAATTCGAATTTTTAAAATCTAAGGCCGGATTCATAATCAGTGACCTCAAAAACTTACGTATACTAATTTTCATCAAAATCCAGTATCTTGTCAAATTTTTGTCAGGTGATCATAGAGGCTCTAATTTTGATTTCCAAAATTTGAGGCCAGATTCGTGATCAGCAAGCTCAAAAACCCATGCATACCTCAAGAACGTATAGATACCAATTTTCATCCAAATCCATCGATGAAGAAAATATGTAATGTAAATAGTTTACTTTCAGAGTATCACGTCTCAACGTGGGATCAAGTTGTCATTTTCAGACGTGTACACCCACACATACACACATGTACATACAGACACATGCATACGACATCATCCCCGAAGTCGGAAAAACTCTGAGGGAAAAAATTTCTCCTGAAATAGCACTTTTTATAGAAATTTTCCGAAATGGCACTTTTTATAGAATTTTTCTGAAATCGCACTTTTTATACTTGTCAATCTGAAACGGCACTGTTTAATGTTCTCTAAGTATAAAAAATTGTATATGAATATGATATTTACGTTTTCTCTAATGTCGCATTAAAATATTTCGGTTATTTCAAATAATATTCCGTTGACTATATGCTATTATATGTACAAACACATTTGTATGTTGTTTGAATTTATTTCAAAATAGAATAAACTAGTTTTGTTGGACTTATACTTGTTTCTCTTGTCACAATTGACCCTGAAATGATTATGGAGGGGGTTCAGAGATAGGGAAATTCTGTCAACTACAAAACATAAAAAGGAGTGTGTGTGTGTGTGTGCGTGTGTGTGTGTCAAGTGTCAAGCCAAAAATTGGTAAGATGAAGCTCCTGGATTGTGCTAGGTTCTGGTGGAAAAGTTAATCTTCCTGCTGTTAAAGAGCCACCAGAACCTCTCAAAGTCTTCTTTTAGGGAACCACACTGATTCCATGCATTTTCTGGACATTATAAGAAATCATAATACACTGTTTCAAATGACTCCAATTGAAGCTAACAAAATTCGAGAAAGAAATTTTATGCCAACTTTCAGAATTCAAGGGCAAGTATATCATAGTATTGGGAGTTTATTGCCTCGCTCTGGTGGCGATGAACATAGATTTTTACAAATGTATTTCATTCCAGAAACTGATCAACTGTCAGTCCGTTCAAATATAATTCCAAATTTAGAGAGACTCTCATAGAGATACTACAAAAACTTTTAATAGAAAACAATAATTATATCTGAAGTTTGATCTGTACTCTCGAAACTGAATCTGGAACTCCACCCGACAATTTAAAACTGATTATCCATGCTGATCGAGTCCCAGTCAATCAACATAGGGGGAGATATAATGCTCCTTCTACAAATGAAGTTGCTGTTCTATTGGTCGATGAACATAAAGGACCAAGAGATATCGTTTTGCGCTGTAGAGATGGCTGCAATTACAACGTGTTTCAGAGCTGCATCGATCATATAATGCTCTTGAATATCCATCATGTTTGTCAGAGAAAAAAATGGATATTATACATCGATTCAGATAAATGATGGACGTGCTCAACCGAAAACTGTCTCTTGCATGCAGTTTTATTCATACAGATTGATGGTGCGACATGGTACCAATAATTATTTGCATTGCTACAGGAACCTTCTTAATCAATATGTCGTTGATATGATGGCGAAAATGATAACTGAAAGACTATCCTTCATTCGGGGAAATGAAATGAAATTGCGAGCTGATAATTATATTCATCTTCGTGATGCAATTAATGAAGATGGTAATGTCAGAGCTGAAAGTTTAGGCCAGAGAGTTATTCTTCCTCCTTCAATGACATATATGCATGAAAAAACTCAGGATGGAATAGCATTCGTTAGAGCAGAAGAATGTGCTGATCTTTTAATCACATTTACATGTAATAAAGATTGGCCCGAGATTAAAAATGAACTTATGCCAGGCCAGAAATCCCAAGACAGATATGATATAGTAGCGAGAGCTTTTCTTTTGAAACTAAAAAAGCTCTTGTTTTTGATCACAAAAAAAAACATATTTTTGGTAAAGTCAAATATTTTACGTATAGTATTGAATGACAAAAGAGAGGTTTGCCACATTCTCATATTCTTTTATGGATAGAAAATAAAATTCAATCTGATGAAGTTGATAAGATCATCTGTGCAGAGTTACCAGATTGAGAAATTGATCCGTTGCAGAAACGCGGACAAGTGAAGATGATTACCCAACTTATCGTAGACGGTCGCCACAAGATGGTGGGCAAACCACGATCCTTAACGTTCGTAACGATGCGGTTGAAATAGACAATCGATGGGTCGTTCTTTATTGCCCGATGTTATCCCGGATTTTCAACGCTCACATCAATATTGAGTATTGTTGTTCAGTGGAAGCTATCAAATACATTCGTAAATACTTCAGCAAAGGGGCTGATCAAGCAACCTTCTCTGTGAATGGTGGTGATGAGATTCAAAGCTAGCTCAATGGTCGATATATAAGTAGCTCTGAGGCATTCTGGCGATTTTTTGATTTTCCTATCCCCGAACGTTATCCAACTGTCGTGCATCTAGCAGTTTATTTGGAGATCAATCAACGAGTATACTTCATCAATGAAAATATAGTTGAACTGATGAATAATCCACCAAAAACTACTCTAACTGCGTTTTTTGAAACTTGTAGACAAGACGTCTTTGCAAAAACCTTATTGTATCATGAAGTCCCCGCTTATTACGTTTAGAACAATAATACTTTTTCAAGAAGAAGACGAGGTACTGATGATGAGAGTTCTCCTGGAATGAAAAAAGAGTCTGCACTTGTAGTCCTGGAGCTAGCCCCCTTCCCGTTGGCCAGAGGAGGTCCCCGGTAGATAGATAGTTAATCTTGTGTATTTTTTTCCGTAGAATCCGAATTTGTTGGTTTGAAGTCTGTAAAACTGGTACAATTTGTTTAAACCGCGATTGTTTAAACAAATAAGAAAATAACACTTTTTTGGTTCAGAAAAATTTTTTTCTTAAAATTTGGCTCATTTCAAGAAGAAAAGTTCCTATGCACTATCCATGAATAATGCTTGTATCTAAAGTTATAAATTATCACAAGTTGAAAAATACCACTTTTCGGTGGTCTTTGTTGCTCTGCCATGGCAACAACAATAGAATATTTAAGAATCTGAAGGTGTTTTCTAATGCAGTTTTTAACGTAGAATCCGAATATAAACTTGGTTTTCCCAAAAAACAGCGAGAAAAACCGAATAATCAAATGATTCACCTTGCCATGTTTTAGCTCATTATACGCTTGACTCCCGGTACTGGACTAATGCACTGAATATCTTACCCATGGGCTAATTATGAATAAACGAATGTTTTCTTATGTACTTTTTCCCGTAGAATCCGAATTTGTCAGTTTGAAGTCTGTAAAAACCATACAATTTGTTTAAAACACGATTGTTTAAACAAATAGCAAAAGAACACTTTATTGGTTCGGGAAAAATTTTTTTCTTAAAATTTAGCTCATTTTAAGAAGAAAAGTACCTATGCACTATCCATGAATAATGCTTGTATCTAAAGTTATAAATTATCTCAAGTTGAAAAAGACCACTTTTCGGTGGTCTTTGTTGCTCTGCCATGGCAACAACAATAGAATATTTAAGAATCTGAAGGTGTTTTCTAATACAGTTTTTAACGTAAAATTCGAATATAAACTTGGTTTTCCCAAAAAACAGCGAGAAAAAACCGAATAATTGATGATTCACCTTGCCATGTTTTAGCTCATTATAGCTTGACTCCCGGTACTGGACTAATGCACTGAATATCATACCCATGGGCCAATTATGAATAAACGAATGTTTTCTCATGTATTTTATCCCGTAGAATCCGAATTTGTTACTTAGAAGTCTCTAAAAGTGGTACAATTGGTTTAGAATGCAATTGTTTAAACAAATAATAAACTAACTAGGTTTTGTTCAGAATTTTTTTTTTTCAAAATTGAGCTCATAGAGAGAAGAAAGTACACATGCACTATTGTTGGAGAATGCTTACATTAAAGTTATAAATTAATTCAAATCAAAAAATACCACTTCTCTCGGCGTTTTTTATTGCTCTAGAGCTGGCATAGATAGAGAATACCAGTATATACAGGTTGAATGTTTTGTCTGAATCGTTTTGGACAATTCATGAACAGAAGTACTGTTAATTTTAACTCCATTTATTTTAACATTAAGAAAGAATATTCAAATCTGCGGGGCAAACTTATTTTGACACGAATTCTTTTTTTTTACATGCACAAAATGAGCAGCATGATATTTGGGTACGTATACAACAGCATGTAGCTCGTACACATACGCGGCAAGTACATCCAGGGACAAATTCATCAGTCGATGGTATCAAAATCTTTGGCTTTTCAGGCAAAAGTAAATCATCCCGAACCTCATAGCCAAAATTTTTGTTACACGACAGCTGTAAAGCAACAAAAATTGCCGAGATGTTTTTTCTAAAACATAAAATAATTAATAACTTTCGATATGAACATTATTCATGGATAGTGCACAGGAACTTTTCTTCTTAAAATGAGCTAAATTTGAAGAAAAAATTTTTTTCCGAACCAAAAAAGTGTTATTTACTAATTTGTTTAAACAATCGTGTTTTAAACAATTTATATGGCTTTTACAGACTTCAAACCGACAAATACGGATTCTACGGAAAAAAGTACATAAGAAAACATTCGTTTATTCATAATTAGCCCATGGGTAAGATATTCAGTGCATTAGTCCAGTACCGGGAGTCAAGCGTATAATGAGCTAAAACATGGCAAGGTGAATCATTTGATTATTCGGTTTTTCTCGCTGTTTTTTGGGAAAACCAAGTTTATATTCGAATTTTACGTTAAAAACTGCATTAGAAAACACCTTCAGATTCATAAATATTCTATTTTTGTTGCCATGGCAGAGCAACAAAGACCACCGAAAAGTGGTCTTTTTCAACTTGAGATAATTTATAACTTTAGATACAAGCATTATTCATGGATAGTGCATAGGAACTTTTCTTCTTAAAATGAGCTAAATTTTGAGAAAAAAATTTTCACGGAACCAAAAAAGTGTTATTTTACTATTTGTTTAAACAACCGTGTTTTAAACAAATTGTATGGCTTTTACAGACTTCAAACCGACAAATTCGGATTCTACGGGAAAAAGTACATAAGAAAACATTCGTTTATTCATAATTAGCCCATGGGTAAGATATTCAGTGCATTAGTCCAGTACCGGGAGTCAAGCGTATAATGAGCTAAAACATGGCAAGGTGAATCATTTGATTATTCGGTTTTTCTCGCTGTTTTTTGGGAAAACCAAGTTTATATTCGGATTCTACGTTAAAAACTGCATTAGAAAACACCTTCAGATTCTTAAATATTCTATTGTTGTTGCCATGGCAGAGCAACAAAGACCACCGAAAAGTGGTATTTTTCAACTTGTGATAATTTATAACTTTAGATACAAGCATTATTCATGGATAGTGCATAGGAACTTTTCTTCTTGAAATGAGCCAAATTTTAAGAAAAAAATTTTTTCGAACCAAAAAAGTGTTATTTTTTTATTTGTTTAAACAATCGCGGTTTAAACAAATTGTACCAGTTTTACAGACTTCAAACCAACAAATTCGGATTCTACGGAAAAAAATACATAAGATTCACTATCTATCTACCGGGGACCTCCTCTGGCCAACGGGAAGGGGGCTAGCTCCAGGACTATTGGGCGTGTATATACATTTCATCCTTCTCAAAGTGAATGCTTCCACTTGCGTATGTTACCACACTATGTCCGAGGATCAACATCATTCCAGAGCTTAAAGTCTGTTAATGAAACTCTTTTACCAACGTTTAAAGCTGCGTGTCAAGAACATGGACTTTTAGAAAATGATGATCATTGGATTAGGACACTCCAAGATGCTGCAATATCACGATCACCAAGTAAACTAAGAGAACTATTTACAATCATTTTAGTTTCTTATTAACCTGCTAAGTCGAAAATTCTGTGGGAGCAGTTACCGACAAAAAAATTATTGTTAAATTTGTTATGAGCGACCTCAAAAACAATTCAGCAATTTTTTTTTCGATAACTATTGGGTCGAAAAAAAATTCTCGGGGAACAAAAAGTGCTAATAGTAGTCAAATAAGACTTTCAAATTTTTTCAGATTTTCCAAACGATTTATTGCTGGAGAATCATTTATCGCTATTTCCAGATTATTTAACATTAAAATGGATCTAGTTCCTCATATAGCTTAGGATATAACAAACTGTGTATACATAGTGGAGAAATGTTTATTGATTATTGTCAAATTATTATGTGGTCTTATGATGGTTAGTATGAAGAAAATTGCATGCTCTACGGATGAGAAATGTGAGGGTGGATATTTCTTTTCGTGTTCAAATTTCTCATCTAACACTCGTATATTGATGAGAATGTCTATTCAATGATGTATATGGGACGTTCCACGTCAATGGCAGGGCACAGTTAAAATTTTGTTTGTGATTCTGTTTGGACAAATCATTGATATCCTGGTATCAGAACACTCAGAATTCTTTATATTTCTATAGTATTTGATTCTAAGTGGATAAAGATTAATGCAAGTTGAGGTTCAATTGACATAGTTTGAGAAAGCATACTGCTGAGGCACTTGGCAGCGGTTCTTTTGGATAATGATCCTCCAATATAACTCTTCTATCTTCAAAAACATTATCACGTCTTTGTTGAATTGTATGATTCGAATTGAAATATAGCAATCTACCAGAATATGTAGGCTTTTGATACAAATTAGTAATTAAACTATTATTAGTTTCTATAATTGTAGCATCTGAGAAGTTTATCGAATTATTTTCTCCTAATTCATTTGTAAATTTAAAATTTTCATTATACTCATTGAAAACTTTTCTATTACTATTTCAACGTATTTTTTTCATACACGAAATGGTATCATTAATATATCTATAGTAAAATTACGGTTAATAATTATATACTGACTTCAATTTATTTAAACATTCTATTTCCACATCATCCATGGCAATATCCGCAAGGATTGGTGAAAACCCATGGGTGTGATAACAATTTTTTTTTAAAAATTATTGTCAAATGTAAAGAATGTATCATCAAAGAGAAATTGAGTGATTCCAATTATCTCATCAAAAGGTATTTAACTTTCATTATGTACTAGCTACATCAAATGCGCTGCACGCAACGATCTACATGTATGCGTTTCAAAATCATATTTCAATAATTGTTTCCCCAATTCTTGACCATAATCGTTCTGACATACTTCGCAATTCATTTCATTATGCAAATTTCTATAAGCCAACCCACATAGCATGTCTTGCTGCTAGAACGTTATCAGACCGTTTTTTCGGAACCAGAAAACGTTCTCGGGGAACATTTCCAGAACGAAATAGTAACGTTATGTGAAGGTTGAAATGTCCGCGTATTTTGGGCAAAATATTCGTTGTTGAAATGTTGTACGAGAACGTTCATCGGAACGTCTATCAATGACCGATTCTAAAAGACGTTACGGGAACGTTATACGCTACATCGGCGAAACAAAACGAAAATTGAAGGAAAGAATTTCTAAACATCAAAAATGCAATAACGACCCATTGCCTGTACCACGTCATATTATCGAGAACAGTACCCATAGTTTTGATTGGAATAATGTTAAAATTTTGGATAGAGAAAAGAATTACTATAAGAGACTTGTTTCCGAGATGCTTCATGTTCACATGTATAAACATACACTTAATAGAGAAAAAGACACACAGTCACTCAGCCACACGTACAGGAAGGTCAATAACCTTTTCCACAACAAACGTCCTATCCACCGGTGACTTTATATAAGATCACGTTGGTTAACTTTTGCTCGCAGATACAATTTTGACGGTGGCAGTGAAAGTCAGTTCCTTCCACTCCCTTATTCTTAAGAATGGATTAATTAATTTTTACACTGATGAGAAAAATTGTTTGCTCTTGATGAAACATGTGTAAATGGTATTTGTAATGTCTACTGTTTTTTTGTTTTGTGATATTAAATAGCCTGATGAGGCCAGCGAATCAAGCTGGCGAAACGTCGCTGAATATAAATATATATGGAGTTTTCATTTGAACTCCATATCATGGATTGGCCTTCAAAGATCGCAACTAACACGAATTTGAAGAATGGAGGTTGAAAGCACAGCTATTTTTTATATAAAAGTAAAACGAAATCAGCTGAGTCATACCCGCGTAGAAATGAAACCATTGAAAAATCATGGGGAAAACTTTCATTGCTAGAACATGGCTTAAGGTTATGCATTTTCATTGTGATACCATGGCAGAATCGTGGCTAATGAACAAGAGCCGATTCGCTTAGTGCCACGTTTTTTGGGAAAAACGTGGGAAATCTTTTTCTATTCATTGACGCTCCAGATTTTTTACGCATTTTTTCATTGGAAAATCATGGCAGTTTTCCACCAACCAATTTTTTACCTTTTAAAATAAAAATAAAAATAATTATATACTTTTCTCATTTATTTATGCTTATTCCCTTTGAGAAAACGTGAAATTTTCATGCTTTTTTAAATTTTATGAATTCTGAAAGTAAAAAATTCGAGTACGTGATACACAAGAATATGACAACTCAGTAATACGTTTTTGTTCTTAATATTTATTATCCATTAAATAACATAACATAAATAATCAATCATTCTCTCTCAATCAAGTTTACAGGTTCTGCGATGTAATAAGCATCTAAATCTACTAAATTTATAAAAAAACAAACGCAACATAGATCTTTAACATCAATTACATCAATTTCGTCACTGATTATACATTGGAATATGTAAGATGGCTTTGTTCTCAATGTTCTTGATAGTAAATTTCGAATGATGCTCAATTTCTTAAGGATGGCATAATATGTGCCAGGACACTGGCATTTCCGTTTGCAATCACATATAGTCACTTTAAAAAACTGCTTGATGATACCATACATTGAACTAGTATTTGTCTTGTATTTCACACATTTTGAATAAAATTTATTCTCGCGTGAATATGCTTCTGATGTATATAAATAATTATCTTTTTGTAATCTCTGAAATTTGAAATAGTTATGATTTTCAATTATCTCACTTATCAATATTTCATCTTCTGGCTCAAATAATCCTCTGTTTAACGTTCCCACTAAATATAAGGATTTGCCTATTTCAGTTCTTTTCAGTTTTTTCTGTGCAGAGGATAGACGTTCGCAAAATTGAAATACTTTCGTACCCTCTGTCAAACAATCTTTCAAGTTAAAAGATTTCATGAGCATGAATAGAGATGAACAAATCTGTAACTGAGCAGAATTACTACTATGGACTAATTTTTTTATTTTCCCATTAATGTCTTCTAGAGGGAAACATGACATAGTTCTTAGAGGACCTGCATCACGGACTACATTTGGTAAATGTAATAAACTATGAACACATGAAGACATATATAACTTTTCCATAAAGTTTTTCAAATTTAGAGACATATTTGTGTAGTAATTTTTCTGCCAAATCGATATCATCCCGAGAGATCGATGACTTACACAATAAATATATTGCACTGATTAACAACTCATGGTGTTGTAAGTAATTTAAAGGCAATATATCGTCTAAAATGATTCTCGAAAAGTAGAAAAACCAGTTTTTGAATTCCGAAGTCTTCCAATAGCTTAAACTACTTTCTATGGTTTGTGGCCGTCTTTGAACAAAACAAGGTGGTTTCAACATCCGTATTCGAGAATCAACTATTCCTACTGTATCAGCTATTGAAAAAGATTCATCTTTCATATTTTTCCCAAACCATGAGTTTATAAGTTGTTCTGTAATACGACCAAACACACAATGCATAACATCAATGCCAGTAGTTTTAATTGGTTTATAAACGATGAGAATAAAATTGATCTTCCTTTAACCCCCAAAACATCTGATCCTAAATCAATTGCTCTTAAGGCATGCAGTTCGGTTTCAGTATCTGTTCTGAGAAGTAACTTTTTTTTGTATGGATATATCCAGTGATGATTCAACGATTCTCCAGGTAATTTACATTTTTGACAACCGAATTTACCATTGAATTGTTTCATATTCAGAAACAGTGATTTAGCTGGAGAATCGCAAGTTCCTGCCACAATTACCCCCCTGATCCTCATCATATCAAGTGAGTTGTCTACTGGAATATCAATTCCTGAATATAATTGTAGACATTCCTCTTGTAAAGGTTTTAAGAATAAATTTGGCGCAGGTTTTTTTTCCCAAACCATATTCCTGCTAAAATTAGATTTTCTGGCTTATATCTAAGATTTTCTGGTAAATTATTTACAATTAAGTAGAAAGGCCAAATACTAAGCTTTGAGCAGACAAAGATAGAAATTCCATCAGTATACCACATAAACGAAATGTTATTCGGATCAGCCAGAATTTGATTCGGTTCAGACAATTCTCTATAGATTTCCCCATCAAAGATATCTTCTAAGTTGTCATTATTTAATTTTTCTCGATTGAATCTGTACTCTAAATTGTTTCTAAAATTTGACCTTGAATATAAAAGTTTCAACTGATTGATGATGGATAGTGTTAAAAAGTAATCATCTTTTGATGGAAATTTATTACAATTTGGGCAATGCGATTTAATATTTTCAACTAGTACGAGACACGATTTACAATAGAAATTTCTCTGAACTGCTGATTTACCTTCACTATCATTAAAGTACTGCCTGAACTTGTACAGAGTTTTAACGCAGTTATTATGTTCTGGACAATGTAATTCAACTAACTCTAATAAGTCCCTCAAGCCTTCGCCAGTACATCCATGGCGTATTGCATAGAGAAATATTGCAGTTATACTCTCTATCTTAGTGATTCGTGCGCCTTTGTACAGGGGTTCGGATTCAATTATTTTCATAACATTCTCGTCTGGAAAAATTTCTTCATCACTGCTATCAGGGACAAATACAGAAGCATTAGAACTCGAATCTTCACACCCATTATACTGCGTTTCATCAAATAAATCACTTATCTCATCGCGTTTGCCATTACTATTTGTTATGGAGCCTAAATAGAAAAAAAGTGAATTAAATAGAATCAGATTTTCATTTTCGAATGAGTCTATGCATATTAGTTTTCAGTACGTTACAATAAACATTTTATTTATGCACATACGTTCTGAAAATTCTCTCTACCAACATGTATTAGTGGTTTCAATCTATTTATTAATTTTACTTTTGATTTTATAAGCAAGAAGAAAAATGAGAAAAAAATGTTTTACCATGAAAAAAAGGATGTGTTTCACACCGTATATATACATATATTTATACGTACATGATTTATCAGTATCACTAACTCTCTCTCTATCACCTTCAAGGGAAACATCTTCAATAGGTTCATGGCCTCGCAAGAATGTGCTTGAGTAGTTACTCAAATTATCTTCTTCACTATATTCTCCATCATTTTCACTTGATAAAATATCATTTCCCAGTCTCTCTCTGTCAGAAGATGAACCGTCGACATTGTTGCTCTATTCACGATCAATTATAAATTATAAAAATTATAAAGTTTAATTTATGAAGGAGATATGAATTTAGAATTATAAATTGAGAAATTACCTCTTCAGTATCAGTAGGAACAATACTGCTGGAGGATGATTCAAAATCATTTTCGATTTCAATATCTAAGATCCGATTTTGAGTTGTCCGGGAATAATTAGCAAACTTTTCTGGCCTCTTTCTCTTCGGCATTGTGTATACGCATGTTAGTAATATTTATTTCAATTCGAATACGTGGCAAAGATACAAATTTCGATTCTGGTGAAAAATCAATAACAGGAAATTGTCTGTTATTGTTTAACTCGATTAAGCCATATTCATTTGACTACGATATAACCAAAAGTTTGTATCTTAGCCAAGATGTACTATTTAGTCTATTATACCCATTACAAGGAAAAATGTGTGGTAAAAGATAGTGATCTTCTTGAACAGAAAGAAGAAAATGAAATTGCAACAGTTCTCTATGGGAAAAAAAAATACGAGGCCAAAGTTCTGCGGAAAAGCAGTAAGTATTCCCTTAACCTTGAGTCATTATCGTAGTAAATCTATTTTAAGAATTATTTTACCAAAATAAGAAGCTCTAGGGATCAGAGAATTTTCAATAATTTATTGGGAGTTCTCGGAATATTTTTTTTCTTTCATTTATGATCATAGTATGACTTTGCTTAAATAATCAAAATATTTTATTGTAATCACTCAAGAGAATAAAGAGTATTTAGACTCCCTTGGAGTAAGCAAAGATGGGAAGTTGATGGTCGGTGTGGATGAAAAGAAAAAGAATGAAAAAGCAATCAAACGAAAAGAAAAAATGGCGGAAATGAATGCAGTCAAAAACTTGAATAAAGGCTTATCACATCAAAAGTCTATTTTCGAAATTCACAACGATTACTTTTCCCGTAAAAGATGCACTGAAAATTCGAATCAGTCCATTCAAGAAGAACGTACTGAAAAAATCACTGAACAGTCCGAGCAAGATAGCAATCTGGAAATTGAGTTAGAAGGAAGTTCTATAACATCTGCCTGTATAAATGAGGAGGACAACCCAAAGGTGAACGAAACTGATTGTCAGAACTGCACGACTTTGAACTCAGGTAAAAATTTTCTTTCAAAGTTCTTCCTATATTCTATTCTATAATTATACAAATTTTTTGCCTAATTATTGTATTATAAATTTCTTGGTACAAAAGCTATCAGCAATGCGATTCAAGCTCTTTTGAACGTGATCAAGATATTAGAAGCTTGCAAAAGTCAAGACATTACAGTAAGTCTGGTTAAGATGAAAAATAGTATTTATTGCACATTTTGATCAAGGAACTATTTGAACTTTCTTAACTTTTTATAGCGTAAGAGCTGTAATTTAAATCTATTGAATCTACCATGTTACACCAAGCGAAGAGGCTGCCAAGAATTAAAACCCAGTTCAGGAATATACATTGATAAGCTACAAATATCTGATGCATTGCGATTTTCTGAGAAACCTTTTGAAATGGTTCGAAAATTGATGCTAAGTGCAATTGGAGGAAAAATTTTGAAAGAATTGGTTTTTGTTGGTAACAAAAACCGACAAGGTATTCCGACGTCAGTAAAAGAAGCTGTATTTTGTGAGTTATATCTGCTGTTAACATAATTTTTTCGTCACATTTTTCAAGGTTATTTTAAATTAATTTTACTCCATTTTTAGGGTTTGTGAACAAAAACGCTAAGACAATCATAACGGCTTCGGATTTCAAGAAGGTTATTTCACAGCAATGTACCACTCTTAGAAATCCAAAATCCGAATCGAAATCGAAAAAACTAACTACTAAAATAACTACAGATGCTTCGGATACGTTACAGAATCTTCCTAATTCCTCACCCAGTTCTGATGACGAAAATTCTGAAAATGATGACGATGATCAAATCAGGTAATATTCACATTGTTATATATATATATATATATATATATATATATATATATATATATATATATATATATATATATATATATATATATATCCACAATATTCTAGATCATAGACTATATAATTGACTCTATAACCTATAATACTAGCTTCAACAGGATGATGAAGAGTTTCAATGATTCAAATAATGAAGAATCGTCAAGAAGTTCATCAAGTAAAAGTTCGCAAAAAAGAAAGGTTGCTGATTCTAGTGAGGGACCAAAGAATAAAAAACCTAACGGTGGAAAAGCAAGCCCGTTCAGCAATTTTACTGTAAATATTTTACTTTTTATCTTGTATAAGATTTTGAAAAGACACATGTACGAATGTTTTCTTTCTCTACAGGATGATGAACTGAGTGAAGAGTGAAAAAAACGGAAATCTCAAAAATGATGCAGTTATTATAATGTAGGTCTTTCAGGCACGAAAGCTTTTCTCTTCGCCAGTGATTGTGTATTTATTGTGGTCTACGCTTGTTAAGTAAAGGAAGATCAATTTTATTTTCATCGGTTAAAAAACAATTAAAACTACTGGCATTGATGTCGTGCATTGCGTGTTTGGTCGTATTACAGAACAACTTATAAAGTCATGGTTTGGGAAAAATATGAAAGATGAGTCTTTTTCAATAGCTGATACAGTAGGAATAGTTGATTCTCGAATACGGATATTGAAACCACCTTGTTTTGTTCAAAGACGGCCACAACCCATAGAAAGTAGTTTAAGCTATTGGAAGACTTCGGAATTCAAAAACTGGTTTTTCTACTTTTCGAGAATCATTTTAGATGATATATTGCCCATAAATTACTCACAACACCATGAGTCACTTATCAATGCAATATATTTATTGTGTAAGTCATCAATCTCTCGGGATAATATCGATTTGGCAGAAAAATTACTACATAAATATATGTCTCTGAATTTGAAAAACCTTCTGGAAAAGTATATACGTCTTGGTGTGTTCACAAAATTGAAAAGAACTGAAATAGGCAAATCCTTATATTTAGTGGGAACGTTAAACAGAGGATTATTTGAGCCAGAAGATGAAATATTGATAAGTGAGATAATTGAAAATCATAACTATTTCAAATTTCAGAGATTACAAAAAGATAATTATTTATATACATCAGAAGCATATTCACGCGAGAATAAATTTTATTCAAAATGTGTGAAATACAAGACAAATACTAGTTCAATGTATGGTATCATCAAGCAGTTTTTTAAAGTGACTATATGTGATTGCAAACGGAAATGCCAGTGTCCTGGCACATATTATGCCATCCTTAAGAAATTGAGCATCATTCGAAATTTACTATCAAGAACATTGAGAACAAAGCCATCTTACATATTCCAATGTATAATCAGTGACGAAATTGATGTAATTGATGTTAAAGATCTATGTTGCGTTTGTTTTTTTATAAATTTAGTAGATTTAGATGCTTATTACATCGCAGAACCTGTAAACTTGATTGAGAGAGAATGATTGATTATTTATGTTATGTTATTTAATGGATAATAAATATGAAGAACAAAAACGTATTACTGAGTTGTCATATTCTTGTGTATCACGTACTCAAAAAGCATGAAAATTCCACGTTTTCTCAAAGGGAATAAGCATAAATAAATGAGAAAAGTATATAATTATTTTTATTTTTATTTTAAAAGGTAAAAAATTGGTTGGTGGAAAACTGCCATGATTTTCAAATGAAAAAATGCGTAAAAAATCTGGAGCGTCAATGAATAGAAAAAGATTTCCCACGTTTTTCCCAAAAAACATGGCACTAAACGAATCGGCTCTTGTTCATTAGCCACGATTCTGCCATGGTATCACAATGAGAATGTATAACCTTAAGCCATGGTCTAGCCATGAAAGTTTTCCCCATGATTTTTCAATGGTTTCATTTCTACGCGGGTATATATTCGAAATTTTCTTTTGAAATCCAAAGCTATTATTCACGTGGTGGTTTTTTGTACTTTTCCAAATCATTAAATAATACTTTCGCTAGAAAGTGTGTAGGAGAATTTACCAAAAAAATGATAGGTCTCAATGGGACATCAACTTTATGTATCTTGGGCAAAACATATTCTTCAGTCAGAGTGATATTAGTTTGTCATAGTTGAATGTTGTGGAAGGATTTATACAGAAAGTCTTGGTCATCTAAATTGAAGAGAATTTTATGAATTTTGGATAGTAAACAATTCAGTAGGTTTGTTTTGACAATTTTGTGAGTGTTTTTCTCCTCCATGGTGGATTTTTTTATTCTCTATACTTACCGGTATTCATACACATTCTCAAGTTACCTTTGTTAGCACGAGTGATAAAAATATTCCTATTATGTTTAAGGAAACTATCAGTTTCTGAAATTTTTTTGGGAATTCTCTGTCTTAAACCAAGATGAAACTTTTTTCATAATTCTGATCAAGGCTTTAGTGACCTAAAGAGTGTTCAACATTTTTTATAGTTGATACTACATCATTCTCTGTGAAGTTCACTTTGAAATTATAATTTGGACCCAAAGATCCTACTCAAAGGACATTATCTGGTATGTGCACTTCTTCACCCCACCCCCTCTTTATCACTGTTTGTTTTATGGTGATTGAAATTATTCTATTTCTTCCTTAAAAATTTAAATTTACTGTTAAGTTTTCTAGTGTGGTTATCGAAGAGTTTTTTACTTTTCAAATGTATTTTTTAAAAAATTGTCTTGAAAGTTATCTCATTGATTTTTAAAGTATCGAGTTTTCTTCTAATTGAGTTTAAACTCTTATCTAAATATGATTCATATATATATGAATATCTCTGATTTCTGATTCAAGTCAATAACATTACTTTTTGGCATTGGAGCAATATCGGAGGTTTGACAGAACTTACTGCGGAAGGACAAATTTTTGAATTGTTTTTGATTATGAATTAAGTGTCGTGGTGAGAAATCGTTGCTCCTGCATTGAAGTAGAAATTCACATCGGGCATTAGAAATTGTCAGTTGATGTCGAAAACTGATCCCGAAGATTTGAGGATCTTCGTTGTTTTGTATGTACCTAGCTAAGCCTAAGGTCCGACCAAGATACATTAATTAATATTTTGGAGGTTTGGGAGCATTGGACCTTAAGACACTGGCTGTACACTGTATTCTTGACACAAACAAAGATTAGAAAAGGTTTTGGTCAAGATAGGTTACCATATGGGCGTCGATAGTATCCCCACCAACGGTTTAATATGTGAGTTGGACTCAGGTACACCTGAGTTACTTGTGACCTTGAATACTGTCACTCACTCACGCTATCTCACTGAGAGTACTTTATAGCATTTAACTCTAGTTTGAAATGATTTTTTTTGGTTTTGAGACTATTTTCTGAGTGAATTAAAGTAGATCAACTAGAAATTCTGTACTCTGGAATGTCTGATAGAATCAGTTGTATGAATGACAAAAACAGACGATATTCTAAAAGATTAAGCCCACTCCAGTTAGTTCCAGGTCAAATAGAGTATTGAAACACCCCTGTATATGAATATATTCCACGAATGTGAAATATTCAATGAGCATTGAGTATAAAGTAATCGAGTATATTTACCATGCTTCAGCACAAGCCCGGTCACGAGAAGATATTGGTTTGTCATCAAGATACTTCAGAATTTTACATTTCAAAATCACATTCTTCCTATACATTTTTATCAGCTTTAAAACTGGATTTCCTGTTAATGTTAAGACTCGGAGAGATCTCATGTCCCCTAAAACCTAAGCAAATGTAATTTTTAAGGAATTTTTCCCAGACACAGTTACAGATGAACATATACAATTGGTATCGATTTTCAGATTTTAGGAAATCTACTCATATATTGTAGGAAGGAACACTGAGTTCATAAATTCTGTTATTTTTCTGAAGGGTTCCAGAAGATGTGAGAGGGGAGTCAATAGAGTATCTCCACATATCAGTCAGAAATCTGTATAAACACAGGTGATAGAAGTATGGAATTGTAGGAAGTTGTAAAGTCTTGTGAGTACTGCTTGTACCGTTCAGTCATTGATAATATAAGCTATTATGGACAAGGCATAGTAAACTAGATCAAGAAGTGTGAAAAAAGAGTCAATTATTTGCCTCGTCATATCGCGATGAAGTGGACACTGCGGCTTGACGATAGAGCAGAGCTGCGCTGAGGCTCATAAGAACCTGTGAATATTTGTACATCTCAATACTCCCTCCCAGATATTTAGGTCGCTATCATGAGTTATTCATGATGTATTATTTATAACTTCCATACAATTTCTATATGAACAATAACTTTTAGTCTGAAGAGTTATAGCCCGGCCTACCCCTCCCCAATATTTTCAAAACTCCGAGACGTATTCAAGATTTGCGATACAAACTTTCCTACAAGTGGTCTAAGTTGCGTCGAGGAGCGACGTTAAGTCATAGTTTAACAAGAAGACGGCTGTAGGAGATCTTCTTATCGGCCCATATGATATTACCGAGCAGCCAGCGCGCGGTCGCTCCCGAAGATCGAAAGAGCATGTGCATGTGTAGTGAGATGTATGATGAATTTAGCTAAACGAACGACGAAGAGTCAAAATAGGCCACCGATCCCTGTGAAGAAACGAGCGCGCTTCTTGAAATAAGATCTGTGTGTGCGACACAGTGAACGGGAGGAGGTATCACGGGACGCGCTCGCCACCGCCTCGCGCCCGCGATTCGTGCACCCGCGTGGGCTCCTGCGTGAGTGGCGTCACGATGATTATAATAAAAGATGCCCAGGCAGACAGCAAGAGAGTATATCGGAGTGAGTAGAGGAAGTATAGAGTATGACAGATTCAGTATTCAGCCGGAAAGTAAAGTCACGGAGTCAGTCGGAGAGTAGGAGTCAGAGCCAGATAGTCACTGCAATGAGGGAGTTGATCAGCACTGACCGTGAGTGCGATGACGAGTTGCTGATATGGAGCGCACGTGACGCGCAGCTCTCCGCATAGCGCGTTCCGATTATCATTATTATTACTTTTTGAATTATAACTTTATCAACCAATTTGTGAGTAGAGAGACAGTGTAGAGAGAGAGAGGAAATCGATTGAGCGGGATCGCTAAATTATATTTTTATTCCAAATTCAATAAAACGAAAAATCAGTGCTAGTGCACAGCAAGATCTATAATTCACGGATTGTGTATGCTACAACGTCCCAACGCGCTAATGACTTCTCGGCTGCCACGCGGCAAAAACACGGACGAGGACGACCAGAGGCCGGACGGAAGAATTTTTGAATATATATATATTTTGGGTGGGAAACTGCTGGGTTTTGCTGTCTTGAAATTCTGTTGTGTCTGCGCGGGGCGGGACTTACTATAATGTGCACTCGTGGAGCGTGGGTGGTGATTTGTGCGGCCCTGACAGCGAGCGTCGTTAAGCGAGGCGCGTGGACCGTTGGTTTGCGCGTGGTCACGCTATAGCGCGTCGGAGAGAGAGAGCGAGCGCCGCGGTATCGCGAGGCGCTCCGTCGATTGTGGAAAGGGAGAGGCAGCCGCTGCGTCTCCTTGGCTTACTCCAAAATCGTTGTTACATCCGGTTACGGCCAACCAGTTACTCATTGGCTGCAGGCGCGACTCCTTCGACTCTGCAGTTCTATCAGGGCAGCTACGCCTTGCGTGGTCTTTCAGACAATAGGAGGTGCAGGTGAATAAACTACACAGTTTCTTCACTCCTAATTTATAGCTTTGAATTTATTCTCAGCTTCACTATTTGATACACTGATCAACTGTTAACTCATGTAATTCCGCGGTAGATACTTGTGGGTTAGGAAGTGCGCTGCAAACTTCTGTTGCAATCGGTGGCGGGTGAATTTCTGCCGCGGCCGGCCGCAGCTCGTTCTCTTATCCTCTCCGTGTCGTCACAGAAATAGGTTCCCGGAACGTTCCTCGACTACATTTCTTGATTCTACTGCGCAGTAAAAAACCTCGCGCACATATAGATATACTCGTATATAACTGGGCATTACATAATTCACTTATTTCTAATAATGATTAACGGATATGCATGATTGTGCCTGATAGATTTACTTGAAGAAGGATTGTTCTGTTTTATTATTATAATGTTCTATTATTTAGGAATGTAGAAATCATTGGTTATAATGACCTCGAGTCATGAGCTTTCGACAGATGGTGAATGATGCCTGATTATACGCCGGTTTTATTGTTAATATAACAATATGCGACATGTAATATTGATGGATCCGCTATTTCTGAGCACGATTTTATATCCTAAAAAAAAATCGGAAATGAATAAGCCGTGTGAAAATGTGGCATTGGTAATGATTATGTGTAAATTAGTCTGATCAGAATTTCGGGAATGCATTACCCGTGTATGTATTGAATTGATTTGATTGATTAAGTATTCAATCGAGACCCTTGCATGCAAGATGCTCACGTGCATCTACTTATGCCTGAAGGCTAATTTGTTATTATATTCCTTATCGGCCAGGCTAGCCCGCGCTCATTGTAAAATCCAAAATAAAACATGAATTGAAAACTTATTATGTAATATGCCATGCCCTGGCCATGCTTCATTCACGAGATGCACGATGAAAGGTAATGCTATCATCGCCAGCAGATGACAACGCAGCACGTCTTGATTACCGTGCGCCGTATCTCTCTCATTCGTTATACTCATTCGTTCAATTATCGTCTCTCTGCACTGTTGAACAGCTAAGCTGCTCGCGTCATTGTTGGACTCGTGTGGGGCGGAGGGCATGACGAAAGCTGGATCTTCATTGTGGTTGGGGAAATCGATGGAAAAAATCATAATTTTGGCCGGGGCAAGGCTGGGCCATAACAATGTAGTCAATTTGGGGAGGAGGGCAATGACCTCTCGGAGAGATCATTGACCTCTAAGGACGGTGTTACCCCCTCCAGTTGTTTTCATAGAGAGGGTGGCTGGGTGGATCTTGTTTACAAAATAGGTCAATGACCTTGAAGAGATTACGCAAAGCTATATTATATTTCAATAATATTTTTGTCGAGATCCACTCTAATTTGTTTGACTCTAATTATTATTCAAGAAAAATATATAATGATCGTGAATTTGAAATTATTTTTTGAGACTATTCAAAATTATTTGTTTGATGGGAATGGAAAATGCATGCATTCTTGTGGGTTTGATTGAAAATATACTCTTCTTTGGTGCAAGAATCAGTTTACCTGCATGCTCCATGTATTGACCACAGGAGCCTATAGACAGGTGAGAAGATGCACGTTCTCCACCAACAATTGTCTCCTAGTTTTGATCGCTGTAAAATCATTTGTTTCAACAATAATGCGTGTGGTCGTAACTTCGATTTGAGATTCTTGCTCGATGGCACGTTTCCACGTAATATATTGAGAGCACAGTTACACACGAGAATTAGTTTATCGCTGGCTTAGTGATAAACTGATAGTCGCACAGATGCCTCCCACTGCAATGACCCTAGACGTAAAAGACCTTGCAAGATCGTCGATCAAGTCGAGATTTTTCTGCCCGATGGATTTTGATCTGTTTGGTACCATTCAGATTCATGTCACCGTGGTTGGATCCCTGATAAGAGTTTTTAACCTCATCTTATCACACCAGCACTACCACCTTCGGTACCGGCGTGCGCGTGCGCGGGCGGTAGCGTGCAGACATGGCTGGTTCTAGTTATACTCGCGCACCTGTGCGCGTTGCGCCCGCGAGCATGCAATCTCGCGACCTTGCTCTCGAGTCTGCTTGCCCCGCTAAAGCGATTCGCGGGATGCGTGCAACGTGGCTATTATCGATTATCGATCAAGCAAGAAACCACCCAGACATGGATGAATTTTTATCCATGCGAATTCATGGATTATCACAGAAACATGGGGACAATCGACGAATTAAACTTTTTCCCCATCTTTCATGCCCATACGGGTAATTTTTATTCAAACCTATAAATTCACGCTTGACGTACAGTATCGCCACAATGAATTAAGAATCAGCTTGGAACAGATCTCAGACCCGCGTTACATTCTGTCTGATCTTCATCGAGCGTCGTGCCCTCGCGCTCGAAGAATTCCGCAACATATTCATCGATCAGCGTTGGATTGTTTGCGTAGTACGGCTGAGTTCCCGATGTCTGAGTTTTCAGCCGGAAAAACTCATTCATATATTCGTGAAACAGACCACCTATGTCAATCTGTTGATTAAATTGTGTTGTCGCAAAATGCCATACTTCGTAGACGCGCCTTACCTCATACCCTACCAAGATAGCTTCTTGGAGCTCAATTGACGCCCACATGCCGGTGAAAACCCTATCGCACGGGTTTCCGTGAGGACAATTGCCCAGCACTCTTTGTTCGGCGCATGTACGACACAATCCGAGAATCAAGTGACACTGTATTTACATAGGAAGTACCGGGTGGAAGAGATTATGAGGAGGCAATACTTCGCATTTTATCAAACCCTCAACCAGGCCAATGTCGAAATTACCCCTGATTGTATGGGTTGATGATAACAACACCTCTCCAACATCATATGATAGTGCATTCGATGTTCTTTCGATCGAACGTACCTGAAATCGTACCATATCATATTTTCACGTATTTCTTTGAACGCATCGAAATCACAAATTAAAACACAAATTTTCAAGTATGACTTTCACACTTACATATCGACATTTTTTTGGTTTCCACGATAAAGACTGAAAGCGCTCAACCAGCTGTATCGATCCGTCGGATCAAAATTTTCATTATTGAAATTACAAATAGAAACACCAATTTTCGGGTACGTACATTACGCCCATGCATCGACATTTTTCTATTTTCCACTATGAAAACTGAAAGCGCTCGACAAGCATTGATCCATTGGATCAGAATCTCCATCACGACGCCAATTCATAGATAATTCAACCGATTTATGAGGCACAACTTGCTAAAAGTCAGTTTTTCTCAGATTTAATGCCCGCGCATTAGTTTTTTCAAATTTCCCACTATGGGTATGAGTCGAGAGTAAGGGGAACGTATGTTTAGCAAGAATGTCATTTGAGTTGAGATATTGCGAGATCCTGTCGCAGGCATGCGTTCATGTGTTAGATTGAGACTTGATTGTGTTGTGTGTGAGGTGGAAGCTGACTAGGTCTAATGAAAAAGGATTGGTATGTCGGGATGAATGTAAGAAAATGGGAATTCGGTTTACATGTTGATGTTAAAATAACCTATTATTATTATATGCGGATGAAACGATAGGGAGGGGGATAAGTTTTCGGAAGAATCGATGGGATCAGCTGCTTTTGGTCTTCGGTAAATGACTGAGCATAGGAGGTCGATCTTTATTTTGTACACGACATACTCGGGTGTGCTTGAAAATTGCTGGGAAGCTGATAATAAGGTTTTTACTCTTAAATTCAAGCGAGCTTGAAGGGTAACACCACTTCCTATCTATCTGGCATGGCGATAGAGTGTGTAGCTGAAGATATTAAACGTATTAGATGGGCAGTCAGGCTCCAAAAAAGTTTCCGTTACGTCGACCCAATCATAATGCTCGTTGTAAGACAGGCTTCGAGCTTTGGAAAATTGGTGTGACCTAGTCGTTTTATATTGATATGCTTAATTTTTACAATAGGCGGTGGGCGGAGAGAAGTTTCAGCGGTGCAGACTAGGGGTATCACGGGGAAGATGGGAAGTATGGGGGGGGGATTGGGGTTAGAGGTCACCAAGTTCAGTGGGGGGAGTAAATGGGAATAAGGAAAGACGCGGGGGATTCTCGCATGTGCTCAGTTTGATTTTTGTATATGGGGTGGATGTGTTCAGTGTGCAGGCCTTGCGCACCGCTTTAATGGGTAGAGTGACTTGGGAATTATGGAGGTAATATTATAGGGATGTCGTCATCGGTGCCAAAAACATGGAGAGATATTTTGCCTTGGAGCTTGGAACTCTGTTCTCGGATGAGGTCATGAGTATCGGCATTCGTAAACTTTCAGGGGTAATATACCTTTGAGACCATCGAATTCGAAATCATTTTCAAAAGCTTACCATGAGTGCAAACAAATTTCTTAAAATATGGAGTTTGGTAAATATGGATGAACTAGTCTTCAACTACAAGAAACACACTTCATTGATCTCAAGAAATACAAAATGGCGGCATACCAGCGCATCAAAAAAAAAATGTTCCAGTGGGTCCTTCTAGCCGCACTGCTACAGGTCATAATTATGGATCTAGAACAAAAACTTGAAACTCAGGGAACATTTCGGCAGTTATATGAAGAGAGAAATAAAAGCTCTAACTTCATAACTGTCCGTGTGCTGCAAATATCATATGTTTGGCTCCGCGATTTTGTTCAGACTTTTTCTCCCGCGTAATCGATATTTTATATCATTCTCAGTTAGTTTATGGAGTGTTGAAGCTGATAAAAAACAATTGGGAAGAAAGTTACAAAGGCATATTATTGTAACCCTCCATTGTTCAAATATTGTACAAATGGTCGATCTTCATTGAAAAAACCGCTGCCAAGTGCCTCAGCAGTATGCTTTCTCAAAGTATTGCAATTGAACCTCAATTTGCATTAATCACCACTCTTTGAGAAAGCAAAATGAACCTCTAACTTATTTCCTCCACTCCATAGTAACGGTTGCTATGGTAAATATCCGAGCTTCGGTGTTCTTACTTCTTAGTCGTCAACAGTTCCGAAAATGGACCTCTAACTGAATTTTCCCACTCCATAGTAACGGTTGCTAAGGACGTAAACAACGGTTGCTATGGTAAATGTCGGAGCTTCGACGTTATTACTTCTTAGTCATCAACAGTTCCGAAAATGGACCTCCAACTGACTTTTCCCACTCCATAGTAACGGTTGCTAAGGACGTAAACAATGGTTGCTATGGTAAATGTCGGAGCTTCGATGTTCTTACTTCTTAGTCATCAACAGTTCCAAAAATGAACCTCCAACTGACTTTTCCCATTCCCTAGTTACGGTTGCAAGCGATATAAACACCGGTTGCTAGAGACATCAACAATGGTTTATACGGGAAAGGTCTCTTTGATTGTTATAGAATCCCATAAATATACAAACCCAAATGATCATTTATCATGAATTATATGGGAACTTATCGAAAACACGCTAGCAACGGTTGCCATGGAATCAAACAACGGATGTTGCTGAACACCGAACTCGGTTCACATCTGCCGGAGACCGACCTGTGAGCAAAATTTCAGGACGATCGGACCATTCCTTCGAAAATTAACGTACGACAAAAAAAGTCAGTCTGAAGCTGAATTTTGTATCTCCATAGCAACGGTTGCTAGGAGAATAAACAATGGTTGTTCCAAAATGAATGTCTTATCGATTCTCATCGATCGTCGTCGAAAGAATTGGAGACCCATCGTGCATTGATGATGATTTTCGGAGCTTTTATCAAAAACACGTTAGCAACGGTTGCTAGAGAAATAAACAACGGAATTGGCTGAAAATTGAACTCGACCGAGATTTTGCGGCGACTAACCTGTGTGCAAAATTTCAGGACGATCGGACAATTCCTTCGAGAGTTATCGTACGACAAAAAAGTGCACTGTCGTACATACGTACGTACGTACGTATATACATACAGACATTTTCGGATTTCCATGTTTTTCGACCCGTAGATTACGAAAATCGAGGTCCCGAAGTCCGATTCGGTGGGTCGATTTTCACCCCGTTACAAAGCTTTCTCTTTGAGAAAGCAAAACGTCACAATAGACACTTGTATAGAATCTCCAAAATTGAATGCAGATTTAAGAATATGAATTAAATCATCATTTCGCGAATAAACAATGTTAACATCTTATCGACTAATAACGTTAACACGTATTGTGACGTTAATTTATTATGAAAGAATAAAATAACTAAATAAACGAACTCGACATCAGGCAATTATTGCTATTGTCAAAGTGAGATAGATTGCAAATACGCATACATGTCGACAGTAGTTTATGCAAAATTAATCTTAGCAAATTACCAAAATCAGCGGACTACGTAAAAAATGAACCATGAGAGAAAAGGAAAATATCTCGATATTAAGCGCATAAGAAACTAGCATGTGAGTTCACACTGTGACGTTAATATCCATTTTCCGAAAAATACGGCCAAAAAAACAAGTCAACGTGATACCATGTAATGGCGCGCTGGACTATATGAAGGGCCGCCCGTCCTCAATCGGGGTCATTCTTTCGCGAGCAACGGTAGAGCGCGTATCGAAATACATACAATTGGGTCTCAGCGCATTAACATTATGTATTGCGAGCAAACGCGAATTCTTTACTTGCGCAATAGATTCAAAATTATTGTAGATAGTCTTTGTAGAAATTGATAAATAAGTAATTTTCTCTTAGTCAAATTCTTTCGCATTTACTGAACGAGTCCAAACCATATAAAAATTATAAGAGCTTAACCACATGTTGGCAGTAGAGTTTTACAATCACTTACTTTCAATGCACCTAACCTCTTGTAGGAAGCGATGTAGCTTCTGTGTGCACTACATATGAATCTTAGTCTGCTGGCCTAACCACACATTGGAAGGGGCCAAGCTAGGTGACACGGCCGTTAAACTAAGCGTTGAGGTTCATTTTCCAATGCCGGTGTTTTCATGCCACACACACGCTTATTACATTTACAGACCAAGAACACATACATAAACTATTGATGTGAGGGTCCTGTACGAAATCCTGCAAGTTCGACCTGATGAATCCAATACATGGTAACTTCTTTAGAAAATTGATTATTCGAAATGAAGTAAAACAAAACATTTGATATACCGCGAGTATATCTGGCAATCGTGAATAATATGCTCAAATTTACGTAAATTCGATAGGTACGTTACACCACTCAGAATAAGAAAGCTTTCTGTAGCGCTCGTGAGTCATTCGTTGCGTGAAATATGCAGGCAGCGGCGCCAGGTAAGTTCGATAAAAATGTCCTCGGTACTGCTGAGACTTTGAGTTTGAAGCTGTTTTTTCGTCGTTTTCTTGCGACTCGCAAGGTTCCAAGTCTCCATGCAGAGCTATCACATAGAGGGGCACCAAAAGGTCATCCTTAAATTCCAATACACCTTGTAAAGATGCACCTTTAGGTCATGATTGACAGGGGTTGGGTGACGGAGATATATGTGTTACTAATGTGCAGTATTGTTTTTCCACTGTTGGAAGCGCAACTCAGGAGAAGACGAAGTCGAACGTGAGCGGAGTAGAGGACGAGGGAGGAGAAGAAAACTATTCGGGGATAGGGAAAGTGTTATAGGAGTCAGCGGGGTAAGGAGCTCGCGGGTAGGGCGAAAGAGGCTATGGGGTTAACAAGGTGGAGCAGCGTTCACAGGAATAACTTGCACCAAACGCGACCCGCGTTCCAATGTACTTTATATGATGCGAGAACTTACACATGGTTCAGATTGTAGCTTCTTTTTTAAACTTCACAGTGTTTGCGCATCCGGCAGAGTAGCGCATGGTGCCATACGTGGAGCAGTCAGTAGCGACATGCAAGGGTCTCATGTATATGCGAAAAACTGAGTTCCCGGCGCGATAAATGATTTGGGTCGATAGCAAAGTTCGACTAGACTGCTTGGTGCCACAAGGTGATGTAACCTCAATGCCGGGTGAATGTTTTTATGTTGGTTTTTATTTACAAGACTTGCTGGGCAATAATAATTATTGTATACAACGAAAGTTTACCATTTTGCGCGAAAGCACCCTGCAATTAATGCCCAAGGGCAGACGAAATTCTAGAAAATGGAGCAATCAACAGGTGTATGCAAATTAGGATTCCCAGAGCGAGAGAGAGAGAGAGACAGAGAGAGAGAGAGAGAGAGAGAGAGAGAGAGAGAGAGAGAGAGAGAGAGAGAGAGAGAGAGAGAGAGAGAGAGAGAGAGAGAGAGAGAGAGAGAGATATGTTTTATTGTATAAAATATACAAAAATGGTAGTTACATAGTGTCAGTCATCTTTTTAAAATATCAGTCATTTAGTTAAAATATATATCACATATCATCCTTGTCAGACTTCTTAAACTAATTATCACAGATAATGCGTCAGTAAAGGTATAAATTTATACAGCTAGTCATGAGATTTGAGCTATTTAGTCGTAGCGTTAATCTTTATAAAATGTGTCAAAGACATTCATTCAGTTCTAATTCTAAAAAATAGTTTCTTATAGAACATTTAAAACTTAATAAGGACGGCAGGTTTCTATCAGAGGAGCGAAGGGAGTTCCAGAGGTGTGCCGCCTGCACCTGGAAGGAATTTATTCCGAAATCATTCCTCATTTTGGGGACCGAGAGTTCCGGTGCATCTCCCCTCGAGGGCCTTGTGGACACATACCTAGTGAAGAGGCTCAGAAGGTACTCCGGCTGACGAATGCGCAGGATCTTGTACAAAAGTAAAGCCATAAAATATTGCCTCCTAATATCCGTGCGCATCCAGCCAAGCTTGGCCCTGTAAGGAGTGATGTGTTCGTCCCTCCTCACACCAAAAACATATCTCACACATGAATTTTGTAGTACCTGTATTCTGTGTTTTTGTTCTTGAGATGCGTCGAGGTATACCGCAGAACAATAGTCAAGATGAGGGAACAGCAGAGCCATTGATAAGCGTCTACGAAGGATCTCAGTCGTGTATTTGCGGAAAAATCTCAGACTATACATGGTTCTGTTGAACTTCTTTGTAATTGCATCGGTGTTTTGACGCCAGGATAGAGTTTCGTCAAGCACCACGCCGAGATCCTTGACCGTATCAGAGAACGGCACGCGAGCCTCGCCGATCCCAATGCCGGATACATAAAGTGCTTCTTTGTGCAGAAGATTAATATAATATAAGGACCCAAACGCTATGGCTTGAGTTTTTCCGGCATTAAGTACCAGCGAAGCCGCGTCAGCCCAACCCGACACGGCTGCAACCGCCTTCTCAAGCAACGCTACACCCTCAGCCAGTCTATTCAGTGGAACCTGAGTATAAATTTGTAAGTCGTCAGCATAAAGCATACGCTCAACGCCCTCAATGTCAAGTACGTCACGTAGGTCATTAATGTATATGCAGAAGAGAAGCGGCCCGAGGACCGACCCCTGTGGCACCCCAAGGTTCGTGGCAAGCCACGAAGATTTGCCAAAACTCTTTGTTATAACTATTTGCTGTCTATCCGTGAGATATGAGTGGAACCACGAGAGAGCAGTCCTCGCAAAGCCGATATCCCTCAGACGCTTCAGCATTCTGGAATCAAAGGCTTTTGTCAAAGGCTTTACTAAAATCAAAAAGTAGAAGTAACGTCAGTTTCTTTTTGTCCATGCCTTTTCTTATGTCTTCCGTAAGTCTCAGTAGTGCCGTCTGCGTAGAGTAGTTTGGACGAAAACCTGCCTGTCTAGGGTCAAGGATGTTGTTGACTGTAAGGTAGTTCATGACTTGGTCATGAACTATCTTCTCAAGAACCTTAGAAAGGAAACTTAGGGGGGCGATGGGTCGAAAGTCTGACGGCGAAGACGGATGAGCACTCTTCTTAAGCGGAAGAACATGAGCCCTTTTCCAGGATGACGGGAAAATTCCTTTGCGCAGGGAGGAGTTGAACAGATTCACGATTTTGTCGCCAATCACGGGCAGAGTATCAAGAATGGTACTCTTCGGTATGCCATCGTCACCGACTGATTGAGAAGTGAAATGAGAAATGCTCAGGATAACATCATTGATACTGATTTTCTGGAAGCAAAAGCCGTCTTCCTCAGAAGCGGAGGAGATAATATCCTGGTAGACCGAAGCATTCTCATTGTGTGAGATGGAAACCTTGTCAAAATGAGCGTTCAGCTCCTCCGGGGTGTTCCCGTTCAAGTCCTCCCTCTGCTTAGGTAAAAGATTCAGGTTACGCAGTTCTTTCCACACCGTGTTGTTATCAAGTGCTTCTGCCAATTTATTCGAAAGGAACTCAGTGCGAGCCTGAGTTGTCTTGCTATCAGAGAGATCGCGCAACCTTTGGAATTCGATGAGCAGGTTTTCGTCCCCTGTCCGAACATAGCGTTTATAAGTCGCGTCCGTTTTCTTGTATAACAGCGTTAGCTCAGCATCAACCCACGGCAACTTGTTCTTTCTAGGCTTGAATTCCTTCAGAGGAGCAAGCTCATCAATTGCCCCCGTGAGGTTGCGGCTGAGACAGTCAAGTGCAGAGTCAATGTCACCTACGTCATCGTGGTTAAGTGGCCCCCAATCGCATCGTTTCAGAGTAGAGACCAGGTCTTCCTGCCGAATACCTTTGAAATTTCTGTATTTGAAGGAGCCTAACCTCTCTCTGGGTTGTTGAATGGTGAGTTCAACGTCAATAATATGATGTTTGCTGCGAAAGGGAGCTGGGAAGTTGCGTTCGTCTAAAATTACGTCATTGTCGTCAACCAGTAAGACGTCAATCCACGTGCGAGAAGTCGGGGTTATATGCGTAGCCCCATGCTGTGGGGCTACGCATATAACCCCGAGAGAGAGAGAGAGAGAGTATTTCATTTTTTCTTCATTTGATTTATATACAAATTAAAGAAGAGACCCAGGACAGTGGCATGACAGTGGAACTCTGTGGTAGGGCACGAGCTCGACTAACTTTGGACCGAGATTGGGTAACTGCTATCTTAACATCGTTCTTCACGATTCTTGTGAATTAAAATGTAGAGTTATCAATAACCCGATTCTATCAAAATTCTTCAAGGATTTCATCAATTCACGGAGCTTCAGGATCACTAGTAATCATGGAAAAGTGGGAATTGTCTTCCTCCGCGTTGTATTTCCCAAAGAAATAATAGAATCCGGAACTAAACTAAGGTGTCTGATCTCTTCCCAGATCTCTTGGCTGTCAGACAGGCATTCAAGTCTCTGTTTGAAGAAGGTTGAGTTGAGTAGAGTACTCTTAATGCTCTCAAAGGCAAGATTACATACAGTTCTATAGGCGTTACGGTCAAATTCGAGTCTAGTTTCTTTAAAGTGTCTAGACTGCGTTTTTCTGGCTCACCCACCTCTATGTTGGTGACATCGATAAACGACGTCTCAGACTTCCAGTACTAGGTCACTGTGTCAAGAGCATCGATCAAGCAAAGGTCGAGCCATGACCCAGCGATCCTTATGGGAAGTGGGTTCATGAGGGATAAATAACAGCGAATTCTGCTCGAAGAGCAATCTAAGAACAATCGCATCAAAACTATCACAGAACTGATACCCGTTGAAATCCCCGAGGAGTACCTGCCGAAAATCCGTGACCACAACGGTTTTTTGGGGTGGCGAGGCCTGGCCGGAGTTATTGAAGCACGGTAAATACGATTTTCAAAAACGGAAATCGTATTGTCTCAGCTGCTATTGCTCAGAATCACTCAAGAATTGTTGAGCACATGTGGAAAACCCTAACAATGCTGACAATAAAAATCTCTCAGACAACAATTTCAACTTATTAGAAAATAAACAAAGAAACAGAATAATAGTCTACAAGCACCAATACAAATACGGTGACGTCGAGCAAGAAAGGCTGTTTACGTTACATACTCTGTGTTTGGCTGAGGTGATCTGCATTCACGTGTTAAGGCCCGACCAGTAGGAAGAGACTCAAATTAAATTTGCGGTGAGGGATTTAGTTCAGTTTATGTGGCAGCGGATCGCTATTCGAGATTTACACTCCGAACTTACTCTGATATGCGCTACAAATGCACTGACCGCGCGGTAATTACAGCCCTCGCAGCGTGCGTCGCCAAGCGAGGCGCGTGGACCGTGATGTGTGCGGACTCAGGCGAGAGCACGTTGAGGGGAGCGAGCGATATTTATTCCTTAATAGAAATAAATATTTGAAAAACAATGACGACCCGAATTGACGCCACTTGGTAGGATCGAATATCTTCGAATACCTTCTTAAACTTACAGATATTATTCATCACCTAATTATTTCTAGTTCATATGGTTTCACAATCTCTCCCCTATTGTTTGATTCATCTCAAATATATATTTTCTATTGCGATTGCAAGTTCAGTTAATCCTATAATTCAAATAGACTTTATATATTCTTCTATTATTAATACTACCATTGTCTTTCAAAGAGACAAATATTCATAATTCAAATTATTGATCGTGGGTCTCCGTAGATTATAAATATTTCTATAATATTTCTTTAATAAATTTAACATCCAGTAAAATCATCATTTCATCATGGAGATGATTTATGTGAATATTCTGTCGGCACTATGGATAAATTCTCAAATAAGGAAGATTAACAAATATGTAAAGTTAATTTTAAAATTGAAAAATTACGATCCTTAAGGCGTTGAAAATGCCTACTAAGTGGCGTCAATTTGGTTCGTCATTAGTTCTTCAAATAATTGATCAGGTACCCAAAAAGCATTCCGGTAAGCTTTTTCGTAATTGGTTCCTCAAAATTGACAACGTCTCTTATAGTAAGTAAACTGTAATAAAAATACGTAATACTTCATCAATATGAGAACTAATCAGAATGAATACAGATGAAATGATAACTTGAGTCATGTGTTTATTACAGATTTCAATTTTTCTTTTGAGGAATATAAGAAATAAGCCAATTCTGCTACATGCTTGACGTAACATTCTTACTTTTTTTAAAAAAAGGTTTTTTTTGAGGATTTCAAGTCTTTTTGCGGGGTATTATATATTATAAAAATAATAATTAATAAAATGTATCTACACTAAGGATTCACTAATTAGCATCAGTAATAAAATTCAGTGAATGTTTCTCCAAAATGCAAATATATGTACGCATAAGCGTTACAGAAAAAAACTAGAAATAATCGATAGAAATTAATTAATTTATCATTACTTTCAAATCTTTTCTAAAACAAAAATATTGTCATATTTTAAATTTCGAGGCCAACTTTTTCTTTGAATTTCTCTATCTTGAATGTGCACCTACTCATTCTATTTTGACTAAATCATACATTGAGTGGTTTTTCAATTGACCAGGCGGGGTAAGAAAAACACGATGTGACACAAGTGTGATAAGTTTGATTAAAGTTTATTGAATCAATCACCACCTTCTAATAACCGCCGTATTCGATAAAGAAAAGATCTTCCGTAATAAGAAACCACCGTATCGATACACAAGTTAACTATAAAGACGACCGGTCAGCTCGGCGCACACCGATCAAGTGAGCACGGCGGATCGCCGCCAGTGCCGCACTGCGCTCACGCATGCGCACACGCTCATCAGAACAAATAATGTTAGAATATCTCAACACTCCCTCCCTAACATTATTGATACTGCTATCATACAATGTGTTATTTCTAACTTCCATACAACTTTACAACCGTTCTACCGTTCACACATGTATTAAATCTAGTAACTCTATTTTACAGTACTAATATCGCAGTCAAATATCACATAAAGACTTTACTACAAGTAGACTGTGCGCGGGCTCAATTATTAATTAATTCAGTCTTGATATTTGTTGTTGAGGAGAGTGCCGTCAATTCGGCCGAGCTGATACAACCGTTCACTTCAGACAGCTTCACTCATGGATTCCTATGACAGAAGAAGACAACATAAATATTTGAAACTTGAATCAATTATCCACCTTATCAATATTCATAATTTGATCTCTCAGATCTTCATGAGCAATCAGAGGCAGAGGTTTTGTAAATATGTCAGCAAGCTGTTCCTTCGATTTTATCCAAGCTACTTCAATGAAATTTTTCCTAACACATTCCTTTACATAATTAGATCTTATTTCCACCATATGTCTAAGCTTGCTTCCACCATCAAATTTGTGCAAGATATTGCCGCCTTATTATCACACCAGAGTCTTATTGGGAAGAAGCTTTTATCAATCATTATTTTTAAAGAATTAGACAACCCTATTACATCCTGACATGCCTCGCTCATAGCTACAAACTCTGCTTCGCACGTCGACAAAGCGACGTATGATTGTTTGTGAGTCCTCCATGCTATTGAATCATTGTATAGTTTAACTACGTAGCCACAAGTGGTCAACGAGGTTCTACAGTCTCCGAAACTTGCATCAGAGAACACTTCCATTTCATCCATTTCTCCCTTATACAATAGACCCAATTCCTTCGTTTGTCTTAGGTATCCTAGAACTCTCGCTACCATTTTCCAATCGTCCTTATTTGGATCAATTTGGTGTCTGCTCAGCACATTTACAGCATAGGAAGTATCTGGCCTAGTTGCATTTGCCAGATAGAGCAGACTTCCCACAAACTCTCGGTAAGAATTAGTTTCCAAACTGAGAGTTTCTGCCAAATCCTGCAGATCGTCAGAGTTTTCTCGATCTCTGCGCTTCTTATTCGCAGCCTGTGACGTTTCCATTGGAGTCTTTGATTTCTTCAGTTTATCGAAAGTGAATTTCTCTAGTACTTTATCAACGTATGGCTCCTGGCTGAGCTTCGTTTCTCTTTTCTTTCTATCTCTATTCATTCTGATCCCAAGAAATTCTTTCGGTTCTCCCAGATCTGTCATCTCAAAATGAGATTCCAACCTTGTCTTGACATCAAGCAATTCGCTTGTGCTATTACTTGCCATAATTATGTCATCGACATATAATAATAGGATCAAGAAATTACCTCCATCCTTCCATATAAATATACAAGGTTCATTTTCATGATTTTTCAAGCCTAGTGATAAGGCCACCTCCGTAAACCTTTTGTTCTACCCACCTTTTGGGGCTGAATTTCAATCCATACAAGGACTTTAACAGTTGACACACCTTGTTCAATTTTTCCTGTTTTGAATGCATTGTTCCTTCTGGAATTTCCATATACACTTCCGTTTCCAACGTACCGTTTAAGAATGCCGTCTTGACATCCAGTTGAACTACTTCCAGATCAAGCTTGTTTATTATGGCAAACAATGCCCGAACTAGTGGGAGCCTCGAGACTGGTGCATTGAGATCTAATTCGTTTTATCCTTGAAGCCTCGAATCACCAGTCTTGCCTTAAACTTTGTGTTTCCATCCTTATCTACCTTTCTTTTAAACACCCACCTTGAGTCTATTAAGTTGGGTTTCTTACCGTTTTCCTTCAAAAACGGTCTGTTTACTAATTTCCAGACCTGATGATTTTCCATTGATCTCAATTCTTCATCAACAGCTTTCTGCCACTCTTTGTGGTCTTTCGATTGCATAGCCTCTATATAGGATGTTGGATCCTTGTTGATGTGAGCCAGTAATGAATAATAGATCTCGTCCTTGTAGTTTTCCACCTTTTCTTCCATTTCTGCCTTAAACGTGAATGCCACCATTACTCTTGATATTTCGTCTACTGTTTCTCCAGAGTTTTCTGCACTCTGGTCTTCATCAACATCAAGTTTTGTTCTCTTATATTCATCTTTCCTTGGTCTACCTCTCTTGCGTTTGAACACTCCCTCCGTTTTTGAGATTTCTTCTACCATTCCGTGTTCATCTTCCTTGAATTCAATGAACCAGTCCTTCTGGTTAATTTGTATTGGTTCAATGGGCCAATCTTTGATTTCGTTTTTCTTATATATATCTTTGTATACTACCTTTTCGTTGAATTTTACATCTCTGCTTTCATAAAGTTTACCGCCGTTCGGCTCTTAAAACTGGTAGCCAGTTTTCGAATATCCCACCAAAACTACCTTCTTTGCTTTAGGACCAAACTTTGGTCCGACGTTTCTTTGAATAGTTATATATCCAATACATCCAAATCTTCTGATTTGACCTAGTTCAAAGCGATAGTTGGGAGCAAATTTCTCCAGAGGAATGTTCATATCATTACCACTGTGTGGTGTTCTGTTATAAACGTAAACTGCCGCTCCTAAAGCCAGATCCCACATATTTTCTGGGAATCCCGAATCAAACATATACGCTCTTACCTTTTTCTGAATCGTTTGGTTGAAACGTTCAGCCACTCCATTGTGTTGGAGAGTGTCTGGACAGGCCAGCTGCAATTCTGCATTGAGTTTTTCCAACACCTCTACCGTATAACCACCTGTGAATTCTGTCCCTCTATCACACCTTAGAAAACATACCTTTGCGTCTCTACCCAAGATATTTCGAGAACTTTTGACAAAAAGTTCGAGGCATTGTCCCGCTTCATTTTTATGACGCATAGGGTAGGCCATAGCCAATCGGGAAAAATCATCTATGAATACTACAATAAAGCGGTATCTTTTGGGATGTGTGGCAGGGCTAATTGGCCCCATCGTATCTGCATGAATTATCTGGAGCGGCTCTGCAGCCCTCACTCTCACAGAAGAAAAGGACTTCCTATTGAGCTTCGATAAAGCACACACTCCGCAATCCATTATTGATTTATCAAAAACAGCATCTTTCAATAAAGCAATTTCTGGGTGCAGCTTTTGTAACTGCTTCAGATACTTGATCGATGCATGACCCAACCTTACATGCCATAACAGAGCCTTGTTATTTTCCAAAAATTTTCGATTTGTTTCGGTAAATGGACTTTCTTCTACATCTTCCATTTTAATATTATGCTGTGCACCCTCCATAATTCCAAATATGTATAAGTTGTCGATCTTTGAGGGCCAATCCAGAGTGAAGTGGAATAATGAAAATTCACAAAATCCACCACATATTTATTTAATGCGACGTTTCGCCAGTTAGGTTCACTGGCCTCATCAGGCAGTTTTGAATGGAAATATAATATTTCGTTCGGCAGTGGAAGCGGCTGCTTCCACTGCCATTGTCAAACTATGCATTGTCAACTACGCATGCGCACACGCTCATCAGAACAAATTATGTTAGAATATCTCAACATACATGTACAATAATTTTTATTTACCAAAATCTTATGATGGAAAATACAATTTTGGAATCGATAGAATCTTTCGTGAACATTAATTCTTCTATAGTAGGTGCCCTATTGGACATTTTACGACTCGATCTTGTAATTGAGTTTCAGAACTGTTAAGATTCTTGTTTTTGAATCTACGTAGAAATGAAACCATCGAAAAATTTTTGAAAATGAATTGTCGTATCGTGTAGTTAGCAAGAATGTGGGAAAACTTTTGCTAATGGCCGTGTCCCATAGATTCCAAGAAAAATATTGCAGATTTTTTCAAACTCACAGAATATAAGACATGACATACCACAATGTAAGCTTTCCCAAGCACAAATTCCAGGAGTGCACCCTTGAAATACCGTCTTCGGGTACCTCGACTACCTGGACATCGATTGGGTCCAGAGTCAGCTTTTCCAACCAAAAATACCAGGAGCGCAGATTTGGAGTACCGTCATCGGGTACCCTGACTACATAGACGTCGTTCGGGTCCAGGGCCGGTTTCCCCAAGCAAAAATACCAGGAAAGAATCCTTAGACTATCGTCATCGGTAACCCTGATTACCTGAGACATTATTCGAGATCGGGTCCAGGGTCAGCTTCTCCAAGGTAAATAACGACGAGCGCACACCCTTGGGCACTGCCATCGATGATCCTAGCCATCTGGACATCATCGGGGATTAGGGTGTATCCTTATTTAAATAAAACTTCCAGTCGACATGCCAACATCGGCCGCCTAAACCACCATTCGCACATGTCAAATTAATTATAAAAAAACATGGGATGAATTTTGATGTGTCTTTTCTTCTGTGAGATTGAAAATTTTTTTTTTTGTAATCTACGGGACACGGCAATCAGCAATAGTTTTCTCATATTTTTTTCTAACTTCATTGACAATTTATTTTCACTATTATTTTCATTATTAATTTGTTATTATAAGATTTTTTTTTTATCTAAGCATTTTGAACCTTTTGAGGTTATAATGCAAAGATTATAAGATTGTTGTTATATATATATATATATATATATATATATATATATATATATATATATGGCAATTCTCTATGGGATCGAACATGATAAAATTTGATTTGGCTTAACATTTTTTTGGCTCAACAAAATCTAAGTCGCTCAGTGCTGCATTTAAATATCGCTGGAAGGTTGCTTTTGCATTTCGAAATCCGAACGTCATTGCGCAAAAAGACCGAAGGGCGTTATTAGTGCTGTTGTTGGAATGTCGTTCGGATTGATTGGGATCTGGTGGAAATCCTTCGCTAAATCTAACTCTGAAAAACACTTTTACTGTGCAAAAACATGGGAATATCACGCGAGTTGGGAACAGGGTATCGAACGGGAACCGTTATTTGGTTCATACGTCGATAATCACCACATATTCGCCACTCTCTTGTTTTTTTCTTCGTCATGTGAATCGGACTTACCGACGGGCTAGATGAAGGACGGCAAATATCTGCTTCACATAACCTCTTGAACTCGGCTTTCGCGGCTTTTAACTTTTCCGGCGTCAATCGTCGAGCGCGTTGATAAACCGGTTGTCCATTGGTTTCGATATGATGAAAAACGCCGCGTCTTTCTAGGGGTACGTGCTGCTCGGCTCCCAAAACACGTGGATATTTTTCTAATATATGCGCGTATTGGTTGTTGGGATCTACTACGCTAATGCCGATGTCAGAAACACTCTTCCCTACGCCGTTCACATATCTACCCGTGTCCGCGTGAATTAATCGTCGCAATTTTAAATCTGGCAAAAGATGATGAAATTTCAACGCGTCTCCACCTTGGATGGCGCGTGGCAAGTCCGCGATTAAAAAGGTCCACTCGAATTTCTTGGCAAAACCGATGTGGATTTCGCGGTTGACAAAACCGTATGATTTGATGCGCGAACCGTTTGCCGCGAATACAGCAAATTCCGTGGGTTTCCCAGGGTAATTCTCGGGCTTGGGCCAGACTGACAGATCTGCTTCTGAATCGCAAAGCAGGTCGATGGCGGTGTTTTTGACTTTGACATGGAGCCGAACTGATAAATCCGCGAGATCTCCCTCCACGATTTCGGGCGCTCCTAGTTTTTTGGGTCCTTTTTGGCCTTCAGCTCGGGGCTCCGTGTCCTCTCCTCGTTATTTTCACGCTGTCTTCCGTTCCGATCTTTCCATGAACAGGGCTCTTTACATTTAAAAGCGTTTTCGCGGTATTTGAAATGATACTACGGGTCTTTTTTGTTGTAAGCGCGCGAACGTGACCTACCTCGCGGTTTCTGCTCGTTTCTGTTCTGGAAGCGACCGCGATTTTAATACGCGAAGTTCGAGTTCGATTTCTTTATTGCTTCGATCCGAGCTAAGACGGCCACTATTGTTGGGTCTGCCGCAATTGCCGGTTGTTGCAACTGGGAAATCGCATTTATTTGTTTTGCGCTACGTTCCAAAACATCGTACGTTTTGTCCGCGCGCTGCATAATTTTGTGCTCGTCTTATGTATTGGATACGTTTTCAATAAGTAGTGCAATTTCCACCGGTAGTTGCTGTTTCCAAATGCATACTACCGTGTTTTTATCAATCGCGTTCCCAGCTAAACTCAATAAATGATTTTAATGGTCGGATGGACTTCTATTGCCGATTGACGAACTGTGAAGCAGTTTTTGCAGCTTGTCATTCTGCGTTTCGCCGTATTTTCGCATTAAATATTCTTTCAACTTGAAACACTTATGGCGAACCGGAAGAGTTTTCAAAATTTCGGCGATCTCTTGTGAAACTATGTTCCCTAAGTTGTTCAAAATGACCCAATAGCGCGCGTCGTCTGACACTATATTACACGCGTTTATTTGATTTTCCAGCGCGAAAAACCACGCGTCTGGTGCTGTTTTCCAAAAAGGTTGGAATTCAAATTGGGCGCGTACTGCGATTGAACCAGCTTGGGCTGCGGAGTATAGTTAAGCGGGCTATCCGCCGGTATCGCCGTGCTCGGTTTGTTGTTGAGGGTGGGGTCGAATGCCTCGATGTTTATTAGAGGGATGGTTGGATCTACCTGAGATACAAGATGGGGGGCCGAGTAATTTTCCGTTTCCGCCGCTGCGGTACTTTGGGACATCTGGAAAGCCTGTGCTGTCGGGTTCAGCGCTGAACCGGGTGGGCCATTGGGTGGGGGTGGAGTGTTCCGTTTCACGATGCGCTGCTTCGCTGCTCTGCTCTGGTGACACTTCCGGCTGCTCACCAGCTCTACTCTGGAACCTCAAGGCTCCGGTGATAGTGGCTTTACGCAATCCATCGACGACTGCGTGCGCGTTGAGTGGCTCAGATGAGTCGGTGCGGCTGTCCAAATCTGCACAGTGACTGCGACGCTAATGCCGCTTCCTGCTGCAAACGCGCCCGGTGCATCTTCTGCTGGCGTCGATGTTTCCGCTCTCGTCCGTGCTGCTCTCACTTTTCTCGATCTGACTCCATGTGCACTTTTTCGAAAAGTCGGGGTCACCACTATAGACTCGTTGGTGGTCAGCCTGAATCTACTGACCGTCTTTGGGTGACTGGGAATCGACTGATGGTGCTGGGAGTCCAGGGTCCATGTCCTAGAGATATGCAGGACGAATGAAAAGAGTACGCGTCGAGTAAAATAAGTACGTTTATTGCACGTGGCTTGGTGTACCCGGAAGGCCGGTTACAGATGTGCGCTTAGCTCGACTGTCTAGCATCGACTGACTATCCATGTTATTACGCTTGGCTTGGCGCAGGTATGCCGCTGCATACTTACATGCGCATGGGCCTTACCCTTGGGCATAGCCCACAATATCATATGATTTTTTTAATATCAATAAGAAAATGTTGAAGTTCACTTAACATGGGTAGTATTCATGAATATTGGACTCATGAAATCCTCTCATGTTGTATAAACTGCATAGCTGAGGTCCAAGCAGCTGTTGCCGGGTGGGCTCAAACTATAACTTCAAGTTATTTACTCATAGAATTAGCTAATATGAATCAATCCACTTAAAAGTATGATCACTAGATGCGCAATTTGATAACGAATTCAAACTCGTGGATAATTATTGCGTGAACGTGGACTAATTTCTATAAATTGAGAGCCATGGAACGAGATTCAACGTTTGATATGGAGGAAGGGGGAGGGAATACGATGATTGCAGTCTTGGGCATGGAATGCTTCAATCAGCCACTGCTCGACTTGTATAAGGGGATTATCTCGATGGAAAAGAAAGGCTAGGGCGTAAAAGTAGTTCTCTCGAGTGTGAAGGAACAAAGCGTTCATTACACTGAAGAGAATACACGTGCCACGACTGCTGGAAGAGTCACCGCAAACTTCTAAACGTTTGCGTTGCGTAGACGCAGAGGGCCGCTCGTCGGCTGCGAGTGCCGACGAATGTCGCTGTCGCAATCTACAATAATAAAAACGCACTCACAGGTGTGTATTTGCGAATGCCGATTTCGCAGGCCCGACTCTCTTCGTGGTCACTGTTTCTTGTAAACGACGTTGCCGCGAAAAGGCTGGCTCGTTTGGCGGCTACAAGCTGCCTGTCCCAGTGGCTCTGCGGTGTTGATCGGCGCTCTCCTGCTGCTGGCTTGGTGCTGGAAAAAATGATTTTCCTCCCAGGGCACACGCACACACGGGTTAGTAATGACGGGTCTCGGGGCTCACGCATAGATCACGGACAAAAAGGTGTCAATCAAGCGTGACTGCCAAATTGTAATTGTCGCGTCGCAACATCGTGCTTCACTCCCCTCTCCTCGCCTGAACAACTGCGTCTCTGAAGTATTTGAAGTATTAGCCCTGACGTCTTTCGGCTGCTTGCCTCGTCACTCTACGTAATCGTTGACGAGGCTGGACCTCGTCACAATAAGTAGACGTATTGCAAGATTGCAACTGAGCTGCTTGCGCTGACGTCTGCTGTAGTCCGCTACAGCTACATACATACAAACATAATACATATATACATATGGGACGTTCCACGTCAAGTGGGCACAGTCAACATTTTTTATGTAATAGGGATTGATATCTATCACCAGAACACTCATAATTTTTCCAGATTTTTATATGCATGTATGTAGAAATTATACATGCACTCAGAATCTGAATTTTCCAAAATTTGACTTTTTTCACAGTTCTGGGAGCCCAGAGAATCTTGTTATATACCTGGAAATGGAAAAAATGATGAGAACGAAATATATGCTGAATATTACAAAGATAATTGGAAAATATTGTTCGATACCAAAATCCTTCATCCTGATTAATTACTTTGTCGATGAAACATGTTTGAGCCAGTTTGGCTCTCTACGCCCACTTATATTTGACTTATCAAGGTGTACGTATATACCCCTGTTCGATACCATGAAAATGGTCACATGAATATTTTGAATATATTCCAATATCTCTCGCAATTAATTTTCCCAATCTACAACATTACAATCCATTTCTTGTTAGTTCCTACATATAAAGTTGATAATTATTTTTCAACGTCCACAAGTTTCAAACAATGAATAATGAATTTTATCGGGCTTGGTGGACTATCCCAAAGTGATATTGCAAAAAAAATCAGGAGGACGCTGGTTCGAATCCGGCCCGGGGCGCGTTAAATTTTTTTCTCGTAGTATCACTTTGAAGTAGTCCACCAAGCCCGATGGAAATCATTATAAAGTTGATGTTGCAACTCACAAGAAGGATACTATGCCTTCGGGTCATGAATTTCAGCCAAATAGATACGTTCCATGGCACTAGAAAAACTTAACAGTAGAGTTTCGAATTCTAGCGCTGCTTTAGTCTAAAGCTTTATATGACTTTAGACTAACTATATATAGATACACATATTTGCCTTGATGTGCCTGAAATTCCCATAATTTTTCTAATATCATCAACAAAATGTTGTAGTTGACTTTCTAGGGTACTATTTATGAATATTAACTCGAGGAATGCACCTATATCCTGTGACAGCTATTGACGGGTTGTCTCAAATCACAATACTGGTTAATATTAGCCAATCCCATGAGTCAATAACTTGGATGTGTATATGGGTCACGAAAACAATTCTTTCTCAAATTTTTTCCAGCGAATTTTTTGTATATGGTTCTCTTTACACTATTTAATTTTGTTATATTTTCCATGTCCATACACAATAAAATTCCCTGATTACTCAATATTACTTTCGATTTTCTTCACATTTTCTACAACCTTGTAGTCAGAGTTACAAGAGTATAAGTTGTAAATCACGTATATTCTATAAAAAAAAGTAACTTTTTAACTCCAAAGTTCACTTTTTCAATCGTTTGATAATACTAGCTACATTCAGACGCGCTGCGCGCGATCTACATTCATGCATTTCAAAATTATGTTCCAATCATTTACATACGATAATCTTTTCCATTTACTCATCAATTCATTCACAATATTCGCATTTTTAAACCCTCCATTCAACTTTTATTCTATTTTCATTATCCGAAATTCTAAATCCTGAATTTAGACTTTGAAAGCATCTGGCAAGAAGGATTTGGTCGTTACAACCTCAAAACTAATCGTTCTTATGTATCTGATTGCCTGCATTCACTATCTATATCTATATTTTACGCGACTCGTCACGTGGTTATTATCGAGAATAACTTTGACATATCACTCAACAAGGGTAAAACCTGTAATAAATGGGAAAAAGTCATGGTTCTCGACTTTTTAGTATGTGCTGGGATGCTGAAGCAATAGCAACAGGTATCTAAGCACAAAGATCACAAATATAGTAATATTGTACGACAATCCAGTGTCAGAGTTGATTATCATTTGTAAGAAGTTCGATTCTGTACGTTTGTCACTTGCATTGCTGGATTTGTACAGCCCACCTGGAACATAAATTAAATCACAAAGAATCATCTTACAAAAATACATTTACTTGAGTATAGGTTGAGTTAACTTTTCTGAATTACAGAGCGTTTCTATTGGAAATTGATCAGCTGTACACGATGGAGTTCCTAACCTGGTCCTACTCTTCAGAAAAATTTGGGTTATTGATGTAGAAGCTGTTCTTACATTTGATTTATCGATTTGTGTAACTTGTTATGTAAGCAACAGTGCATGTGTACTCCACACGTCAAACTGGTTATGTTCACTACTAGATTCTATCGGTAATACAGATACTGTGCTGCAGGTTACCATAGGCGTCGTTACTTGAGCACTATGTAGCACTATGTAATTGATGAATTTTGAAGTATTAATTATTCAAGTATGAGCACATATTGACATACATAAAATTCTATGATAACCAGCGAAGACAGGGGTTAGTGAGCGAGGTGAGCAGGGGAAATACTACCTTGATCTTATTTTTTTATGTGAATCACCTTTCCTGGACATGAAAATATTGAATCAGAAGTAGGTAGTTGGGGAGCTAAGCGGGTAGGAGTAGTGCAGATTTAGCGATCAAAAATTTTATCAGTTGTCTTCCTGGTAGCGCAGATAGTAGCAAAAACTAACCGGAAATCAGAGGGACGCTGGTTCGAATCCAGCCCGGGGGGGCGTTGAATTTTTTTCTCACGCAATATCACTTTGATATAGTCCACCAAGTTCGATAGAATCATTATTCGTTGTTTAAAACTTGTGAACGTTGAAAATAATTATTTGTTAGATCATTTTATATCCTCTTTGGATACACTTATGGAAATGCTATTTCTGATATGACAAAATATTATTTTATGAGATTGAATATAGGGAGACAGAATCTACAACTGGAAGATTTATGATCATTTACTCACGTCTAATAGTTCCACTGCATTTATCTTATTGTTCGATAAGTCTAGAATAGAGACGTTATGTAAGAGACGTATGTGTTGAATGTCCTCTGCAGATTCCAGATAGTTATTTGACAAATTCAAACTATTCAGGCATTTTAGTGAATCTATAAAATGTACAGAATATTATTATAATGATCTATTTTTACTTATATGTATCACCACGTCGGAAAGTCGTTCATAAATCATGAAAGGAACTGGGAGAAATATGTCAAAAAACATTCCATGAGAGATGAAAGTTTCTCTCACTTATTATAATCAATATCCAAATTTCAGGCGAAGGCATGACAATTCTACGAATTCTCCAAATTTTGGATACTTTTTGAGATCAATAATATAAATGATGGAATTAGGATCAAGATTCAATCTACGGTAACCAAGTAGCTCCGAGTATTTTATGTAAATGTATGTAGTTTATTTTTGAAGAGGGAATGGGAGCAGCGGGCTCCTCAACCAGTTGTCCTAAGGAATCGGGTACAACATGCTCATTTATTCAATGTAGCCTATTCTGACACGATGGATCGGCCACTATCTGTAAGGTACTGCTATCTATCAACTTCAATCATAAGTTTGTGATAACGTAAGTTCAATCATAAGATAAGGTTGTGAGTGGATGGATTCCTTACCCCACAAACCCACCTAGCAGTACGTACCCCGAGTGCAAAGTTCATATTCATATCATTGTTGGGGCCGAGCTCTTCAAGCTCTTGAAGGGGAACCTCTAATCAGGAAATCTCTCTCAGCGTATTCCTGGAAATAAATTGTAGTCAACGCATATTAGTGGAAAAAGTGAGAAAGAGTAAGAAAATAAACAATCACTTATTTTGTGAGTGGCGCAGTGTCCCCCGTCAATCTCCCAAATGAGGCTTGCTGCTGGTCTAAAGATCCCTCGTGGTCGCTCAAGCCGGAGAGCAGACTACTTATTCCCTTTTCTCCTGTTTCTATATACGCTAAGAATGCTTAAAGATGCACCAACAGGTGTTCAGCAGGCTGCAGGTTTGGGTGGCAGCTACTCCCCGCTGCACCTGAAAAATACGACACAGTCAGAGATATGCACAATATAGCACTGGACGATGAACTAGCGCGCTCCGCCCCCCAGAATCCTGTGAAGCCACCACGGAGACGACTTTTCCTCGGAGGTCTGGAGTGGGAGCAGCCAAAACTCCACCATGACACAAAGCGGGTGATCTGAACGTCCCGGCTCGGACCCGAAATGTCCGTACTCGCGGGTACTTGCCGAAGCTCCATGCAAGAAGTTTCGGCCCGAGGATGCGTGGGTGCACGTGGACGTCGGAGCTGACGAGGAACACATACGGAACTCGGAAAGTCTGTGCGTGTAGCTCTCGGTACGAGTATAGAGCGGAAAGAAAGTGTATGCACGACCATAGCACGAAAAAACCTTTAAAAAAATTCAAATTGACGCCATTTAGTCCCAAGTTTGAATTTCGAAAAAGTTTTCATGTTATACGTGATCATAAACGCTCATTTCACGCATCGATTTCACGCAGTTAAATCGATGCATGAAATTCGCGTAGATCACTTATAAAAGAATATTGTATGAAACTCGTGAAATACGATTTAACGCACTCGTTTGACCGCCTAGCACTCGTTCGCCAAAATCGCTGGGGCGTAAAATTGCATTTCAAGCACTAGTTGCATAGTATAGTAGACGATGTTCCTGGAGTTTCTTATTTCACTTCATAATGACTTTCAACTTTTTGTTCTTGGTTCATAATTGTAACCTGTAGCAGTACGGCCGAGGGGACAAAATGAATCAATTTTTTTTCCTGACGAGCTGGTACGCCACCATTTGGAATTTTTCTGGATAAATAGAGTATGTTCTTTTTGAAGATTAGTTCTTTAATATTCACCAAACCCCATATTTTCAATAATTTTTCTGCGCTTCCGGTGAGTCTTTGAAAATGACTTCGAGTTTGATGGTCACAAAAGTAAATTACCCCTCAAGTATTGAAAAATCTCAACAATTTCAATATTGTAATGTGTACACTCCATAATTCCAGTATGTGTAAATAGTCGATCTTTGAGGGCCAATCCAGTGTGGAGTGGAAAAGGAAAAGGAAAAGTATACCGAGTTTTAACAAAATCGGAGCCGGGACACGGAGTGTTCGGAGTTTCGGAGTTCGGAACTTCACCCAGAAAAAATCACAAAATCCACCACATTTTTAATTTATGCGACGTTTTGTCAGTAAGGTTCACTGGCTTCATCAGGATAAAAATTTATTACACAAAAAAACACGTGATAAATGACAATCTAAGTACAAAACAATCGACGAAGTAGCAGTAAAATATTTTTTCTCACCAGTTTTGGATAAAACTATAATATAACGTTCGGCAGTGGAAGCGGCTACTTACACTGCCATTGTCAAACTATTGTGTACAGAGTCAGTGGTCTTATATACTTCAGTGGTCTTATATACTGTCAGATACATTGTATGTTTGTTTTGAAAAATCTTATTGAGCTTCCTATACATGCAACTGAGGTGTTGAATGTTTTCCTTCTTGTTAAGAAATAAGTCGTTTCTTACAATTCACTTCGCGGTCTAAAATTTTAACGTTATTGCAATCAAATGTGTGCGTACTATTTTCCATTGTATACCAAAGGGACCGGTAGTGGTTTATCAGTAATTTTTTGATGTTTTGTGATTCTATCTTTTCATTTTCTCTTCGTCTCTCCAATATAGCATGCCAAACAGTCATTGCAATTGAATTTATTTACTACACCGGTTTGATCTAATATGTCTGTTTTATCTTTGCCCAATTTTATTTTGTTTGTGAAAGTATGATTGACCAGTAGTGTAGCTAGAGGGGTTCTGGCTCATTGAGCCAGAACCCCTCTAGCTTTTGAGGGAAAATAAATCATATCCCCACTACTAGCGCAGAAAGCGGAGCGCACCGTCTCACCTTACATGTGATAAGTGATCATCATATGTACGACTTGCTATCGCATATTATAATTTTTTGTAGCCTTTACTTTTGGGTAAAGACCAATTATTTGTTGATATTCCAACAAATTTCAATGAAGATTTTTTTTTCTCATCTCCCTTATCAGGAGCGAGTTTTGTATAACCAGAGTTACTCTGATTCTGTCCCATGATGAAATGATGAGTTTTTTCATCTTCATCGACTATTTATAGGCAATCCATGGGCTGAGGATACAGCTCTTGGGAACTTTGTTTAATAAATTGCTTCATGAGTCTGACATTGTGTAAAGCACAGCTAGCTCGGTATGCTCCATTGTGGTGGGGGCAAACCGTAACAAGTTTTATTTTATCCAGGGGCGGGTAACCCATTCCGGCAAGATCTTGAACATTGAATCTGAAACGCTCTAGTCAATTTTTCTGTATTGACCCCATTACATAAATTTGTTTAGCATCCCTTAAAGATGCTCGAAGGATATCACCAATAGTATTGTAAGGATGATCTCCACTATTCCATGGTATTCCATGATAATGTCGCTCAAACCAAATGTTCTGCTTTTTATATTTCTCGGTGAGTCTTTTCCAAGAAAAGGGTGGTTTGAATAGAAAAATCAAAGGTTCTGGGTTTTCGTCATTGAGAGGGAGAATGGCCAACTCTTTGAGGATGTAGTCGTTGCCAGGCTGTTTAAAGCCCTGCATATCTACTACGTACTCCATCTCGAAAGAGAATGAACTTTCGAAATCATTCACTGCATTCATATATATGCATCCCCACCACCACTGATTTAAATAATTTTTCTGACATCCCCACTCATAGGATTATATTCAACTATACGATCATGTATAATTAAACAGTATGCTGATGTATTGTCTGGGAAATTTGTACCAACATCTAATTCTAAACGAACATCGACTGGAGCATTTTTCAAAGATTCATTTTGTTTGGAGCAATCTATGATTATTAGAGGCATATGCGTTATGAATTGCGATTTATTGAGAAGTGGCTCAGCTTCTTTGTTATAGTAACCTTTTTGAAAATTGGCAAACATATCATAAAGTATTGCATATTTGTTCTGATTGATATTCAGATCCAAATTGCCATACGGATATTGTTGGGAATTGAGGAATAACTTGACATTGTTGAGATCACAATGATCAAATCTGCTCATATTACTTGCATTATTATTTTTTCTATTAGTTTGAAATCCAATAATGACAAATCGTGGTTTCTCCAACTGATTTGAAGTCTTGACTGTCCACACATGTTTTGTAGTACTTGGAAGAAGTGGATATTCGTAAATTTCCCAAGATCGGAAACTCATTGATATTGATTTACCATGCTCCAATTGTCGTAACAAACGAATTTTATGATCGTTAGATAATTGCACATAGGGCATGAGCCATTCAATTTTATTCAAATCAATTTTATAATTTTCAAAAGCAGCATCATTGCCGGCTCCTACTTGAGTTTGAATAATAGTATTTATATCTGAATTTGATCGTCTGAGAATTAGTTCATGCTTAACATTCACTACTATTTTACGATAATCCTCAGCGAATCCTAGAATCATACTGAGAGGAATATTAATATCAAAATAACCTTGATTATTGACAAATCTTGTTGTTTCTTCAATATCCAACCATCCGGCATTTTCAATACATTGATTCGGGGTAAATGAAGCCCAACCTTTCATAACAGTACTGAGGCCTACATTATTACTGCGATCTATCTCTATACCATTAATCTCATATCGTATTTCTTGAAACATATGACAGATGGCATTGTTAACAAAGTTAGTATTGGTAAGAACTCGATTTGCTGTATTTGTTAATCGACCACTTATATGTAGCGAACTTTGAGATGGTAAGAGACACAAGTCTTGATGCTGAATAGCAATACGAATTTCATCATTGTTATAGCTCGTTGATGTGTAAGGTCGATGAGCATGAATCTCATAATGAGAGATGCTATCATCGAAAGCAACTGGGTTTTGAATACTTAGAATGTCTTCCATTGCAACAGCGAAATATACACGTTATTTTCCACCAGGATTTACACGAAAACCTAGACTTCTTAGGAACTTTGCGTTCTGCTGTGTTAATAACTTGACTGTCCGTTGACGACTGATGACTGGCGGACATGGTTGATTGTTTATATACCCTCTGCCAGTGTATACAATACCCATTATCCAATAGTTTTGATATGCAATCTAATTGTAATGATTTCACCCCGAAAATTCACTAAATTACCGTCTTGATCAACAATACGTAGCTGTATATTATCAATACAGTTGACAGTAATAGGTAAATAAATAACTTGGGATGGAGTTTCAATTATCTTGTAACCAGGTGGTACTGCAGGAAAGAACTCGTGAATAGTATGCACTCGTTTTCCGTTTATAAATGCTCCAGAAGTGATATTACACTCGACCCGTAGCGCGTTGATCTTGAGAATAGCAACGGGCAAGTCTGAGCTATGAAGAGTGTTTGGCTCTAGGATTCGTGGATTGAATCCCAATAACTGACCAATGGAATTTTTTAATGAAAAATCAATTGATTCGCTACACTTTATTTCACTACGAAGTGTATTGTTATTAGGTTTTAGACTGAATGATATACCCTTCTCAGAGAGATTCTGCAAAAGATAATTCTCAATATCCTTAATTTCGTAACTTCCCGTAGGTAAAATAATTTTATGTTCACCTACATAAAATTTATTATTATTCAAGTCTATATTGGGGATAGAATTGAATGTTAATAATTCAACTAATCCGAGAACGTAATGTTTATTTTGTGCAAGCTCGATAGGAGGAAAATATTGAGTTTCGAGAATAGATTGAATTACCTGATAAACTCAGTGTAAATGACTCCATGACTATTCATAATCGAATGAATAGATTTGTGATGAGCATCTCCTTATATACCTTTGAGCTGCCCACTCAAAAATTGTAAACACAAGTGTCCGCAATTATACGTTCCGAAATTTTGATATCTCTTGGGATTATACTTTATTCCATCAATTCCAAAATATAACATGAGATCTAGAGGTGGCTGAAGATTGCCAAAACTATCGAAATATACTACATCATTGCCACGTTTTCGATAAGCAACCCAATGTGAACCAGGTCCACTCGCGCTATCGAGATTAACAATAGCCGATTCTTGATAGCGTGGACCATCCAGAGGCATTTCATCACGCATGAATACACCACGGAAATTTGGAATATTCATCTGTCGAGCATATTCGAGTATATCAAAATTTGTTAATGCTCGCTTGGGTAAAGTAACGTCGATCTTTTTTTTTTTTCATACCTGCACCTGAATGTGGTTTTAGATATAATCCAAAACCTTTCTTGTATGGCTTCAAGAAAAGACCTTTACCAATGGCAATTGCTTCCATTGTCTTATTATGTCGCTGACTTTCTTCCAATTGTCGACGGGCAGCCTTAGCATCATTGATGGCTTTTGCTACCCCAGCTGCTCCTCCTGCTAATGCACCAGTAGCACTCAAACCTGCAAATAATGGTATGAGATATGGTAAAAATCCACCAATTTTCGAAGAAACTGGCAAGATGCGAGGAACTTTTACACAGCTTTGACCTCCTGCTCTCTTGATGACTGACTTGGCACCTTTGAGAGCCGAAGAAATAACTTTCTGAGCAGATTTACTAGGAACAGCTGATTCGGAAGCGGCTTTGATCACACTGCCCAGAGTGATGGATGATTTCTTCTTCTTTTTCCCCTCAAGTCCCATACCGAAAGTTGACTTTAATTTCATAGCGTTAGTTACAGCCAGGGCCGCTGTCTTCTCTCCTATTCCCGAGTCTGTAGCACGAACTCTTTTCCAAGCTTTTTCTGCAAGTATTTTATCGGCTGCGTTTCTTGCTTCAATATTTTCTTGATTTTTCGAGTAGGCTATATCGTGTTCTTTGCAAGCTATATCCAAGGGATTGATCCCTGGATCGCCTCGAGCTAAACGCTTAGATAATTTGGTACCAGGTCCACAGTACTGATAACCGGGCAAGTGTAATTCAAATGGAAGTTTATTAATAACCTTATTGACTAATCCTCGACCACTTTTCTTCTTCTTCTGACTATAGATAATCATGACTCTCTGATGGTTTATAATCGAATGAAACAAAAAGTATATAAGCGCCCTATTTATACTCCAACAAACAGTATTCGTCAAGATAGCAAGGAGTGAAGATGAATTTCACAGAGCATTCTATGAAACTTCCTGTAGCAAATTTTGATGCTATAGTGGAGAAAGAAAAGAAGAGCAATCGTCATGGGCATCTACTTCCCGACAGTATAAGGGCAGTATTTTGTGGTCCTTCCAATTGTGGCAAAACAAATAGTTTACTTGCTCTTATTACACACCCTAATGGGGTGAGATTCGAAAACGTTTATGTATATTCAAAATCTCTCAATCAGCCAAAGTATAAGTATTTAAAAGAGTTATTAGAGCCTATAGAGGGTATTCGGTATTTTGCCTTTAGTCAGCATGATGAAGTTATATCTCCGGATAAAGCACTCCTCAATTCCATAATGATATTCGATGATATAGCTTGTGAAAAGCAGGATAATGTGAGAGCATTCTTTTGCATGGGTAGACATAAAAATGTGGATTGTTTTTATCTTTGTCAATCATATGCGCATGTCCCAAAACATCTTGTGAGAGACAATGTTAATCTACTCGTAATATTTCGACAGGATGATGTAAACTTGAAGCATGTGTATGATGATCATGTAAATACTGACATGAATTATACACAGTTTAAAGATTTGTGCTCGAAATGTTGGAGGGAAAGACATGGATTCATAGTGATTGACAAAGATAGACCTATAAATGATGGTCGATACCGCATGGGTTTTGACCGTTTTGCTATAAATATATCACGATGATGGCTAGATCAATCAGTCGCTAATTGAGCGTTGATGCGTCAACATGGACGATATAAGAAAAGAAAGAAATATTCTACAGCAGTTAGTGAAGGCTAGAAATGCAGTTAAGAAAAAGTATAATGTATTGAAATTTGAAAGAGACACGTTTGAGAGAGCTTTAGCTGACACTTTCAAACCTATTGTTGTTCCACTAGAAAAAATTGCTTCAGATACTCTGATGAGAAAATATACTTTCAAGTCTCGCAGGCCGTTAATTAAAGAAGAACTCAATCAGTCCATCTCACCACCTAGGTTGCCCAATGAATCTTCTTCTTCTGCTCAAGAGCTTGATGATATTTTCAATTCAACTGCAAAACCTACATTCGAAGATACTGTTCTACCTGCAGATTTATCTGGTTTTCACACCGCACCTGACAATGATGATGATGATGATGATTATGATGATGACGATGATGATAGTTACAATGGTAATAAGTCATTCTCACAGGATTATATTCAAATGTTGGAGAGAAATGAGCATGATCTCGATAGATTGTATGGAGTGCGTAAAGAAGGAAATATACACATGATTGGCGACTCTCCAATTAACTTTCATAGTGATGTAGTAAAAATCAATGATGTGAATTATAAGAAAACTAAAGGATTGTTAGAATTGCTTTTTAAAAGACATCCCGAAGAAAGATTAATTACTCCAAATGATATGGAACTTTATCATAATATTTTACACCAAACAAGTGCTCACAAGAAAAAACATAAATCGAGTGAGGCGATTAAAACGTCAAATAGTACCAAGTATACAAAATTCATCAGTCCTTTGTTTAAACAGAAAATGGGTTCGGGGCTTTTACCTCGTTACAAGATTGCCAGTACTCGTACTCGAATGGACTACGTATACTGGGATGATCCTAATGAATTAGTTGATCGGCTTCGGCTACTTATGGCCGAACGATCAGCTGGCAATCCAAGTCATGAAAATGAGATTCAATCAATTATTGAAGAGCTTCGTGAAGCAGGGTATATATACTGAGACAAACTGAAAATTTTTATCAGTATCAAAATGAGTATCGATGTGTTTGGACATCACTTGAAGCGATCATCGAATGATCGAGGTCCACCTGGACCTGGTTACAAAATCACCGACGACGGCCAATACGACATTGACAATAAGCGATTGTGCAACATAGCACAGCCAACTCTGGACAATGATGCAATCAATTTCAAGACTTTGAAAGATTTGAATGAATCAAATTTTGCTGCCTTGCGTGAACTAGTTAATCTTATTGCATCAAGTATCATGACAAATATAGAGGAAAGTGTGCGGAAGAAAATCAAAGAATTGCTGGATATTATTGAAGCTAATAGAGATGAGATTGATGTGAAAATCAATCAACTAGCAGCTGATGTCCGAAATTTGAAAAAGTAATATATAATGGTAGACATTAATGATCTCAATTCATTGTTAATGTGAAAGTCGTCCAGAGAAAATGCAGAAGCAGACAGTTGTAGAGGAGCTTCATAAGCCAGCATTTCGTAATTATCCTCGTCGAAAGTTTGATGTGCGAGGCTTGGATGAAACTTGGCAAGCTGATCTTGTCGAAATGCAGCCATATGCAAAAGAGAATAAAGGATTTCGATACATGCTAACAGTCATAGATATATTCTCTAAATATGCTTGGGCCCTTCCTCTCAAGACAAAAAGTGGCGAGGATGTGACTGCAGCTATGAAATCTATTCTCAAACAAGGAAGAATACCAAAGAATTTACATACAGACATGGGCAAAGAATTTTATAATAAACACTTTCAATTACTCATGGAAAAGTATAAAATTAATTTGTACTCTACATATAGTAATCTCAAGGCAGCTATATGTGAAAGATTTAATCGAACATTGAAAAATAGAATGTGGAAACAATTTAGCCTCCAAGGAAACTACAAATAGATTCATATTTTGAATGATTTGATTAAAGACTACAACAGTACAAAGCATCGTACAATTGGAATGAAACCGATTGATGTTACTCTGACAAATCAAGCTCAAATATTGAAAGAAAAATTTTCATCCAGATGTGGTTCGTCGAAACCTTCAAAATTCAAAGTAAATGATAAAGTACGAGTTAGTAAAATCAAACAAGTATTTGAGAAAGGCTATACACCAAATTGGTCAAGTGAAATATTCACAATTGATAAAGTGTGTACTACCAATCCAATTACTTATCATCTCAAAGACTATCAAAATCAGCCCGTGGCTGGCGGTTTTTATGAACAAGAACTTTTGAAAGTAAAATATTCAGATTTTTATTTGATTGAAAAAGTCATCAAAAAGCGGGGAAATCAAAGTTATGTCAAATGGTTGGGGTTTGATAGTTCACACAACAGTTGGATAGATAACAGAGATTTATAAACAATTGTGAAATGCAGAGAAAGGCCTCAACCATGCTCTCATTCAATGAGATAATCATATTTCCAGAATTCGCGTATAACCCGATTCATCCCCATTCATCCCCGATTCACCCCCATTCATACCTGATTCATCCTCATTCATCCCCATTCACCCCCATTCATCCCCATTCATATCCAATTCACCCCCATTCATCCCCATTCATATCCGATTCATCCCCATTCATACCCGATTCATACCCGATTCATACCCGTTCATCCCCGTTTCATACCCGTTCATCCCCATTCATCTCCGTTCATCCCCATTCATCCCCGTTCATCCCCATTCATACCCGATTCATCCCCGTTCATCCCCATTCATCCCCGATTCATCCCCGTTCATCCCCATTCATCCCTATTCATCCCCGTTCATTCCCATTCATATCCTGTTCATCCCCATTCATATCCGTTTTATACCCGATTCATCCTCGATTCATCATTTACCCAGAATTTAGTATAAATGGTTTCCAATGCATTTAGAAGTCATTCAGTCGTCAACTTGAAAAGAGTTAACAACAAGAGAGAAAACCATGTATCCGAGAATGGAGTTTGTCAAGAGTAAAAGAGGCCAAGATAAGTTGAACTTCAATGGATACTCTTATGTCATACATAAACGAGCCCAAACTACTGGTAATATATCTTGGAGATGTATTAATTATCAGAAGAAATGTCTAGGTAGAATAGTGACTTGCGATAACAATATCGTAACAGTTAAAAAACATAATCATAGCCCATTGATGGAAAATATTAGAAAACCTCAATTAATTTCTAGTAGTCATAGAGATGATCATAAGATAAATTCTCAACAAGATGTAACTGATCACGATCGAACCATTGATTTTAGAACTGAATTATCAAGGAATGAAAAAGGCCGTCATATTATAGAGCCCGTGAGAAATGGAATAGTCGATAAAATGTTGCAATTGAAAAAGATGCAAAACTCTGAATCTCAAGAATGTTTGAGAAATAATATACATGACAAGACTAGTTCTCTATATTCCAATAATGAATCTGAAAATTCTCAATTTGGAGAATTAAAAAGTAGTCATGTTACTGATGAGAAAAAGAATGATTATGCGATGAGTGATGATAGTCATAGTTCTGATCTCTCTCCCAATCAATCAGTTATATCCAGTATTATCAGCAGTGATGAATATGATGATTTCAAATGTCTCAAAGAAATATCTCCAAAGAGGTTTGTTATGAATAGAAACAGTAAACGATTTTATCGACCATCAGAAAGATTATCTGAAAATCGAAAGATTCGCGAGAGGAGGAAATTGATGCATTTGAAACCTGATTTGGATTCGCCACCGTTAAGATGTCCAACTCCAGATTATTTGGACTGGCATGATCCAAACGATTTGGTGGATCGACTTCGATTCCTTAAAAACGGTGGAATCGGATATCCGAAGGAAGAAGAAGTTATTATTGATCAACTTTGTAAAGCTGGATATATACTGAATTGAGAAATATTGAGTGAACACTACAGTTAAAAGCAGCATCTAACTGAAATATCGATGAATACTTGGTCCTTAAGCAAAGGTTACAAAATTGTAATATGATAGTATACAGATGGACTAGACCAATGCGATAGCAAGTTGCATATATAATGAATCAATGGCTACTCTAGTTTATTGTATGTAAGATGAGCCGCCTCGTTTTTCGGTGTCCACACTGCCCCCCCCCTCCACTCTATCAACACTACATTATTGCATTAAGCCATGTGCATAATCATAGGGGATTCATTCATCATCATGTCGTCATCTGATTCGATTGTCGGGAGAAGTTTGCCTCTTTTACCCGAAACAAGAGAAAAATGGAAACCAATTCCATTTAAAACTTGCAAAAGAATGATAAAAATCATTCAATTGCAAGAAGAGCCATGGATTAGAAAAAGAACAAGACCGTGTAGAGTAATTACATCTCGATCTACTCTACCATTCTATCCTTAATCGAAATATATTTATACGAAGCATACATGGGATACAAATACGCTCGGGGAAAATACGGGTAATATGTATTGAAGTACGGGCAGTATGTGTTGACGGGCTGTATGTATTGAAAATATCATGTGTGGGAAAAAGGAATTGTATATAGGCTTGCTAAGCCGTGTATAATAGAAGCAGTGCGATACGCACTTGCTTATCAAAAGCACCGAAATCAGAACACTGCGCTCGATTATCACATGTAAGGTGAGACGCACTGTCTTTGATACGTCCGCCGCCTGCGCGGCCTCTCTCTCGCTCGCACATTCCTTAAAAGTAGAATGATTTATATTCCCGCAAAAGCTAGAGGGGTTCTGGCTCAATGAGCCAGAACCCCTCTAGCTACACTACTTTGACCAAAGGAGCTGTTCTAATGTTCAATTTTTTAAGTGAGCCGGATACTTTATTGTAAAATGTATCTTAAAAGGGTATTGCCAAAGTACAAAGGGGGCTTTTTTTATCGGAATTAATTTTCTTTTTAGAGAATCTAATTGAATGAAGTCGGTCATTTACACATGATTCTATGAATTTCTGTGGGTAATCGTTCTCTAGTAATATTTTTCCAACTTTATTAATATTGTCATTATGAAAATTTTTATCTGAGAGTAAAACGGATCTATCTATTAAATTGGAAATGATGTTACGTTTTTGTTGAATTGTATGGTTTGAATTGAAATTTAGTAACCTATCAGAACAAGTCGGTTTTTGATACCAGTTAGTGATTAACCCATTAAGTCCGGGATGGCGTCGAATTTGACTAAGTTTTCAACCTCATTTTTTGTATGTTATTCGGATCGGGAAAAATCTTTCATACATCATCTCTGACGTGAAATTTTATGATCTTTCGAAATATGCTATTGATTTTTATTTAGCATCAATACAAAAAAAGTTGTAAACAATTTTTTGCAAAAATACGAGATTTTCAAGATGTAAAATTTTTTATTATCGAAAATTTCCATATGAAAGCGTGAAGATGCACATCTTTTTATGAACTGAAACGTGGCTTCGAGTCCTGCACTAAAAGATAGGTGCGGTGCGGAATGATTGATTCAACATTAAGGTCCTGAAAATGGCGTCCGAACCAAAATTTTCTTTCAACTCTTCTTCAAACCTCAGTAGTTGGGCTATATTTCATGATACAGATAAACCACATACACATTTTATAGTTTGAGACATCGCTGAATTTGAATTTGTTATTATTTTTGCAAAATAATTTTATTTAAACAATTTGTTCAAACAAATTATTGCAAAATGAAGTTTTTTGGCAAAATTTATACCAGAATCTGATTCCTCAGACAAAAATACATCTGGTACGCTAATTTCAGTGATAATCAGACATTATGTTATCAACTAATTATCAAACAATTGATTCTACAACATAAATCGTTTGCAGACCTTGCATTGTGAATAAAAACATAGGGCCATGTATACATTGACAAACATATTTTTCCATGCATACCGAAGAAAACGCAGGAATTTTCCAGATATTCTTGGTTTTTTTTATTTATTTAGTTTCCTGAAAAAAATATCATAGATCAAAAAACTTTGAAAATCTCGTGAATTCCGTTTGCCGTCGATAAATATCGGCGTTGCCCAATCCTAACCGCGTGGAGGTGGAATTATAAGGATCTTTTTTTTCTGTTTTTCTTTTGGTTTTGTTTTGTTTTTTTTTGTTTTTTCGAAATTTTTTCTCTTTTCTTTTCTTTTCCATATAATCTTACAATACTGCAGAAACTCTTCTCTATCTTTCTATTGTCCATATCTCATGGCCAAATCATACTTTGTGTTTGTTTGTGAAACAAGTTTGGCATTGATGGGTATTGCATCCAATGCATTTCTTCGTGGTTCGTTTACCGCATTTTTGTGATTAATGCAGTATTTCCTCTCTGGAACTACCTCATATACATGTTTCTTCAAATCGCAGTATGGCGATGATTGCAAAACTTCTGACAAAAGCTACCTGAGAATGAGCAAAATGTTTTCACCACATTCAGGTCTCACAAAGGATGCGGTAAACGAACCACGAAAAAATTTATTGGATGCAATATCCACCAATGCCAAACTTGTTTCACAAACAAACACAAAGTATGACTTGGCCATGAGATATGGACAATAGAAAGATGGAGAAGAGTTTCTGCAGTATTATGAGATCCTCAAAAAAACCTTTTTTAAAAGGAAAGTAAAATTGTTGCGTCAAGCATGTGGCAGAATTAGTTTATCTCTTATATTGCTTAAAAAAAATGAAATCCATAATAGGCACATGAGTCAATTTATTATTTCATCAGTATTCATTCTGATTAATTCTCATATTGTTGGAGTATCACGTATTCTTATCACAGTTTACATACTATAAGAGACGTTGTCAACTCTAACTAACCAATTACGAAAAAACTTACCAAAATGCTCGTTAGGTACCTCATCAATTATTTGAAGAACTAATGACAGGTAGTCAGGGTACCCGATGATGGTGTTATAAGGGTGCTCTCCTGGTATTTTTGCTTGGGAAAACCGGCCCTGGACCCGAACGATGTCCAGGTAGTCAGGGTACCCGACGACGGTGTTCCAAGATTGTGCTCCTAGTACGTCGTTTGAGTCCAGGGTCAGCTACTTCAACGAAAAATACCAGGAGCGCACCCTTGGAACACCGTCATCGGTTACCCTGACTACCTGGACGTCGTTTGAGTCCAGGGTCAGCTACTTCAACGAAAAATACCAGGAGCTCACCCTTGGAACACCGTCATCGGGTACCCTGACTACCTGAAAATCATTCGGGTCCAGGGTCAGCTTTCTCAAGTCAAAATAAGAGGAGCGCACCCTCGGGACACTGCTATCGGCGACCCTAGCCACCTGGCACCTGGACATTATCGGGTATCAGTATATCCTTACTCAAATAAAACTTCAGTCGACACGCCGACATCGGCATCCTTAACCACCATTTGCCCATGTAAAATCAATTATAAAAAAAGACATGGAATAAATTTTGATATGTCTTGTCTCATCTTCTGTGAGTTGGAAAAAATCTGAAGTACTTTTCGTGGAATTTATGGGACACGGCCAATAGTTTTCCCATATTATTTCTAACTATACATTAACAATTTATTTTAAAAACTTTCCCCATGGTTTCAAATCTACGTGGGAAGCAAGAGCATGTAAACGTTGTTACGTTGGAGTTCTGGACCATGCATACACCTCTTACTATGCGTGAACATAGCTGCTTTATCATGCTACCGCGGCTAACTTCACGGTCGTAAGAAAAATAGATCTGAACAAAAATCTGGTCGGGAGAAAAAATTAGTAGATCGCTTGCCTCGGTGCACATAAATGTTATATATTTTCTTAAACTTTTTCGTTTTTTGATCTCAGATAAACATTGGAGGCTCTAGGATTCTCACCATGCGGAAAGTTTTTTAGAGGCGTGCCCATAAACGTGTGTTTAATTTATTATATAATGATTATTTTCTAATAAAAGAATTTTTTTTGTATACCCAAATAATATTTAAATACGTGTGAAGAAGTTCCATACCATTATTTAATTCCTTCTATGAAAGAAAAAATAAAGAAAAATGGGTCATTTTCGAGGTGTTAGATGAGAACCTCCCCTTAAGTGTTTGTTTTCAATTCATGTCATCGAGTACTATCTTACAGTTGGTTCGAACTGAAATCATAACAGTGCAAGTAAATGAGAATTCTTCTATTTATTTGAAGTGAAATAATTCTCCATTCCAGAGAATTACAAATGGTTACGCTTGAAAATGGAAATTATACATACTAGGGGGGTTCCCCCCTGCTTTATTCAGTTTCGTATTTGTTCAGTTTAGTGACAGGTGTACGATCATGGTTTGTGTTCGTGGATATTATTATCAAAATGTAAGTACTAATTTTTCTATCATTTTTCTATTATTTCTATTCTATTTTTTTATCCTGTTCCGATGTGTCTTGTTTCAGATGTTCCGATGGACCGAAAAAAGGTTGATTCGGCGTCTCTTGCGTCAGCGCCTGTCGGAGGTGCAGGAAGGGAATCTGGATTCCCTTCCAGAAATTGTACTTCCGCCCCTTGCACTGAGGAATCGGTGGATAAGGGTTATTTTCTATTATACTCGTTATTTTTCTCATTTTTGATGTTTCCAATTCTGATGTTAAACTTTTTAGTTTGCAGATTGGGCAGTGACACGCGTTTTTCGGTGGGCGGATCGTCGTTCTGCCGAAAACTTCTGGGAGGATCCAGAACGACAATTCAACCTCGACATCTTGTTTGCGGACGACGTAGTGGAGTATCGTGAATTGCAGTTATTTTGGACGAGTTACCAAGTAACTTTACTGATTGGCGGAATACCAATTTTCGACTTTTAATAGTTTTAATTGTTTTAATTGTTATAATATATAATAAAATGTTGTACATATATATGTACAATTTTTATTGAAATACTTGAGCTTGCTTACACTTATGATGATAATTTTTCTCTCTGTAGTGACAATGTTTATAATGTGTTGACTAAAATTTCGCATCTACTATCACAATGACAGTATTATTTATTGATGTTCTCATTCATTTCTCAATTTGCACAAGCAATTCTTAAAATTATTAATCAGTAAACCATTTCGCATTTGGGTCTCCCATAACACTGAAACTTTTATTAAACTGTATTATAGTTTACTGCAAATCAAACTATAAAGAAATTAAAATTTTATAATTATCATTTCATTACAAATTACAATTCAATTAGCAAAATAAAGATAAAAGTCAAATTTAGCCATAATTCACGCGGCCGCCACCGCCGCGGCGTGCGCGCGCGAGCCCGCGATCCAATCGAACTATAGGCAAGAGTTGCGACGAGCTCCCGGGCCGGCCGCACGCCGGCTACCACTACTGGCTCCCGGGCCCTTTCTTCGCACTCCTCCGCGATCCCCCGGCTGACAACTCTTTATTGGCCTATTATTAGCTTAGGGACGCGCGCGGCTTTTGCGTACGCCACACGACCCATGGCCCATGGCGGGAATCGAGCGTGTATTCACGTCAGACGCGCGTGTTCCGTCCGAGTCGTTGCGCGCACGCTTCATTCCCGCCGAAGATCGAGGACCAGCCAGCAGAAACGCGAACGCTCGTCGAATTACCTCCCCGTCGAGTGGTCGATCGTGTGGGTGCGACGACCGCGCTGAAGGACTGCCGAGCCGCGGCTAACGCCCCGACGATTCGAAAATTCATCCGCGGGCCAGCGATTTTCCGGTGCGCGGCCCGCGTAACTAACGGCGAGAGGAACCGCCCAACTCGTGTTTTGACGCGTCGCCATACGAGATACGGCCGAGGCTTGTTCGCCATTTTTTCCCCCCGCAATATCGCGGTATTGTTTGGATTATTTAAACTTTGCCGCATCAACTTCTTTTCCCGGAGCGAGATCTTTCTCCCCGGGCATCCGCCTCAGACAAGATCTTCCGGCCCTCCGTGCTGCTGTGGAAAAAGGATACTACTCTAGGTTGTCGCAACAAGCACACATAGCGGGGGTAGCGCCGCGCGCCCGTTCATCCGGTGCCCCGCTTGTTTTTACGATTTTTTTTCGGAAAAATCAGCGCCACGAGCGGATGTCCCGGAGACGCGTGCGCGCTCGCTCGCTAACAATTGTGAGCAGGCCGATTTGGGAGCCTCGGGTATAAATTCATCAAGCGCCTATAACCTTAAAATCCGCGGAACTCATCGTCGTTAAGCTCGCGCGCGCGCGTCCCGACAAAAGCCCGAGTCCAATAATTCCCATCTCGCCATTGGATATTCCTTAGTTCCGCGGGAAAAATCGATTTCTCGCAGCGGGGCGCAATATCTCGGCTCACAGCTATGTTCATGCTGAACGTTTGTTTATTTAGTTTCAGGTTCCAAGTGACAGGTGTAAGATCAAATTTTCTTTCTCTTCAGATATTTCTGTGTCTATTGTATACAATAAGCCGGTTAATAAGCGTATTTCTCGATCGTTACGGACATCTATCAGGTAACTTTACCAACTCTCTCTTATACCTTCTCGCGGAGAGCTCGATAAATTTTTCAAAATCGCGATCTCTCCGGCGGATCATCGGAAGCAATTATTTCCCGGCTCGGGCCGCGTCGCGGCGTAATTCACCCTGCCAAAACGGCTTTTCCGTTTTCTCCTACACACATACACGTATGGCAGCGCGGCGGCCGATAAGCCAGGCGTGTAAACGCGAGTGTCGGGCGTGTTCTCCGCGGCTTGTTCTGGCTCTTTACCTCTCGGTGGGCAACTTATTCGTAACGGCACTTTCGTCAATCGATCGAAAGGCTATGCGTTCGCTGGGGGAACGCACCACGAGGGACATGAAAAGGAGCCGCGCGGGCCACAGGTGTGTGGTAGTTGTGCAGCGGCCAATATCGAAATTGGATATTTTCGAGTTTCTCGAGACTTTTTTTGCCCTCCCTGTCGTCGGGCTTCCATAGCGGATCGAGGCTTAGCGATAGAACGCAATGACCGTACACCTGTATAGTTGTACCGGCTATAAATATACGCAAGCGCGCGTTATTTTATGTTATTTTTGCAAGCGTACGTAATGAAAGAATGGCCTATTATCCGCCGTGTTTATATACGTACGAGGAATTTAACGGGAACAGCACTTGATTGTCGTAGAATAATTTTCGAGATATTACATACGTCAAGTTAATTAAGAAATCGAACGTATTACCGATTCCCGAACGAACTCTTCACAGTTACGTCATATCCAAGACTTTTCCAACAATATTGTGATAAACATTTATTGCGCAACAACCCAAATTGTTAGATTATTTTAAACAAGCCCGGAACGATTCACTCGGATTACCTCGCTCAATCGAATGAAAATTATTCTAATATACTATTCTGTATCGGATTTACTCTGGTTGAATCTCAATTATTAATAAATTTGACGTTCGAATGAAATATCGAGTGAAATTTTTCGATGTATATCACCCTAGATCGGATTGAATTAAAATTATGCTAGATTATACCTACTCCGCAACATTAATTATTGAAGATGAAGCCGCTCGTATATATACGCGTATACGCGAGGGCTCAAAAACTACCCAAGGCCAAAGGAAACTAAGTTTTTTTATTGACTTTCTTGCCTGAGAGAGTAAATCAAGCTTTGTGATGGAAAACTGGTTTCTTGAAAAAAGCGATCTAAGTCGCTCACTCGCACCAAATTAGAAAAAGTACAGCAAGAAAAGTTTCCTTCTCGGAAATTACGGAACTCGTCGGACAACAAGCTACAGTCATAATTGACATAGAAATAAAAACAATCTTATTATTTTTTATTCCAAAGGTCATCTTGTGACGACCCTTGGAATTTCCTTATTTCAAATTTATTCATATCAGTTGGGTGGAGGAGAAATTCCAAGAAGGGAAAACCCATTGAAAACATTTATCAATTGACGTAACATGTGAGAACAGAAGAGAATTTTCCTAAATTTATATCCTGACTTCTTTTCATTCAACAACTCTAGATTGTCACAGTTGAAGAAATAGTAACGTCGTCTGTCATTCGCTACTCACGAGAACACGAATGGGCGAACAAAAGTTTCTCAATAATCGCCGTTGGTGAAAGAAATTTAGTAATATTGACAGAATCTCTTTCTCGATTGGTCACGTCCTCGCGAATTATTTAATTTGAATTATTCATGTAAATGATTGTATTCTAAAAATTGTCGCGCTCGATATCATGTGATTTCGTTATGCCCTCGAAGTGTAACTGGTGTATACGCTTCAGAGATTTAATTTTTTTTCGTAATCAAAGGAATAAGCAATCAAAATGCGCATCAGTATCCTCTGCTATATGTTAGTCTTCCTTCGATCCCCTGCAAATATGTTATTCGGATGAAATCTCGGAAAAAAAAACAAACATTAAAAACGCAAAAATCGCTCGTTCGAAGCTCAAGTATCACATTACCAAATACGGAAGACGATCAGAAGATGCAATTGGAAATGAGAAATGGCCGAGTGTCGACGGTCGTCGATCAACGCGTTCACATATATACATACATACCCATCCTCGCGACATCACACAAAAGGGGCCGCTAACTTTCTCCAGCTCGCGGGCGCGGCTTTTTTTCGCCTCCTCCGCGCATCGGCTCTCTTGTCTCGGCGGCCGATCTTTCTCTCATAGAGCCGCGAATCGTCGCGGATCAGCGGGCCTTTGTTGCCGCGCGCGCACACCTTATGCAACCAGAGGATTGTTCTGCCGCGGTATATAGAAGGTGGATGCGGTGGAGCCTTGCGGGGGTTGGCCGATTCATGAGCCGACGATGATTGCGAAACGCGATCGAACTCATCCTCGGCTCATTATTCGGATCGCATGACGAAGTTGGCACACTGTGGCTTATTGGAGCTCGGACGCGTCTCCTCGATATTTTAGTTTTTTGTCCGTACAGCGAAGTATCGGTTGAGTAGATGACGTTCGAGCTTTCGTACGCTGGCTCTGCGAAATTTGTTTTTTTCTAAGGAATGACTATAGATTCGGAAATATTCAAGATGAATTACGCGTGAGCCTTCGAATCGCATTGTTTCCTGAACACGAGAGATCTTCGATCTACAAAAGTCGTTAGAAAAATAACAAGAAAATCGTATAGTATCGTATTGATACACTGAGAGACTCTTGGGGGGTACGTACCGCCAGATTTGGGGGCTTCGGACCGCCAGAGGCTTTGCGCACAGCGTGCGCGTGTGCAACGCACAGCGTGTGCGTGTGCGACGCACATGCGTGGAGGTCGTATAGACACACAACTGTGGAGGTTGGGTAGCGCCAGGCCTGTGGTGGCTGCTCGCTCGCACGTCTGGGGGTCTCGCACCACCAGAGCCGCGCTGGCGTATATACATATAAGCATATACATGTATACGCGCGTATGTATCACGGCAAAATTTCTTCTGTCCTTCATAACTCTGGTAGTTTTTGTCCGATCGACCTGAAATTTGGTGTGCGAACTCTTCGAACCCAAATGAACAACCTTGTCGCGAGAAGTTTTCTGTCGCTCGACTTTCCTCGCACACTTTTTTTCGTCAAAGTTGAAAAATCAGTTGCTATGTTTACCGATTTTTTGTATCGCTCGATTGAACTTGTTGGCCAACGTGATCACATTATCAGCATCGCTGGAATTTCCCGCGTATGCTCAAAAATTTTCAAGTGATTCCGAGCAATGGCAGCTGAGATATCGCGATTTTCATTTTTGAAAACCGCGTAGTCGCCCGGCGCCGGCCGCGTGCCGCTCTCCGAGCACAGGTGCGCGTGCACAACGACAACGTTCTTAACGCACAGCTCTGGGGGTCCGGCACCACCAGAACATTGCGCGTTTGCGACACTCAGCTGTGGAGGCATAACTCTGTTTCAAAACTGTGGAGGTCTGGGGCCCCCAAGAGTTTCTCAGTGTACGTGATTGTTGAATTTCGATTTGAAATAACTTCATACTTCAGAGCGTGCCATCATATGGAAAAAACATTTGTGTAAAATAATTGAAACAATTACAATACCAATTTCGTCCTGACACTTCACAAATTATCGCGCGCCACGTTATATAATTTATAGCAAAAGTAGTGGGGGGCTTCAGAAGGAAGTATACGAGCAGTCTATTCACAGAAGTTACATTATTTACGCACGTGACTAAGAAGCGCAGCAACATATTAACAGTATAAAAACGAGCGCGCGGCGCTTATCGAACTCAGTCCAGTGGCAGCTTAAGTATGATTGTGAATCTCTGCTCAGTGAATAAATTCAACATGAAGTTCTCTATTGCTTTTGTTGCAACCCTTTGCATCGTCGGAGTTTACTCGGTAAATACTTGTTAATGCAACGTTTTTGGTGCTGCTATACCAAGAACACTATATCCATTTATCGCACCGTCTGGATGCTGATGATTTGAAAGTGGGATATCATTGCAAGGACAAATCTTTCGAAAAGTCACATAGCCTGTTATTCTTTTTTCGTACCATGGTAGAAGTCACACTTAATTTTAAACGCTTTGTCAAAAAATTAGTAAAATAAAAAATAGTTTTCAAAACTGCTTATGAACAAATCTCACAAGCAGTGCTAACAGTATCCAATATTCATCCATTTTGTTGAAACTTTTTGAAACTACTTTCTAAAAAGCTTACATAGAAAAATCACTGTATGAAGGTGGATGAATTATTGACTGGGTTATAGTGACATGTCACTGTAATAAAAGTGAATTTCCACTTTATTTCCATGAGTTTCGATTGGAAAAATGTTTACATACAATTCGCAGTAAATTTTTCCACCTTCATACAGTGATGATTTTTCACTTTAATACAGCGATATTCCACTGTAAACTCTCAAGAGAGTTACACTTCTAAGTATTTACACTGAATAACTTTGATCTATAAAGCAATCGGAATAATCCGATTGAAGCAGACAGAATTGCAGTTAGTGGATTTCCACGATGAAAAATCCACTTGCTCCTAGTCGATTCACGACAGTCATCCAAATAGTTCAATGTTTGTAATCCAAAAAAGTCACGCATTTTAGCTATAAAATTAGTAATACGGACTAGCTTTTATCTAAAATTTTACATCATGCAAAAAATACTCACAATAAATAATGGTCATGTGATATTAGAATACATTGTTATATATTGGCAATATTCAACGAGCGATTTTATTATGTATTTTTATTGAACAATCAGCCATGGTCGATATTTTTAATCTAGGCTTATTGCTACTAATTAACTATACTCTCAGCTTCTTGAAAAATGTACTAAAAATCATTCAAAATTATTAGACTGCATTCACACCAGGGTATGAATGTAACGCAAGGAGCTATTCACTTCGAAATCACTCGGATATTTTTCGATTTTTCGTGACGTTTTTTGATTTTCAATAGTTGAATTTGAAAAACTTCCAAATGCTACAGAAAACGAAAAGATTAAATTAAATAGAGGAGATTAAAGAATTAATGATCCATTTTTTCCTGAGCACATGACCGATGAACACAGGGCAAATTATTTTTGGTGGCCGCGACACATTCGGAATTCGAGAGATTGTACACGGTGGATTTTATCGGGAATGAGTTGATTCGCGAAGTAATAGCATGCGCGTAATTCGTCGCCGCGTGGATACTACTGTTTGAACTGGGCAAAAAGAAAATAGTTTATTTGGGAGGAAGGCCAAATACTCGCGCGGTATTTTACTCGGCAAGAGATGATTGACACTCGTTCCGAACAGAGGGAGAGAGAAACTCCGGGGATCGCGGGACATGCTTTTAAATTTAAAACCCTATACTTAAGCGTCCCAAACGCGACTCGCTCGAATCGGTTCGTTTTACTTCGCCTAAGTGAAATTAACCGCATGTGAGCTCCCCATTCGACATGTAAGTGTATGTACGAGTCGCAAAAAAACGACGCGTACGTATGTGTGTAAGTATGTGTCTGTCGCGTGGACGCGTTTACCCAAAGTTTCTCTTCTTTCATCGCACGCGCTGCAACGGCTATACACAATGAGTCGGGCGTAAACTGCACACACACACAAGGCACACACAACGTTGAATATATATATCCTCGGCCCAACGGTCGGCGATTAAGTCTTCATGAGCGTTAATTCCGTTAGCATGTGTGTGCGCGTCGGATCGGGTCCCATCGCTGCAGGCGTGTTCTAAATGCCCGGCACACGCCACTGGCGTCACGCCACAGAGGCGATTTTCAATGATTTGTATTCTTTATAGTTAAGCTCTATTATTAAAATACTTGTATTTTACTAAGAACTATACCAAGAAAAAAACTATACCAAGAAAAATATATATATATACATCGTAGTCTGAGTGTTGCATGTGCAACATTGTTTCTCCTGTATATTCCTCAAACAAATGGTTTGGGCAACATTGTTCCTCCTACATATACCTCAAACAAAATGTTTGGGCAACATTGTTCCTCCTGTATATTCCTCAAACAAATGGTTTGGGCAACGTTGTTGTTGGTAACTATAAGTGTGCGTAATGGGCCGATCAAATCGCAGAAATCGTTTAAATTGATGGGGGCGATGAACTAAACGTCAACGTTTAGTTGCAGAGAAAGCATTAGAATATTAGTTTGATAAAACATACTATCCCTCGTTCACTTGTTCCTCCTATCTATATTCTCAAACAAACAGTATGGGCAACAGTGTTCTTCCTCCTATAACCTAATATATATAACATAATATATATAATATATATAAGATTTTATGAAAAAATTAAATGTATTCATAGATATCTATTTTATTCAGATTCAGGTACATAATCAGATTATTAAAAGGATATATTTAATAAAAGGATAGAGAAAAAAGTTTTAGCAGAAGAATTCGAAGATAAGTTAATACTTCTTATTAATTATGTCAGAATCAGTATCCAATTATATTAAAATTATAGGTGATGGAAATTGTTTGTTTAGATGTTTTTCAATGTTCTTATACAATTCACAAGAACATCATTTGAAAATTAGACGAAAAATTGTTGAGTATGTATATAACGTAACAGTACATGCATTTGTTAATTATTTGTTTATTTTTTTACGTTTCGGTACTGGTTTTTTGATCAAATTTTCAGTAGAATTTACGAAGCACATGAATCATCTTAGATTATCGGGGGACTCTTAAACTTGAATAATTATCAAATTCAGTATTATAAAACCTTTCTGAAGAAAAGTATAAATTTCTGACGAGTAACGATAGGTTAACAGTACATACATTTGTTAATTATTTGTTTATTTTTTTACGTTTCGGTATTTGTTTTTAATCAAATTTCTAGTCGAATTCATGAAGCACATGAATAATCTTAGATTATCGGGAGACTCTTGAACTTGAATCATTATCTAACATTTGTTAATTATATTTTTAATTTTTATTATATACTTACTATTCCATATTTAAAGACATACATGAATTCATTATATACCAGATCTACCGAAATCTGAGCATATGAAAGTAGAAAAATCCATTCATATTTTGTCCTGGCAAGTTCACATTGATTCTCTTTATTCTATTGAAATATACAGTTATTTTCTACATTTTATTCTTTATGTCAAGACATAAGTAAATTCATTATATACCAGAACTACCCAAATCTGAGCATATGAAAATAAAGAAATGAATTCATATATTGGTCCTGGCAAGTTCAAATATTTTCACCCTTTTTGTTTCTCACAATTACTTCTATAAGTTCACGAATCATGAGATGTGCTTTGTTTTTTATTCTTAATATTTAGGCGTTCATTCATTCTTCATTGTTCTTATGTCAAACTGTATTTTTTAATATACATAAATTCATTCATTATATACCAGAACTAACTAAATCTGAGCATATGAAAGTAGAAAAATAAATTTATATTTGTCCTGGCAAGTTCACATTGATTCTCTTTAAATATACAAGTTTTGTTTTGGTTTTCAAATTTTCCTCTTCGTTCAGCTGATAAACTCCTCTCAGATGCTAATTCAACAGTCAGCCTGCGATCCTTTGGAACCCCATCTGGTAATCTATCTTTCTTCTTTTTTGCAGCTGCTCTTTGCAGCTAAATCCATGATTTAATGAGCCACATTCTGTCGCCCAAGTCCTGTAAAGCTCTGTGAAGCCCACCGTCCGCGAGATTCTTCTCATCTCACCATGTGTCTCTCGATGTTCAACTTTTTTCGAACATCGAGAGGAATCGCGACCCGGGTGTTTCCGTGTTTTAATTACCTATTCAAACTCAAGATCCCAAAATGGTATATGTACTAGTTATATTCATTGTAGCTGATTTTCATCTCAAAACATTGGTAAATTAAGATTGAAAAAGGAAATTGCTGTTACGATTATAACAGCAATTAAAATATCTACATTCGTATCTTATCATCACAAATAATTTGAATCAATATCCAGTATGAAACACAAGTATTGGAAAACACGTTATTCACAGTGATGGGTACTAACTCAACATTTCTAAATGGAATAAACTTTGTCTCACTCATTCTAATCGAATTTTCCATGATAATTGGGTCAATTGAGATTGATGAACTGGATCACTGTTTCGTCTCCTCCTCGAAAATTACTATGAATATATTTGAGAACACATTGTTCGTAATGATTGAAATTGTATAAAAATCATTTCTGATTACAGTCTTGAAGCATTGAAAATGGTTCATTTTGTTTCCATTTCTTGTATTCTATTCCTCACTCGCCGGCAAGGTCTTCTAACAGTTCACGATGGGCTGGAGATATGTAGTATCACTCATGTTGATAAATTTGTCTATTTTTGATAATTATTTTATGACCGAGTAAATACATTCAAGTTTATTTTCACATTGGTAAAACGAGTAAATACTGAAATTTCATATCAAATACCATCTACTATGAGTCCTCAATCCGCGATAGGCAGATGTTTAGTGTGACTATTGATGATAATTCCTTTTGGTCTTTATGCAATGTATATTTTGTAGAGCGATCTGGAGAAAACCATTCAATACTCCCAGGTTGGGTTAAAAAAATACTCCCCTAAATCTTGGATCGATAGATAAATTATGTTTGAGATCAATTATTTCAACGATGATAATATCCCCGGGAATTCGGAATATTAAGATGAGTAATTCCAGTCATTTTTTTCTAGAATAGGATAATAATACTATGTAACATCAAGGCAATATTGTTGTGTAACAATATCACGTAGGAGGTAGTAATATACAAGAATACAAGATTCAATTGTCATATTTTCTATGTCCACATTTACATCCTGGAAAGACGAAGTTCAATTACATAAAAATTAGTAAAATATGCTGCATAATAAAGAATTTTGAAATGGCTACAATTTGTGAAAATCAATATCCTCATTTATAATTGTATGATGCAGGACATAGAAAAACTGTGAGAAGACCTTGCCGGCGAGTGAGGAATAGAATACAAGAAATGGAAACAAAATCCATTTTCCAATGCTTCAAGACTGTAATCAGAAATGATTTTTATACAATTTCAATCATTACGAACAATGTGTTCTCAAATATATTCATAGTAATTTTCGAGGAGGAGACGAAACAGTGATCCAGTTCATCAATCTCAATTGACCCAATTATCATGGAAAATTCGATTAGAATGAGTGAGACAAAGTTTATTCCATTTAGAAATGTTGAGTTAGTACCCATCACTGTGAATAACGTGTTTTCCAATACTTGTGTTTCATACTGGATATTGATTCAAATTATTTGTGATGATAAGATACGAATGTAGATATTTAATTGCTGTTATAATCGTAACAGCAATTTCCTTTTTCAATCTTAATTTACCAATGTTTTGAGATGAAAATCAGCTACAATGAATATAACTAGTACATATACCATTTTGGGATCTTGAGTTTGAATAGGTAATTAAAACACGGAAACACCCGGGGTCGCGATTCCTCTCGATGTTCGAAAAAGTTGAACATCGAGAGACACATGGTGAGATGAGAAGAATCTCGCGGACGGTGGGCTTCACAGAGCTTTACAGGACTTGGGCGACAGAATGTGGCTCATTAAATCATGGATTTAGCTGCGAAGAGCAGCTGCAAAAAAGAAGAAAGATAGATTACCAGATGGGGTTCCAAAGGATCGCAGGCTGACTGTTGAATTAGCATCTGAGAGAGTTTATCAGCTGAACGAAGAGGAAAATTTGAAAACCAAAACAAAACTTGTATATTTAAAGAGAATCAATGTGAACTTGCCAGGACAAATATAAATTTATTTTTCTACTTTCATATGCTCAGATTTAGTTAGTTCTGGTATATAATGAATGAATTTATGTATATTAAAAAATACAGTTTGACATAAGAACAATGAAGAATGAATGAACGCCTAAATATTAAGAATAAAAAACAAAGCACATCTCATGATTCGTGAACTTATAGAAGTAATTGTGAGAAACAAAAAGGGTGAAAATATTTGAACTTGCCAGGACCAATATATGAATTCATTTCTTTATTTTCATATGCTTAGATTTGGGTAGTTCTGGTTTACGATGAATTAATGTATGTCTTTAAATATAGAATAGTATGTATGAAAAAATGTGCTTCGTAAATTCGACTGAAAATTTGATTAAAAAACCAGTACCGAAACGTAAATATATCAACGATAATTGACAAATGTATGTACCGTTAACCTATCGTTACTCGTCAGAAACTTATACTTTTCTCCAGAAAGGTTTTATAATACTTAATTTGATAATTTTTGATTATCATTCAAGTTTAAGAGTTCCCCGATAATCTAAGATTATTCTTGTGCTTCGTAAATAATGAATTTGTGTATGTCTTCACATATATGATTTGAATCATATTATTATTTTACATGCATTTGGATGGATTGAGATTAAACAGTCATTTTCAAAGTCATTTTCTATTTACGTAGCATAAGAATTTATTCAACAACGCACTATAGGGATACGGAACATACTTGTCGTCCACGTATACCTTTTAGAAGGTCCATTTTTTACTATGACGAAGAAAAATTGCTCGAGATTTCAGTACTTTCTTATCTTAACATTAGCAAATTGATATTCAAGGTTATTAGTTCGAAATCCGTAACAGAGAATTCGACTTACTGAAGTATTTTACCGCAATATAATTTATTCAAGGATCAAAATGTAGCAAGATTTGATAGATTTTACTTGACATATAATTGATTGTGAGTGTAATTTGCAAAAATATTTGTTTGGTGGTAGGATAATCACACCAGTTGAATACTTGGCATCAGATTCTAGATTTCATTACTTTCTTTGGTCATAATTGACAAAATGAACTGGAATATATAACGATAGTGTATTGGTAAAAATGTCTATTGAAGTGATATTTTCAAATGATATATTCGATTCGAATCATATTATTTTCTTACATACACTTGAATAGACTAAGATCAAACAGACATTTTCATATTTCTTTTTCTATAAAAAAATTTATTCGCATAAGAATTTATTCAACAACGAACTATGGGATACGAAACCTACTTGTCGTCAACGTATACCTTTTTCAAAGGTAAATATTTTTCTATGAGAAATAAAAATGCAAATGGTGTATTTTATTTTATTTCCACCATTTACATAATTTTTGAGCTTAAACTCTTCAAAATTATATTAGTACTTGACATAAATTTGTGATTTGAGTTATTTTCCATCTTAACATTAGTATAACTACAATAATTAAGTGTAATTTGAAAAATATTCATTCTATTGTTGGATAACCATACTAGTTGGATAATGTTTGATATTACTGTATATTAAAAAAAAAAAAAATAAATCAGTTTGAAATCCGTAGCAAAGAAACATGAAGCAGAAAGAAGGCTTCATATTCTTTAATTATTATTTTAAATGTATTTAAATAGAAAAATAACTAAAAGACATCTTGCAATTTTTACCTTCTCAAAAAAATTTAGTCGCTTAAGCATTTTTATATTTACAAAGAAATATAATTAATTCTACCTAAAAACATTTAGTTGATTGAAAATTTATCCAACAACGAACCACAGGATAAGGAATATACTTGTCGTTAAGTATATCTTTTTCGAAGGTGAATTTTTACTATGAAAAATAAAATTGCTTATGCTATCTGATGCACTGGCATAATTTTTTGACCATATTAACCCATTAAGGCCCATGTCCAAACCAGCGGAGATATCATAAAACTAATTATTGGATCACGTGCTTTTTTGAAAAAAAATACCCGTGTTTTTTCTTTTTCCATTTCCAATTGTTTAAACAATAATTATTTAAACAAATTGCACCCAAATTCGTAAATTCGAGAAAGCAATGGTGTCAATCGATTCTAGATGAAAAACCAAGAAAAAAACGTGAAACACATTTTTTCGATTTGAGGCTTATTTTTCTGGCAATCGCGTTATAAACAATTGGAATTCAGTAAAACCGAGAAAAAGTGGCTTCTGCCAATGCTTACGCTATCACCATGGGATGAAAACTGATTGCGGGATTGCGTGCTTTTTTGAAAAAAATACCCCTATTTTCTCAAGATCCAATGTTTATACTATAATTATTTAAACAACTTGCACCCAAAGTGAATCGACTTCCCTGATATCACTGGATTCCATTTGTTTATAACGTGATTGTAAGAGACATGAGCCTCGAATCGAAAAAATGTATTCTTACTTTTCTTCTTGGTTTTTTTTTTAGAATACTAAATACAACTGAAACAAAACAATATTGCTTTGATATAGTATATTATGCACCCGAGCGTGGTTAGGCGATTTCGGCACGAAAAACGTTTGCGATCCGAGCGCAGCGAGGATTGCAAGTTTGCGCGTGCCGAAATAGCCTAGATGAGCGAGGTGCATATTAGTATATTATGCACCCGAGCGAGGTTAGGCGATTTCGGCACGAAAAACGTTTGCGATCCGAGCGCAGCGAGGATTGCAAGTTTGCGCGTGCCGAAATAGCCTAGATGAGCGAGGTGCATATACTATTTTTCGTACCCCGCGGCAGAAAAGTGCCATTCTTTGCAAACGCCAGGACGCAAAGTAGGCACTTTACTGCCGCTGGGACGAAAACTATTTTTCGTACCCCGCGGCAGAAAAGTGCCATTCTTTGCAAACGCCAGGACGCAAAGTAGGCACTTTACTGCCGCTGGGACGAAAATATATTTCTGATGGAAGAGTAGCGAACCTTTAAAGAAACGTACAACGAGTTCACGTATAAAGAATGGTTTTAGGGGAGGTATATATTAGATGGATACCAGAGCTACCTACATCGGGGCATGTTTAATTACAGAAATGTAGAAAGCTGTTCATTTTATTGAAACTTCGAACCTGTGAAAATATCAAGGTTATGAAGCGAACGCATGGCTTGAAAATGGTAACAATATGTTTCATAGATCCAACTTTACTTTCTGCCCGTGATAGGCTTATTGGCAAACTGATTCTGATGTACGACTTGGGTCCGTCTTAATTATAGTTTACCGGCCATAATACATCTGTGTTACGAAATATTATTCAAAAAAGTGTACTCCAATATGGAATGACCAAATTGGAGACTGGGATTGACCACGAAGGCCCGAGTTGATCCAATGTCCAAGCTCCCTTATATAGACGGTAGAACGCCGACTCTCTTGCGAGAGAGCGCCGCGCTATACCTTATACACGCGCGACTCAACGCCTCGCCATCTACAGGCGAGCCACGGTACTTGGCCGGTTACTCGAAAATGAGTTCATACTCTCATATATAAAGCTAATTAGTAATAGAATCAAATCTTACAGTAATTGCACTATTGAGAGAAGAATGTTTCTAAGATCATTTAATTATATATAAACACAAAATAAAATGTTTAAAAAACTGATAAATTTACAAATACTTGACAATTACTCTCTTTTATCACTTGACTCTGTTAAATGTAACCAGGGTTAACGTTCACTTTTATACTTCTATCGAGTTACAGATATACTCTTTTTTCATCCAAATTTCCACAAACTTATGGTAAAATTTGAAAATTTTCTATGTACAATTAAATCAGAGTATGTACATTCAAAAGCTTTAATTTTTCAAACGACATTTAACTTTAATTAGTACAGTCTCATATTTACAAATACTTGACAATTACTGTCTTTCATCACTTGAATCTGTTAAATGTAACCAGGGTTAACGTTCACTTTTATACACTATCGAGTTCTATCACTTTTATACTTCTATCGAGTTACAGATATACTCTTTTTTCATCCAAATTTTCACAAACTTGATACATCATTCACTGTACAAGTTGGAAAAACTTTTGAACTATGTTCCTCATAGCGGCCTGTAACCCCTTAGCACATCACATTGAATAATAAGATTTAGTTAATGAATAAAATCACTTATTAATTCAAGTGAAAAATACTTGAAAAGTTATTTTTGTAAGAACCCTTTCATACCGGTATATTGTCTATTCTTTCTGAATTGATATTTCACTGATTCTATAATTTAAGAAAAATAATCACATTGAGAGTTCTTTGTTTTTTTGTAATTGAAGAAGGGTCTCAGCTGAAATATGGAGCTGTCTCTTGCACCAGCAGCGTGTGACAAACATTACAAACTCTTGATGGCCTTTGCTTTGGTACACTTGTCACAATATTATTCAGGCACGACTGACAGAAGATTTGACTGCAATGTCGACAATTTTGCTGTTGGTCATGAAACATACACATGTATGTTAAACTGCTTGTTGTGCAACTGTTCCTCTAAAAAAATTTGAAACGTGTCAGAAGTTGAATTATGCATAAGTAACCTCAAATTATTATTAAATTATGATTTTCTACCATGATTGATGAATGGACTCCGATTTTTGAATGTAGGTTGGCTCAATATTCCAGGTGACTTGTAGTAGATGGGGGAGAGCCTGACCGTGGGAACATTTTCCAGCTCATGGACACAATCTGTTGTGCAAATGTTATAGGTTGTTCCTCCATGTACTGACTGAATGATATCTTTCAATTTCACCAACAGCGAACCCTCAGCATATTTATCCTGGAACTATTTCCTCCTTATTACCTAAAAAATATTTCATTCCATGAACGTTTGTCAAATCATTGATTAATTCATTAGTATCTACTTGGGCTTCGTTAACAATATCAGTCTCGTTGCCCCTACTTTGTTCAGTCAGTTGTTTCTTGTTCTACATTAATTTGAGTTTCACAAAGCGCATTAGAGATATCTGAGGAAATCTCTGTGGAATCGTTATCATACCTTTCAGATTGAGTATCTGTTCCGATGATAGGCTGCTCTAGATCAGATACAAAGGCACTGATGCCACTGAGCATCCAGTTGGAAATATCAATGGCAATAAACTAGCTATACCACAGTTGATCTTCATTGAATTTGGCTGCCAAGAGTTCACCTTCTTTAATATCGCCAACTTCTTTAAACAGCTCTGCGTCAATCATTCTCAAAGTAATATCATCCTAAATTGGGAACTGGGTCTGCTTGCGTATCCAGAATTCCAATGGTAAACATACATAACTGATACAGCCCATATTAACATTCGGTAAATTTTCTTCACCTATGGGAGGTGGTCGCTCCTCTCCAATATTATTCTTTGCATCATCAATCTTTGTTTATTATTCTTTGCATTATCAATATCAATGCCTTCATCGATTGGGAGTGATCTTGGCGCATCTCTCTAGAAGTTCCAGAGCCAAACCCTTCATATCATGGGTTAACTTTACGACACATGTCTCATCTTTGTCAAGTACATCCAGGAGGAAAACGGTAGCACCGCTGTCAGCAATCATTTCAAACTCCGTGTTAACACCATGTGGCCAGTGTTCAACCCCATCAGGTTTGGCTAAACAACACTTATGAGATAGAGGAGGTATGGATGCGAGATTGTCTGCAATTTTTCTTACATCTCTTATCATGGCTGTGTTTCCATATTCCATATATTGGACTTTTGTGCCTTGCTCGGTAGTAGAGACCATCGTCGAGATATGAGCAATGCAGATCAGATCTTCTTTGATATCCATGACGGCAGGAAGAATATTAGCCATTAGCAATATATCCTCGAACATTCTTGGGTCACTCACGTATTTTTCTTCTTACAACCAAAATTCATCGACTGAGACACAATAATTAACAAAAGCTGATCGGGGATCACGCTCTTCTTCTACCAACTCTATATTTTTCCTGCAGGCAGCTAGTTGTTTGCTGATCGAAAGTTTACTAAGGCTTTGTTCTCCATTAAAATGATCAATTTACAAAGGTGCTTTGTTGGTGATTATGAGAGCTTGAAGTTTTCATATACGTTAGCTTCTGCCTGCAAAATGGACCGGCGTAATCATCTTTCAGCATCAAAACTCAGCAGAATATTAGGTACTTGTCACTCGCGTACAGTCTAAGTATACAGATGGTAGCTGTGTGGGGCAAAGAACCAATTTTTCTTATTACTACGAGATTGTTAATTAATATATAATTAATGAAGGGAACGATGCTAAGTCATGTGCACATATATTGAGAAAACTTTATACTTATGTGCGCGTGATTGCGGCGTAATTCTTAATTTTTCACTTCGAATTATTGAATAATATTCTTACCTAATACAGATTGGAGGTTAGCCTATTCCAATCAATAGAAAATCAAAGACACAGCTCGATCGACGTTTGGCACATTTGCAGCACTAGACGACCCGGGTTATGTCCGCTACTTGCGATCTCGCGTTTTTATATAAAATATATATAATATATAAACGCGTCCGAGTTGCATGTGTTCGCGTTTCACTCCATGCTTATACCAGCTTATACTACATATATAGCAGACGCCATGATGAGTCTCTACGGCAGCTCAGTAGCCTATACCTATATATATGCGAGAATCGAGATATCTCGAAATCGTTCGTCGCCGTCGAGGTGGCTTATGAACTGAAAAATAATCTTTTTTGCTCCATTCTAGCCATTCTAACCTAGCAGACAAGACTCATTACATTAAAAGTATCTGCTATAGGAGGTGAATAGGGCTGGATACTAGGAAAAAATAAATAAAAAATCATATTCTACCAGATAACATCCATAACTGATGCGTATCTGTGTTATTTTATAAAATTGAAAAATCCGTGATCCAAACTTAATGTATATAAGGGTAGCGCTGCCCCCAGCTGCCGTTACTCGCCAGGAGGGGGCGCTAGCGCGCCCCTGAATGATAATTGGGAACGTTTTGAAGCTTTTCTTTTATGCCATAGAAATTCATATGTAGAAACAATGTCTTGTGTAAATGAATATGGTGGGGAAATTGAGATTCAAGCTTTTGTAGAAATGTATCATGTTCGTGTATCAGTATCTAATACTCTAAATAATAGAATTAACATTTATGATAATAATAATCTTATAAAACATGAAAACGAATTAAATTTATTGTTTTCGGGTGAATTCGACAATGGTTATTATGATATTATAAGTAAAAATAATAATAATTTCTCAAAAAATCTATCTAAATTTATGAAAAAATTATATCATCTAAAAAATAAATCAGATGTCGATTACTTAGATAAAAAAGGAAGTTTGATCAAGTCAGTAATATGAATGAAATGAGAATAAAAAATAAAAGATTAAAAGATACAATTATAAACATGACTGAAAACAGGATAACAAAAAAACATGAAAAAGATTTGGTCGACAATATGACCGAAGACAGAATATTAAAAAAACGTAAAAAAGATTTAATTGACAACATGACCGACGATAGAGTATCAAAAAAACGTGAGAAAGATTTGGTCGACAACATGACCGACGACAGAGTATCAAAAAAACATAGTAAAGATTTGGTCGACAATATGACTGAAGACAGAGTATTAAAAAAACGTAAAAAAGATTTAATTATTGACGACGATAGAGTATCAAAAAAACGTGAGAAAGATTTGGTCGACAACATGACCGACGACAGAGTATCAAAAAAACATAGTAAAGATTTGGTCGACAATATGACTGAAGACAGAGTATTAAAAAAACGTAAAAAAGATTTAATTGACAACATGACAGACGATAGAGTATCAAAAAAACATGAAACAGATAAAGTTCAAAATATGAATGAAGATCGGTTAAATAGGAAAAGATTAAATGATAGATCAAAATTTATGTCACAAGATCGTCTTTCTTCTAGATTGAAAACTCAACGTATAAAATTTCCTATTGGGGATACTTATCTAAACTTCGGTAAAATGGATCACTTTTGTAAATATTGTAATGCATGTTTTTGGAAAGAAGAGTCTGTAAAAATAAGAAAAAGCTGTTGTCTTAATGGAACAATCAAAGTGCCTCCAATGAATGAATACGATAGTAATTTAAAGAGCTTGTTATGGGAAGATAAAAAGTTCAGAGAATTAATTCGGTATTATAACAATAGTTTTTCGTTTGCAACTTTTAAATCTACTCAAATAAAACAATTTACATCAGGTATTTATAATTTAAAAATTCAAGGACAAGTTTATCATATCGCACCTACCACTATCCATAACGATAAAGAACCTTATTGCGGTCAAATTTATATTTATGATGATACAGACGCTATAGATTTACGTTTAAAAAAAATTCTCAATTAGTTGAAGAACATATTAAAATAATAACTGAAATAATGAAAAATAATCCATATAGTAAAATGTTCAAAAATTTATATGAATTAACGGAAAAATGTAATATTGATGATTATTGCTTATGTTTCCTAAAAAATTTAAATAAAAACCAAAAACGATATAATAAACCATTAACAGCTGAGTGTGCAGCTTTAATAATTAATGAGCATGGGGATATCCCAAAAGATATTGATTTATGCGTTTATCCTAAAAATCTTCCAGATGGTAAAAATCAAAATTGTATATTAAACAAATTGTCATTTCATTTAGATCCAATGATATTTCCTCTGATGTTTCCGTTAGGTGATTTTGGTTGGAGTCCTCTCTTCAAACAAAATTTTAATAGTAACAAGAATTTAACTCCTCTTCGTTATTATTCGTACCGTCTATCTTACAGACCAAATTCAAAATTCGATCCTTTATTATTTTGTGGACGTTTAACTCAACAATATATAGTTCAAGCTTATATAATTATAGAAAATTGTAGATTAGAGTTTTTAAGACATAACCAACAAAAATTACGGGTAGCATGTTACAAAGGTATTTTGGACCATGTGTTGCTAATAGTAATTTAAATCGTTCTAAAAATTTTGAAAATAAGTCGAAGATTGGAAATTTATTTATTTTACCACCTACATATATAGGTAGTCCAAGGTATATGCATAAAAATTTCCAAGATTCAATGGCTATTTTAAGAAAATTAGGAGTAACACCAGATTTATTCATAACTATGACAACTAATCCAAAATGGCCTGAGTTAATCGAAATTTTGAAAGATTTTCCTAAACCGTCAACATGTAACGATATTGCACCTATTGTTGCGAGATTGTTTCATGTTAAATTTATGGCGCTTTTATCTGATATCATTAACAATAACATTTTTGGAAATATAATATCTTACGTCTATGTAATCGAATTTCAGAAAAGAGGTCTTCCTCATGCTCATATGTTGTTTGTTTTGGATCCAAAAGATAAATTAAATAATTCTGAAAAAATTGATAAGTTTATAAGCGCTGAAATTCCAGAAAATAATAATGAAATTCAAAGATCAGTTATAACGCATATGCTCCATGGACCTCATTCAGAAAGAACACCATGTTATAACATAGATACTAAAAAATGTAACAAAAATTTTCCTAAAAAATTTATTAATGAAACAGTATTTGATAAATCGGGCTTTCCTCAATACCGCCGTAGAGATAATAAATATAAAAATTATTTTTATAATAAACAAATTAATGGTATAAATGTAAACGTTGACAATTTAATGGTGGTCCCTTATAATGCATACCCACAAAGCATGGAATATTTCTGGAATATTTCAGAAATATTTGGAAGATGGATTTGGAATCTTCCAGGAATCTTCCAGTGGAAGATTTCTGAAATATTCATATGTCCGCGTAAAGGCTGCGTAGGAATATTCCATGGAAGATTTCTGGAAGCTTTCTGTAATATAATTTGAAATATTCCATTGGAAGATTTCTGGAAGATTTCTGAAATATTCCAACGGTCATTCATAAACAACCAATAAATCTGCCATTTGAAGATTTCTGGAAGTTTCCAAAAATATAGCTTGGAATATTTCATTGGAAGATTTCTGGAAGATTCCAGAAATATATCTTGGAATATTTTATTAGAAGATTTCTGAAAGATTCTGGAATATACGAATGCTCATTCATGGACCGATAAAAAAGTCAGTCAAACCAACAGCCACAATTTCTTATGAATTCAATGAAGCGCCTATTTTTATACATCAGATATTTCACGAGAGATTCCTACCTTACCTCATTATTATCATTGGTATTATTATTATTATTATTATTATTATTATATATATTATTATTATCATTATTATTTATCTTGACATCAATTCGCTCGCACTTTACAACGCAATCGCAATACTGAGATTAGACAAATCGTAAATATATATACATATACATCTATTGTTCGCAGACACGTGTTAGGAGACCATATTCTTAATCGGCCTTATATACAAACCGTTCCATTTCCCCGTCACTTGCGAGAAAGTAACGTGAACCCTGGCAGCTAATAGGAGAGCTTGGAAGGTTGGAAGATTTCTGGAAGCTTCCAGAAATATAAGTTGGAATATTCCGATGGAAGATTTCCAAAAGATACCTGCAATATTCAAATGGTCATTCAGAAATAACCAATAAATATTCCATTGGAAGATTTCTGGAAGATTCCAGGAATATAGCTTGAAATATTTCATTGGAAGATTTCTGGAAGATTTCTGAAATATTCCAATGGTCATTCATAAACAACCAATCAATCTTCCATTGCAAGATTTCTCGAACATTTCTGAAATATTCCAATGTTCATTCACGAAGAACCAATAAAAATTCCATTGGGAGATTTCTGGAATATTCCAACGCAGCCTCGGTCATTTAGAAACCTCCCAAAGAAATCTTCCAAAAAGCTTCCAGAAAAATTTCACGGAATCTTCCAGTGGAAGATTTCTGGAATATTCCAACGCAGCCTCGGTCATTTAGAAACCTCCCAAAGAAATCTTCCAAAAAGCTTCCAGAAAAATTTCACGGAATCTTCCAGTGGAAGATTTCTGGAATATTCCAACGCAGCCTCGGGCATTTAGAAACCTTCCAAAGAAATCTCCAAACAAGCTTCCAGAAATATTTTACGGAATCTTCCAGTGGAAGGTTTCTGAAATATTCCAACGCGGTCTCGGACATTTAGAAACCTTTCAAAGAAATTTTCCAGAAAGCTTCCAGAAATATTTTACGGCATCTTCCAGTGGAAGATTTCTGGAATATTCCAACGCAGTATCGAGCATTTAGAAACCTCCCAAAGAAATCTTCCAAAAAGATTCCAGAAAAATTTCACGGAATTTTCCAGTGGAAGATTTCTGGAATATTTCAACGCAGCCTCGGGCATTTAGAAACCTTCCAAAGAAATCTCCCAAAAAGCTTCCAGAAATATTTTACGGAATCTTCCAGTGGGAGGTTTTTGAAATATTCCAACGCCCCCTCGGACATTTAGAAACCTTTCGAAGAAATTTTCCAGAAAGCATCCAGAAATATTCCACGGAATCTTCCAGTGGAAGATGTCTGGAATATTCCAACGCAGTCTCGGACATTTAGAAACCTTCCAAAGAAATCTTCCAAAAAGCTTCCAGAAATATTTCACGGAATCTTCCAGTGGAAGATTTCTGGAATATTTCAACGCAGCCTCGGGCATTTAGAAACCTCCCAAAAAAATCTCCCAAAAAGCTTCCAGAAATATTTCATGGAATTTTCCAGTGGAAGATTTCTGGAATATTCCAACGCAGCCTCGGGCATTTAGAAACCTTCCAAAAAAATCTCCCAAAAAGCTTCCAGAAATATTCCATGGAATCTTCCAGTGGAAGATTTCTGGAATATTTCAAGGCAGCTTTTAACTCTCAAAATCTTACAAAAAAATCTTTCTGAAATATTCCAATGGAATATTTTGGACAATTCCACTGGAATATTTCAGTGGAAGATTTCTGGAAGATTTCTGGAATATTCCTCTGAATGATTTATAGTGTGGTTTTTGAACGCTGAATTGATATATATCAGAAATCTTCCAGAAATCTTCCACTGGAATATTCCAGAGGAATCTTCCGAAATATTCCACTGGAACATTCCATGCTGTGTGGGTATCTTTTAAAGAGATTTAACTGCCATATTAATGTTGAATATTGTGCTTCCATAATGAGTATTAAATATTCATATATGTATTTGAATAAAGGTCATGACCTTTATTCAAATACATATATGAATATTTAATACTCATTATGGGTCATATCACACATCATATCACTATTAAAGAGCATATATAAAAATTGATAACAAAAATGCAGAGTCCAAAATTACAGACGAAATATCGAGATATGTAGATTGTCGTTACATTAGTCCTATGGAAGCGTCTTGGCGTATTTTATCGTTACCAATATGTGCACGATCACATTCAGTTATTTCTTTAGCTATTCATTTAGAAAATCAACAACAGATAATTTTTAAAGATACTGCACAAATTGATGTGAATGAATTAAATTCAGAAACAACTTTAACTGCTTGGTTCAAATTAAATCAAAAAGATGAAAAAGCTCAAAATTTATTTTATTCAGATATTCCGGAGTTTTATACTTTTAAGAAATCATCCGGTTGGTCTAAACGTCAAAAACATTCGCTTACGATTGGTCGTCTTGTTTCTATTTCACCTAACGAACAAGAGCTATTTCACTTGAATTCTTCTTAGAGTCAAAGGTTCTACTTCTTTCAATGATTTAAAAACATATAATAACGTCCAATACATAAATTTCACAGAAACTGCTATAGCTATGGGACTTGTGGAATGCGATAACATAATATTTAAAATGTTTGATGAAGCATGTACGATTATGGTTCCTCGCCAATTAAGAAAATTTTTTGCATATTACTTAATATTAGATAAACCTATTTTCTCCTCACAAATTTGGAATAAATATAAAAATTCATTTTGTGAAGATTTTTCAGAGGACTCTGAAAATAAATCTTTAAACGAACTAAATAAAATTTTTAATTCAGAAAATTTTAAATGTTCTGACTTTGGCTTACCAGATCCTGTTATATCTCACGATATAATAACAAATTTAGATATTTTAAACTACAAAAAGTTCTTCGAATCATATCATAATAAATTAAATAAAGATCAAAAAATAATATTTAATTATGTTAAATCTAGTAAAAATAAATTGATTTTCGTTGACGCATCAGCTGGAACAGGAAAAACTTTTCTGTTTACTTGTATAATTTATTATTTTTTGAGTATCAAAAAACAAATTTTGTCAATGGCGTGGACTGGTATAGCTTCGATTTTGTTACCTAAAGGCATGCTTTTAAACTACCTTTGGATCTAAATTCATGTCAAACTTTATTTTTCAAAACAGATTCTGATAAAATGTCAATTAAAAATTGTGATGTAATAATTTGGGACGAGGCATCCATGATTCCTAAAAAAGCTTTAGAAATTGTTGATGTTACATTGAAAGATATTTGTAACAACAATGAACCTTTTGGTAATAAACTAATACTTCTAGGAGGAGATTTTAGACAAATTTTACCAGTTATTAAATTTGGAACAAAAAATACCATCTTAAATGAAACTATAAAATTTTCAACTCTATGGACAAAGTTTAAAATTTTAAATTTACACCATAACGTAAGATCAAACGACCATGATTTTTCGACATTACTCATGAAAATTGGCAACGGGGAAATCAATAATTTTCAGATTCCAGACGAATGGAAAACTTTAGATATTATCCAAAAAGTATACGGTTCTTCTATTCAAGAATCCGATGATTTATCAAGTAAAGTAATTTTAGCTAGTCGTAATGATGATGTTCGGACAATTGATGAAAAAATTTTAGAAAAAATTCAAAATAAAGAGAGAATTTATTATAGCATCGATTATGCAAAACATAAAGGAACTGATAGAGCACAAGATGATGCTATGATGATTATCCAATAGAATATTTGAATAGTATAAAAATTCCAGGGTTTCCAATACATAAATTAATTTTAAAACGAGGATCAATAGTAATGTTGATTCGAAATTTATGTACAAAAGATGGATTATGTAATGGCACAAGGCTAAAAATTTTAAATCTATATAAATTTAACATTGAAGCTGAAATAATTACGGGTGACAGAAAACATGACAAAATTTTTATTCCTAGAATTGTTTTAGATACAGGGGAATACACAACACTTCCTTTCCTTTTATTTCGACGTCAATTTCCGATTGTTTTAGCTTTTGCAATGACGATCAATAAATCTCAAGGACAAAGTTTTGAATCAGTTGGAATTTATTTGAATAGACCATTATTTTCTCACGGACAATTATACGTAGCTCTTTCGCGTTGTAAAAATAAAAATAAAATATATATTCAAAATGAAAATCTAGAACCTAATAATATAGAAAATATTGTCTGGAAAGAGATATTCGATTAAATGGTTGTTTTCCTGTTCATAATTCTCAGCTTGTCCTTCGCTCCGCTCGTAATGTCTCATCTAACTCGTTCGTTTGGTAACATGAATTTGTTCAGTTTATGAACATTTTTTATATATACTGATTCTGACAATTTTTGAGATATTTTCTTTAATTATAATAAAACAATACAACATATTCTACTACATATATTCTTTGATTTAGGATTTCGTTATTATGGATGTGCAATTGGATTCAGAAAGAAATCAATTTTTTATAATTGATCCAAATTTTTCTGAAAACTACAGAGTATATGGAGAGTATAATATTGTTATTAATGAGTTTTTCATCACAGATGATGCATATGCATCATTTTTACATGAACAAAGTATACAGACTCAAGAATATAATTTGTTTTGGCAAAGAAAAATGGATAAGTTAAATTCTTGGAATGATATTATTAATCATCATACTTTATTTGATTGTATTTATTCAAAATAGGGAAGTTGCATGAATTTCAATTTTAATTTTAATCAATAGTATAACCTAAAAAAATCAATATTACAAGACAGTTTTTTTTTCGACCCTTAGTTATTTTATAATGACCGATTTTATAATCAATTATTCCGGACCACCGTTTAAATCGATGTCACGTGACTCTTACGTCACCGATTCACCCTCGAAACGGGTGTGTATACCGTTATGTTATTTTGACGGTCGCAATTCTAGTATGACGTCCAAAAACGAATCGAATAAACCTTCTATCCACAGGATAGAGATTTGTTTACCTTTCAAATGTCAATCCAACGGTTGATTGATTTGATTTCATTACTCCTCCAGTTAGTGTTCAAATTTGATTTAAATTTACTGAGTAGTAATTAAAAATGACTCAGAAGGAAATTGAGTCAAATTTCAATGTCTACAAGTTTTGTTTCGTACCTGGGTGTAAAAATACTGTAATAACAGCTCCAACTAAAGTATTTATACAACTACTTGCAAATACTCGGCAAAAATGAGTGAAAATAAACGTAGTAAAGGAAGTAAGCCGGAGGTTAAGTTCATCAAAACAGACTGTTCTGCCGATTCTACCAGTACATTCGTACATAAATAGCTTCAGTCAATCTATGGTGTATTAGGGTCATAACAGCGAGTAACCGTCATATTACGCTGAGCGAACATTCTCTCCTAAAGGGTGAATCGCTTACGTCACAATCACGTGACATCGATTTGAACGGGGTCCAAATTTTTTCATATTTTTAATAATTTTTTTCTAAGCTAATATATTTTTTAAAAATCTACTTTAAACTGCTACAGGTTTCTTTTAACTTATATTTCTTATTTTTATATCAATTCAATTTTATCCTCTCACATGCAACTTCCCTATTAGAAAACGTTCCTACAATTGAGTTAAATGATATATACGAATTTGCTGAATTCCGTTACGCTAATAATTTCGGTCCTAAGTCAGAAAATTTAATAGATATACTAAATCACGAAAATTACATTCTTTTTTTAACTAACAAAATATATGGTTTCCGATATCATTATTTTAATAATGAAAATGATTGTTATGTTTCATTAACGCTATCGATTACGAAACTTATAACTTAACTATATTTATTTTTCAGAAAATGAATATTATTAAATGTCAGAAATGCAAATTACAGTTTTTTGATAAAGAACGTTATCAAAACCATTTTGAAAAAATGCATACATTCTTCTGTGACCAATGTAATATATTTTTCCAAAGTAAATACAAAATGTTACGTCATATAAGAGAACATAGGAATATACGACCTCATAAATGTTCGAAATGTGGAGCAATATTCAAAAGATCTTATGCTCTGAAACGTCATTTTAAAAGACACAGTATTATATAATGATCTATATTTTATTCTACAAAAACATTACAAAAGAATGTTACTATTATGTTTTACTTCTCAGATAAAGATGTCTAAGAGGGGAATTTCTGAAAATGTGGACAAACCAAATAAAAAAATGAAAAATTTACAGTTTTCATCAACATCATACTTGAAATCAATTGAAATAGGAGACAAATCTGTGTAGGTTTCTACTTCTTTTTATAATTGATAAAATATAAATATAAACATAAATTATCCACATATCTACAGATGTGTCGTAGCGTATATCGACGAAATAGTTCCTGAAAGGACATATACTAATAATGTCACTAATAATAATTTCAAAATTTTGAAATTCATTATGAACAATAATGATGGTATCAAAATCCAATGTAATATTTATGATAATAATATTTCAAAGTTTGAAAATCAGATCAAATTGAATCAAGTAACGTTAAAAAAATTATTGATTCATCACTATTCGTCTTATAAAAATATTATTAATATTCATATTAATCATTTTCTTATAGAAAATATTATTGGAAACAGTAACAACATCAAAAGCAAAATATTCAAAAGGACATTTGAGATATGAATTGAATTTACAAAAATACTCGACTATTCACGATTTAGGAGAATTCATTAATAATTCTAATCCTTCAGAAATTAAATTTGCGGACATTCCAACTCAGAATGGATATATCAGTATATATAATAATCTATATATATATTATATACAATATACATTATTTTCCAATCAGATTTCATATATATGCATTATATTCTTAGAAATCACTGGATATTTACGTAACGAATTCGTTCAAAGGAAAGATGATGTTCCGGAGTACTTCGGAACAATTACTGATAAAATATATAAATTAGATGTAATTACTTTATTTGCCATTGAAGATCAAATTGATAGAGGGATGAAAATAGAAATCACTGGAGATCTTCAAGAATCTGGTATTGAAAAATTGCCCCCTACGGGGACCAATGGATCATTTATTAGTTGAATCATTATAATCTTTGTTATATTCATATAAGTAAAACATATGCAGTAATCGTCAAGAACAGCAAATGCATCAAAATTTTAAAAGAAAAAGAGACTGATTTCCAAAAATTAATGGAAGGCTCCAAAATATTTCTGGTAATTGTACTATATACATATATATATATTTATATCTATTGTAACGGGGAGTATGGGGAAATCAAAGGGGTGAATCGGGGACGCGTAGGTCGCCGTCCTGGGCGTGGAATGCCCTCTTCAGCCGCTGCTCGGCAGGTCCCTCGGTGCTGGGCTGGGCCCCGTTAATGCCTCGTACGAGAGGCTTGATCAGGGAATTCCGCGCACGCCCGGGCTAACTCGTTCGCGGGCCGATCCGTTGATCGGCCCGTTCGCGGATGCGGCGTGGTGCAGTGCCGCGTTCTCGTTCCTGGAGTCACGGAGGATGTTGGGGAGCTAGGGCGCGAAAGTAACACGAGGGGGAATAAAAGCAAAGTGCGTTTATTACGCCTCAGACTACACGTGCCGCGACCGCCGGAAGGACGGCCACGGACTTCTAACGATGCGCCGCGTGGACGCTGAGGGCCGCTCGTCGGCTGCGGGCGCCGACGAGTTTCGCTAGTTCGCACGCAACAAAGAGGATGCGCACTCGCAGGTGCGGACTTACAGTTTGCCTCGCGTAGGCCCGACTCTCGCTGACGTTGTCGATGCAGCACTCGTTGCCGCGAAAGGCCGGCTTGTCTGGCGGCGGTCGACGGGGCTGCTGGCTCGTCCCGGTGGCGTCCCACCAGGTCGGCTGGGCGGTGCGGGTTGGCGCTCTCCTGTCGCAGGCTCGACGCTGGAGGAAATCGGGCTTTCCTCCCAGGGCGCACGCACACGCGGAATCGACAAAGGGCGTCGGGCTCGAAAAGGGGTCGCGGACTAATCGCTCAGTCAACCGTGACTGCTCGAATTCGATTGTCGCGCTGCGCGCTATCGGCACGCGCCGCGACTTCGTGCTTCGCTCTTCCCCCCCACCCTGCCTAAACGATCGCTTGACGAAGTATCGGCCCTGCGATCCCTCGGCGGCCGCCTCGCGTCTCGCGCAATCGTTGACGAGGCTGGACCTCGTCACACTATATATACATATATATATATATATTAATTTATTTTAATGCATTTTTTAAAAAGCATAATGAAGAACAAAAAACTGATGAACAATAAATAGAGGCGGGACTACCATCATTGCCATTACTGTTCGAACTAAATTCCAAATTTCAAAGTAAGCTTATAGAATAACGTAAAACCTTAATTCAAAAAATGTACAAAATTAATAAAAGAGATTATTTTCAGTAGACATGGATTTTATTGAAAATTGAACTCGGCCTAGATTTTGCCGCGACCAACCTGTGTGCAAAATTTCCAGGAGATCGGACCATTGCATATTTATTGGAAATAAATAATTTATTCGAAGACACGGGTGGAAAAAAAGAATGGAAATTAAGACAACTAAGAAGAGCCAACTAAGGGTACCCCACTGCTCGCTTCGCTCGCCAACCTCCCATATGTTTTTTAGAAATCAAAAAGAGGTGGAGATAATTTCAATAATAAGTGTAGTGATAATTTAAAGAAAATTACATTCAAAACAATAAAACTTGAATTTTCGATTTTGTTCGATTGAAAAGAATACTGAACGAACGATTCGAATCAAAATAAAAGATTAATGTCAGCTATATTCATGTTAAATGTTTGTTTTTTTAGATTAATAGTGGGTTTAACTGTAGGTTAATAGTGACATGTGCTAGATCATATTTTTTTGTTTGGGTATTCCGCGTGTTCCATTTCAGATTTTCAGCAGCAGATTCTGAGTAAGATTGCAATGGTTGCTAGACACGTAAACAATAGTTGTCATGGGTAAAACAGAGATTTTGTGTCCTGTGCAGTTGAAAATACGTTTTCTCTCCCTTAGCAACGGTTGCTAGGGTGTTTAACAATGGTTACTGAGGAGCTAAGTGGGAAGATTTTGTGTCCTTTGCAATCGAAAATTATGGACATGGGTCATAGATTGATCATTTTCAACCTTCGCAATGGTTGCTAGGGAAGTAAACAACGGTTGCTATGGAGCAAACATGGTCATTGAGTGTACTTAAAATTGATTTTCCAACTTTCGAAGCAACGGTTGCTAAAGATATCAACAGTGGTTGCTATGGGAAATATCTCATCGATTCTCTTCGATTCTCATTGAAGGGTGAAAAAGGCAAAAGACACCAAATTTTCCCAATTTTCTCTATAACACGTTGAAAATACTGGAAACGAAACTTACATGAATTTTTTTTCCCCTTAGCAACGGTTGCTAGGACGGTGAACAACGGTTGCTAAGGAGCTAATTGGGAAGATTTTGTATCCTTTGCCGTCAAAAATGATGGAAATAAGTTATAAATGAATAATTTCCAACCTTCGTAACGGTTGCTAGGGAGGTAAACAACGGTTGCTATGGAGAAAATAGAACAATTCAATGTCCTGGTCCATCGAGTGTGACTTAAACTGATGTTCCGGCTTGCCCCAATCAGTACTCATAAGGATTCGTGAGAACACGTTAGGAACGGTTGCTAAGGAAATAACCAACGGATTTTGAAGAAAATTGAAATTGAGCTAGATCTTGCCACAACTAACCTTTGTGCTAAATTTCAAGAAGATCGGGCCATTCCTCCAAAAGTTATCGTGGATGGAAAAAACGAAAAAATACACACCTTTGCAACGGTTGCTAAGGAAATAACCAACGGATTTTGCTGAAAAATGAACTCAGCCGAGAATTTGTCGCGACTAACCTGTGTGCAAAATTTCAAAAAGATCGGACCATTTCTTCAAGAAAAAAAACGTTACACACATACATACATACATACATACACACACACACACACACACACACACACACACACACACACACACACACACACACACACACACACACACACACACACACACACACACACACACACACACACACACACATACATACAGACACTTTTAGATTTCCATGTTTTTCGACCCGTAGAAATGGGTGGAAAAAGAGGGTAAAAATGGGGGGCAACTAAGGGGGGCAACTGGGGGGGGGGCAACGAGGGGGGCAACTTGGGGGTCAAAATTTCCCACGGCGGCGGCGGTCTGGCTTTTAATATAGAGAGAAATACGCGGAAAGATATATAATTTTGTGCGCTGCTACAATCGAGATATCTTACTTTTTCATTACTTGGTATGAAAAGTTCATGCATAAGTTTGCGTAAAATGTTGAAATTGATTCTCAACTAATGACTCAACATTTTTTTTCATTTTTTTATTACCACAAAACTAGATAAGTAATGTAGCTATTCTAGTATTTCAAATAGGGTAAAACATGGGATAATTATAAAAAAGTCACGGTTCTCGACTTTTCACTCTGTGTTTGGATTGTGAAGCAATATAACCATATGTATCCAAGCTCAATTGACACAAATGCTCTGCAATTTTATAATAATTTACAATTGGAATTAAATTTCACTCATAAGAACTTCAATTCTGCCTACTTGTTGTCCAAAATCAGATCAGGTACGAATAACATTGAAAATTCACTATTTACAGTTTATCTCTTGTTGCAAAAAAAATTCTGGCCATTCTATACAGCATACCTAGAACATAAAATAAATCACGAATAATCATCTTACTAAAATACATGTACATACATAAGTAGAGGTTGAATTAACTTATCTGAATATTGTATCATCTCCATCGAAAATTGTTCCGCTGTACCGGACTTCAAACCTACTCCTACGATGGAGAACAATATGGTAAAATTGATGTAATAATTGTTCTTACAATTGACTCGACTTTGTGTAAGCAAAAGTGCATGTGTACTGTTTGTACCTCACACATCAAAATGGTTATGTTCCTATGATTACTAACGATGCCAATGGTAACCTGCAGCACAGTATTTGTATAACCGATAGACTCCAACGGTAAACATAACCTAAATACATTTTTTTTTGCTCACGATCATCGCCAAACTGTGTTGAGAGAGTCACAAACTGCCTCTTGACTGACCACCACACTGAAAATTCTCAGGTAAGATCTCAGGTGAGATCTCATGCCAATTTCTCAGGTGAGATCTCAGGTGAGATCTCAGGTGAAAACTTAGGTGAGTTTTCAGAGATCATTTCTCTTACATGCATCAAATTGTACATGAGAATGTACAGTACTAACAGTGAAATTTGGTAACATGTACAAATTGGGGTTGATATTGAATTTGGATGAATTGACGAATCATATCATCACTTGGTATCAACACTACTAAACATTTTTAGGTTTATCTCAGGTGAGATCTCAGGTGAGAATTCAGGTGAGTTTTCAGAGATCATTTTTGTTCTAGAATGCATCAGGTTGTACATTACAATGCACAGGACTAACATTGAAATTTGGTAACATGTACAAATTGGGGTTGATATAGAATTTGCAGCCAAAAAAACCGCTGCCAGAAAAAGCCTTAGCAGTATGCTTCCTCAAAGAGGCTTTAACATCACCCACAAAACAAAACTTACGTGAATTTTTCTTCTCCCTAGCAACGGTTATTGAAAAGCTTATTGGGAAGATTTTGTGTCCTTTACCGTCGAAAATGATGGAAATGGGTCATAAATTGATCATTGACAACCCTCGTAACGGTTGCTAGGGAGGTAAACAACGGTGGCTATGGAGTAAATATAACACTGCCGTGTCCTTGGCCATCGAGTGTGACTGAAAACTGATTCTCCGGCTTCCGAAGCAACGGTTGCTAGGGATGTAAACAAACGGTTGCCAAGGATATCAACAGTGGTTGCTATGGGAAATATCTCATCGATTCTCATAGATTCTCATTGACCTTCATAGCCCCAGTGAGCACTTATGAGGTTCTGTGATAAGACACGTTAGAAACGGTTGCTAAGAAAATAACCAACGGATTTTGCTGAAAATTGAACTCGAGCTAGATCTTGCCACAACTAACCTGAGTGCAATATTTCAAGACGATCGGACCATTCCTTTCAGAGTATGGACGAAAAAAAACGGGATGCATATGCATAGATACATACATACATACATACATACATACATACATACATACATACAGACACTTTTGGATTCCCATGTTTTTCGACCCGTAGATCACAAAAATCGAGGTCCCAAGGTCTGATTAAGTGGGTGAATTTTTGCCCTATTACAAAGCTTTCTCTTTGAGAAAGCAAAATGAATCCCTCAGGAGAACGAAAATAGCGCTCAGTCATGGATTTTCGGCTTCTATCAAGTAACATTAAAAGCTTATGATAAATCAAAAACCGCATTTAGTACTCTCAAAGGTCATTGGCAAAAATGGCTTAGTATGCCCATGTGTTTAAGGGGTTATATCCACCAAATGCTCAAAAAAACAAGGCTTTTTTCATATGTTTTTTTCCAAACGACATTTGAGATGAAAGGTATATAAATAATATATTATTGGACTAAGCAACTCTTGGAAAATAGAAAAAAATTTTTTATTGATAGTTTTTTTACAAAATGGCGGCTGTGCAGCGATTTCCGTGAATCGCTTTTTTAAAAAATTCTTCCGCGGCGAGTAGTTGAAATGAAAAATTTTACATCCGATTGACTTGAAATTTCAACTGTAGCTTCTTCATTAGATTATCTAGTGAAGTACACATCATTATATTTTTAGAATTTTTTGGGCAAAATGGCGACGGTTTGAAAAATTTCGACAAAAAAATCGACTTGAATTGTTTATAACTTTTTTTTGTTAATCAATCGCTGTAATCGTGTGTAATTCACTAGATAATTCAATGAAGAAGCTACAGTCAAAATTTCAAGTAAATCGGATGTAAACTTTTTCAGTTCTACTGCTCGCCGAGTTTGAAAACATGGTTTTGAGAAAAACGCGTTTTAAGTTTCAAAATGCTATGTATCTTACATAAAAGTTGTTCGGTAAAAATTGACTTAAACGAATTTAGAGTTTGGATCAGTACTTGGGAGTTGTAGATTTCGATTCTAGGATAGTTTTAGCATGATTTAAGCCCATAAAAAAAATGAAAAGAAAAAAAATTGCCGGATATTACCCCTTAATAAATGCCCCAGCGGCAGAGAATGGTGAACTCCAAACTTTAAACTCCGAGGTCTGATTGGAAAAATTTGTTTCATTTACGTCGACGATCTGATAGTGATCGGATCATCACCAGAAGACCTTCTCGGAATCTCAAAACAGTTTTTGATAGATTGAGAGAGACAAATTTAATATTGAACCATGCTGAATGTTTTTTTATGCAGAAACGTGTTGAGTATCTTGTTCACGATATCTTAACTGAAAGTGTTCGTCCTCTAACCAGGAATTAGGAAAAGGTCTTGAACTTTCCCGAATCTCGCAATAAAAACGATTTAGAAAGACTTATTGGCCTTGCTTCGTCACCCCATTACCTAAATAGACTCAAATAGAAAAACATTGGGTTTAATTTTGATGAGAAATCTAATGAAGAATTTAATAATTTGCGGAAAACTTATACTGCTTAAAGGTACCCACATACTTCGAAACCATTTATATTGACGACTGATGCTTCAAATGAAGGGATAGGAGACATGTTGTCACAAATGGATGATAATGGTTCTGAACATCCTTGCTCTTATGCAAGTCACAATTTAAATCCAGCAGAGAAAAATTACTTCACTACAGAGAGAGAGAGCTTTTTACAATAGTAGAATAGGGTGATGGAACAATACGAACATTTCATTCATGCACAGGTATTTGATGTATATACAGATCATCAGTGCCTCCGTTCAATCTTTATGCATAAATCAGATGATATGAGTTTAAGAATAGTTAGAATTCTTAGAAAAGTGACTGTCTATCATCCAAATGTGATTCATAAGGAAGGAAAATTCAATACCAATGCTGATGCATTATAACGAGCTTTTCATGCATAAAAAATGTATGTCAAAAATATGACTAAGAAATGGAACGAGTCTTCGGACGATGAACAACTTCCCAAAATACACATTCTCAGTGTGCAAAATAACCAGAAATAACAACAGACAATGTAATAAGATTTTTCGATAGGTTGAGATTGTTTACAGACGGAAAAATCATATCTCAAAAGGTAGACATAATTTAAGATGAAAAGGACTATATATACATATTTTCGTCCCAGCGGCAGTAAAGTGCCTACTTTGCGAACGACGAATAAATTCGGGCATGGTGGACTATCCCAAAGTGATATTGCGAATTTGATCGTGTATATAGGTGATATTGCGGGAAAATGAATTCATGCTCCGGAAATGTGGAGAGCTGCCCGATAGCATAGTTGGTAACGCAACAGACAGGAGATCAGGAGATCGCTGGTTCAAATCCAGCCCGAAGAGCGTGGAATTTTTTTCTCGCAATATCACTTTGGGATAGTCCACCAAGTCCGAATTTATTCGTTGTTTGAAATATGTGGACGTTGAAAAATAATTATTTGTAAAATACTACTTCGGGTGAAAAGATGTAGTAGCCCAATAGGTTGGGCTGGGGACGGGGGGAGGGTGGGGGGAAAAAATAGGTAAAATGGGAATCCCTAACAATACGATCGGACCTTGATCGTGCAGATCCAAGCGATCGAATTTGATCATGTATTTAGGTGATATTGCGGGAAAATGAATTCATGCTCCAGGGATGTGGAGAGCTGCCGTCTTCCCGTTAGCGTAGTTGGTAACGCAACAGACAGGATTTTTTTCTCGCAATATCACTTTGGGATAGTCCACCAAGCCCGAATTTATTTGTTGTTTGGAAATATGTGGACGTTGAACGTTGAACGTTGACTCGCTACGTTGGCGCGAGGACGCTAAAACCTCATGTTTTCGACGCTTGATTTCGAATCTACATATATGACCAATATCTAAATGATGTTCCATATGCTATCAATATAGTTTTTTCTCAGCTTTCCGATGATGAATTCAATTTTCCAAAGTTTTCACGTTTTCATAAAAAAAAAACATAAAACAATCCATATCTCAAAAACCTACTTTTTTTTTTTATTATTATAGGTGGTCTAGATCGGAATCAGAGGTTATTTTACATTGACATAGCCCTTAAAACAATAAACCATTCTTGGGTATTCGAGTAATTGAGTAGCGAACATGAGAAAACGCGCCACGTCAGGCCGAGCCGCGCCGTACCGCGACGCGCTGCCTCCACGCGCTCGATTCAATAAGTATCCATACTAGTTTCTGTCTGTTGAATGGAGGACTATTTCTCAATGTGTCCGACAGAGGGATACCATTTTTTTTCATGCTCGCTATTGAATTCGTCTGGTGAAAGTAATAAAGTCATCCATTACAAAAGCCGAATTTATATCTTTATAACTGAAAAAATTCTTATGATTCTGCTCAACAATATAGAGAGATTCGATAAGAGATTGTCCAACATTCTCTACTTACCGATCTGTTGCACTGGGAAAAACGATTTGCATTGCCCCAAGAGGATCGTAGTTTTGGGTCAATCCTTTTGCGGCGAGAGTAATTCCTCTTGAGTCAAGAGGGAAATAATATTGCCTTAAACCCCGTATTATTCGGTGTAAGAGGATTTTCCGTTCGAACAATCCTCGTGCTGCAAGAGGATTTCGTTTCGAGGCAAAAGGATTTTTCACTTCCATGTACAACTTGTATCGACAAGTAAGTAGACCTGTGTAGAGTTAATGCCTGTGCATCTGTGACTCGTCTAACTGCATCGTATCCCTCTGAGGTTCATTGATAGCAGTCGATATGTGCTTATTTGAAGGGAAATGTTTGAATGAGAAATCAACCAAGCCTGCCGAGACAGGCGTCGCGCGTCATATCAGTTTACTGCCAGCGTCAGTAGCAGCGAGTTCGTGCTCCGTTACAATCCAAACAGTAGCTCAATTTAAAGACTTAACAGGTAAGTCGGTGTTCATTTTCGGTCTCTAGAAGGGCGTAGAGTCATGATTTATAATTATTTACAACCCGATTGTTACCAAAAGTAAGGATCGTGTGATGAAATCTCATGAATTGATATTATAGGTTATGTGTAGCTGCTGCATACATACAGTCACGTTAATTATCTAACTTCTAATGAATTCTATATTGCAAATGACGATCATGAAGCCCTTTTGGTAACATATAGCCTATCGTGTAAACGTTTTTAAATCTGCAATAACTACATTTCACAATAATTATTCCTGCTCAGGGAGTTCCTCGTGATTCAAGAGGAAGTTCCTCTTGGGTCAAGATGAATTTTTCTGTAGAACTCTCAACAGTATTTTTCATTGGGAGGAAATGATTGTTTGCCAATGATGTTTGTTTTGATGTGCTGCTTCTTTTATTACGGAAAAAAGGTTTAAGAAAAATTTAAGAAAAAAGGTGTAAGATCCACCAAATGCTCAAAAAAACAAGGCTTTTTTCATGATTTTTTTTAAACGACATTTGAGATGTAAGGTATATAAATAATATATCATTGGATTGAGCAACTCTTGTAGAATAGTAAAAAAAATTTTATTGTTAGTTTTTTTACAAAATCGCGGCTGTGCAGCAATTTCCGTGAACCGCTTTTTAAAAAAGTTCTTCCGCGGCGAGCAGTAGAACTGAAAAAGTTTACATCCAATTGACTTGAAATTGTAACTGTAGCTTCTCCATTAGATTATCTAGTGAAGTACACGTCATTATAATTTTAGAATTTTTTTTGGCAAAATGACGACGGTTTGAATTTTTTCGACAAAAAACGTCGACATTAATTGATTATAACTTTATTTTTGTTAATCAATCGCTAAAATCGTGTGTACTTCACTAGATAATCTAATGAAGAAGCTACAGTTAACATTTTAAGTTAATCGGATGTAAACTTTTTCAGTTCTACTGCTCGCCGTGTTTGAAAACATGGTTTTGAGAAAAACGCGTTTGAAGTTTCAAAATGCTATGTATCTTATATAAAAGATGTTCGGTAAAAATTGATTTAAACAAATTTTGAGTTTAGATCAGTACTTGGCAGTTGTAAATTTCGTTTCTAGGACAGTTTACGCATGATTTAAGCCAATAAAAAAGAATGAAAAAAAAAATTTGCCGGATATTGCCCCTTAAATTAAAAAATGCATCTTCATAGATTCAGCTACTCATGTTCGTTAAGAGTAAAGAAGAATATGGACTTAAAATCACATTTATTGGCTAATGCGATTTTACATGCACATCAACGTAAACAAGGCTTTTGAAAATTTTTGAATTACTCAGAAGTACTTTCTTCTAGCACCATACGGATAGAAGCAGTGATTCATCTTCTAAAAAACTGCCTGATCTACCCGAGTCTCGAAAATTGAATATGGAGAGACCTGGCATGATTGTTTGGGCAGGGTCTCGAAAAGTTCCAGATCCACCAAGTCCACCCAAATCGCTATCTTTGGATGAATTACGAGAGCTCGCAAACATACCGTTACCTCCACCACCACCGATGGAATTTTATAAGGCAGGTATCATTTTTCAAATATTTGAAATTTGAAAATATAGTTCAAAATCAATATTTTTTTTTTTAGAACATTTTGATGAAAATATCTTCTTTTTTACAGATTCAGCCGACTATGGAAACAGAATAACTGTGATACCCAAACTTTCAATCAACATCCCGATCCCACCACCGATTCCCGTCACATTAAGGGGGGATATACAGGTCAAACGACAGAAAAATTCGATTTTTTTTTCTTTCATGAAAAGTTAGTAAATTTTCCGTAGAATACGCTCCTAAAACCCTTTCTTCGAAATTCGAACTCCAAGCGTTTTTTTCAAGGGATTGCTGATTGAAGTGTAAGTAAGATTTAACGGTAATTTAAAACTTTCAACGCGTTTTTCTCAAAACTGCATTTTTAGAGTTTATGCCGGTGATAACTCGAAAACTAATTATCCGATTGAGCTGAAACTTATAGGGTTTCTTTATTATAGTATTACCTATCAGATGAATTAAAAATTATTGTAATATTTTATTATTAAATATGGAAAAATGTGAGAAAATGGCGGGAAAAAAATTGAAAAAAATTGAGTTTTTCGAAAAAGATACGCCAAAAGTGCAAATTTTTTTTTTAATTTTTTTTTGATAATTCATCTACTAACTATGAATGTAATTAATGTAAATTTTTTTGATTTTTTGATTTCCGATCAAAATTGCGACCAGGAGAGCCGGCACAAGCAAAATAGAGGTAATTTTTCAACGCTATCTAACGGCCGCCATTTTGTGAGAAAAAATTTAAAAAAAATATTTTTGTATACTACATGGATAAACTTCTAACTGTCAAAAATTGTCGATAGATTTGATTAAAAACTACCCTTGAAAACGATTTTCAAAAATGAGTTTTTTTTCTCGTTCGACCTGTATATCCCCCCTTAAGCAGGGAAATTAGTTTCCTTGCTTTTACCCTAAACATCCCACTCCCAAAACCAATTCCTGAAGATGTAGATGCAGCAATACGATCTCTTGCTGCAGAAGAACCACCGACGTTGAATAATCGCGAAAGTATCGATAAAGTCGAAACCTATATATCAAAACATATAGGTTTCGACTTTATTGATGAAGATTATGCGTGCTCTCGACCATGGGAGCGTACGTCTACAAGGCCATGTAAGATGAGAGCCGGACGATGTCGACTACCAATTTATCGTGTAGGTTTAGTTCGTGTCGAATAGTCTCCATTATGTCTAGTTGATTATGATATAAGTTTTGATATTAAAAGATTAATATTTTATAAGTTTAATTATAAGTTTGATATTTAAGTCCATGTTACTTTCTAAGATTTTCTAAGTAAATTTCATTCCACTAGTGTTCATTTTAATATAATTTATCTTAATTATAATTTAACTGAGTGATATATAAATTTTATATTGTTAGCTTGATCAAAAATATATTTGTTACTTTTATAAGATTTTTATCGTTAATTTAGACTAGAACCAAAAATTTTCTTAATGCATATATGGGGCGTTCTTCGTCAACTCTCCGGAGCCGGCGCGCGGACGCTAAAACCTCACGTTTTCGACGCTTGTTTTCGACTCCACATGACCCATATCTAAATAATGTTGGATATGCTATCAATGTAGTTTTCTCTCAGCTTTCCGATGGTGAATTTAGTTTTCCAAATTTTTTACATTTTCACAGAAAAAAAACATAAAACAGGCCATATCTCAAAAACATATTTTTTTTCATTTTTTTAAGTAGTCTAGATCGAAAGCTGAGGTTTTTTTACGTTGATATAAACCTTTTAAGAACCTAATTTTTATATTTGTATTCGAGTAATTGAGTAGCGAACATGAGAAAATGCGCCGCGTCGGGCCGGGCCGCGCCGTGTCGCGCCGCGCTGACACCACGCGCTCCAGCTCAAGTCTTCTGCTTACAAGAGTACCGAAATCGGAATATATTTAATATCCATATAAGTCTCTATCTGTTGGATAAACTACTATCTAGCGTAGATCATGTACTCATTTGGGTTATGGACTGAGATATGGACATTATTTCATTTCACATTCTTTGACCTCCGTTTTGGCTTTGATATTGAAGACTTTGCCATACTATGTTTCAACTGAACTACTTTTTCAGTTCGTTTTGATCTAGGAAAAATTTCATATTCCTCAGCAGATGAAATTTTTTTGACCATCAGTCCGTCATCGGCAGTTGGTTTGAACGCATGAAATTGCATAGCAAAACACTTATCAAATCTTTCTTTAAATTTCAGATATCTGAACTTGCTGGGTGACAAATGAATGAAATTGAAAACTCACGACTTTTTTGCCAGAAAACAGTCTGTATTCATTTATGATTTGAAAAAAAATATTGTTTGAAGGAGAATTCTTAGTTTGTTTTGATTTTGCTGTAAATTATCCTTTTGTTGTACAGAATTCAGCTCAATCTTTCCACTAGAATAATAATCAGGCAACAATTTTCACAGTAATTATCTACTTTCAGAGGAATAATGAACTTCAACAAAAAGTTTGGTTATTATTTCGGATAATTTATCTCATGACACTATCGCAGTTCATGTATACCAAAAAATAATCATAAATTACCTGAAGAAAGGATACAATACAAAGAAAATTTAATATAGTACCGATGGAGCGGGTCAACACTTCAAAAATCAGAAAAGTTTCTCTAATCTTATTAATCATAAAAAAGATTTTGGCATACCCGCGGAATGGCATTTTTGTGCGACCGCACATGGGAAGGGAGCATGCGATGGAATTGGAGCTAATGTGAAACGAGGTGCTAAACGAGCAAGTTTACAACGGTCCGCAAATAATCATATTTTAACCGCAGAAGGTTGATTCGAATGGGCAAGAAATTACTGTAAAAGAACCATGGTATTTTATAGTAAAAAAGAAGATTATGAGCAAGCTAAACTGAAATTGAAAGAAAGATTTGATAAGTGTTTTGCTATACAAGGTACTCTGCAATTTCATGCGTTCATACCAACTGCCGATGACGGACTGATGGTCAAAAAAATTTCATCTGCTGAGGAATATGAAATTTTTCCTAGATCAAAACGAACTGAAAGAGTACTTCAGTTGAAACATAGTATGGCAAAGTCTTCAATATCAAAGCCAAAACGGAGGTCAAAGAATGTGAAATGAAATAATGTCCATATCTCAGTCCATAACCCAAATGAGTACATGATCTACGCTAGGTAGTAGTTTATCCAACAGATAGAGACTTGTATGGATATTAAATATATTCCGATTTCGGTAATCCTGTGAGCAGAAAACTTGAGCTGGAGCGCGTGGTGTCAGCGCGGCACGGCGTGGCCCGTCCCGACGCGGCGCATTTTCTCATGTTCGCTACTCAATTACTCGAATACACATATGAAAATTAGGTTCTTAAAAGGTTTATATCAACGTAAAAAAACCTCAGCTTTCGATCTAGACTACTTAAAAAAATGAAAAAAAATATGTTTTTGAGATATGGCCTGTTTTATGTTTTTTTTCTGTGAAAATGTGAAAAATTTGGAACACTAATTTCACCATCAGAAAGCTGAGAAAAAACTAGATTGATAGCATATCCAGCATCATCTAGATATGGGTCGTATAGAGTCGAAAACAAGCGTCGAAAACGTGAGGTTTTAGCGTCCGCGCGCCGGCTCCGGAGAGTTGACAAAGAACGCCCCATTATGTGATCTACACCAAAAACTACAAAAGCCATATTATCAATATTATAAAATTATTATTGTTATTATTAAATAAATCAATACTTTATATGATATCGAATTGTTTCTTGACTATCCCCCCCCCTTTCAAAATCATTCAATATTTACATGGCTATTCAATCTTTCTGGTCAAAATTGAGTAATAATAAAAATCAAATTCTACATCATTTCTTTTAAAGTATTCAACTATTCATTTTCCAATAAAATTCTACATTATTTCTCATAAAAAGTAAATAAGCACAAATAGAAGTTATATTTATTCATTTTTCGTCCCAGCGGCAGTAAAGTGCCTACTTTGCGTCCTGGCGTTTGCAAAGAATGGCACTGTTCTGCCGCGGGGTACGAAAAATAGTATATGCACCTCGCTCATCTAGGCTATTTCGGCACGCGCAAACTTGCAATCCTCGCTGCGCTCGGATCGCAAACGTTTTTCGTGCCGAAATCGCCTAACCTCGCTCGGGTGCATAATATACTATTTCGAGAGTGGAGAAAGAGAGTGGAGAAAGCCCCAAAACCTACGCTTTCATCCTGTAGAGAACAGCCGACAGAATCTCTTACAGGTTTCATACAAGTATGCAGCGTGTAAGTGATTCATTTTTCTCTTCCGTGAACTCTCTTTTCATTGAAATATATATTTATTCATGAAGTATACAAAGTTATTAATACATAAAATCTACACTGAAATAGCAATTGGTTGATGGTAGAGGAAGCAGCCGGCTCCACCTTCTCCCTGATTCTCAGTGGGCTTGCTAGCACTGAGCTTTTCCGGACGTCGATTCAGCAACCAATCTCTCAACATGCTCGCATTTCTTACAGCACATGTGGAATTTGTGAGTAGTGGATGAAAACGGCACAAGACAGTCTTTGGTTTCTGCAGTTTATCCAATGAAGGGCAGCCCAAATCATCCATATTGATAACAGTTCTGTAAAACAAGTAGATAATTAATAACAGTTTGAAATGGAAAACAACTTTCTATAATTCTTTGCTCACTTCATTGGTAAAATCTGTTTGAGCCACATCTTTTTCTCGAGTCCTTTCACGTAAATCTTTGTTGCATCACCCAAACACTAAAAAATCACCGTAGAAAAAGCCTCATATGGAATAAGACCAGACTCCCAGGGTATACCATGGAAACGACCTCAAAAACCTATGAATACCGATTTTTAAAGAAATTCCATTTTTCCAAAATTTTGTCAGGTGATCTTAGAGGCTCTAATTTTAATTTTCAAAATTTGAGGCGGGATTCGTTATCAGCGACCTCAAAAACACATGTATACAAATTTCTACGAGAAACCATCGAGGCAAAAACTGTTTAACGTAAATAGTTAACTTGGCATATTACATTCAGATGTGTCCTTACACACACATACACACATATTTACATACACACACACGCACATAAGCAATCGCACTCAAGTGCGCGCGTACCGCATCAACTCCGAACTCGAAAAAACGCCGCAAAATAAAATTAAACCTGAGATAGATTTTTCTATAATGTAAAATCTGAGTTAGATCTTCCTTTAAAAGTCGATTTGAGAACGATCTTTCTATACTGCTCGATTCGGAATAGATCTTTTTATCACGCTCGATTCGAGATAGATCTTTTTATTCCGCTCGATTCGAGATAGATCTTTTCATTTCGCTCAATTCGAAATAGATCTTTTTATTCCGCTTAAATCGAAATAGATCTTTCTTTAGCGCGTTTCTGAGATCGTTGCTTTTTCCCCCCCAGGCGACGATTTGAAAGATTGCATGCAGTTGAATAATTGTAAAATAAATTTACCATTGAAAGGGTGTAATGTTCTAAAATTCAAAAATTATAAGAACAGAGAGAGAGTTCCTTTTGTCATCTATGCTGACTTTGAATGTATTTTAAAACCAATACAAGATGATCGAGCATATCAAGAACATGTAGCATTCAGCATTGGGTATTATTTGAAATGCAGTTACGATAATTCCAAATCTAAATACAGAAACTACAGGCAGAAACACGAAAAACTAGCTGATTCATCTGTACTATCACCTGCTGAATGGTTTGTCCAGGAGTTGATGGAAATAGCTCGAGAATTGGATGACTTATACAAAAATCCTGTACCCATGGATTTTGGTAACCTTGAGAAGATACAATTCACAGCAGCTACGATGTGTCACATTTGTGGAGAAAATTTCAAGAAAGGACAGATTAGAGTTCGAGATCACTGCCACTTGACTGGAGAGTAAGTACAATAATCTTTTCATCATCATATTCACACCACATATTAGTCTAATTCTGACGGCGGCGGCTGCGGCGGCTGCTGCGGCGGCGGCGGCGGCGGCGGCGGCGGCGGCGGTGGCTTGACTTTTATTATAGAGAGATATGTAATTATGCTTTCAGATTCAGAGGTGCTGCTCATGAGAATTGTAATATTAACTACAAGAATTCGAGAGCTATTCCTATAGTTTTTCACAATCTCTCTGGTTATGATGCACATTTCATCATAAAAGAGATTGCGACTGCTGAGAATTTCAAGAGAAGAGTGAGAGTTATAGCAGAAAATAAGGATAGATATATTTCATTTACTAAACACATCGATGGTAGTAGTATAAACTTCAGATTTATAGATTCTTTTAGATTCATGCCAACATCTCTAGAGAAACTAGCATCATTTTTAGACGAACATAACATCACCAATGAAGTTTTCCTCAAAAATGGTTTTTCATCTGAACAGATTAAACTATTGACTAGAAAAGGTGTATTTCCATATGATTATTTGGATTCGTTCGAGAAATTGAATGAAAGAATGCTTTCATCGAAAGAAGATTTTTGCAGTAAGCTCAATGAATGTCAAATTGTTAATGACAAGCCTATAAAATGTCCAATCAGCATCGAAGATTATACTCACGCTCAAAATGTATGGAATGCATGTCAGATAGCAACTTTGGATGATTACTCAGATATTTATATGAAAGTTGATGTGCTTCTGCTGGCAGATGTTATCGAGAGCTTTCGAAATGCATGCAAAGATGCATATGGACTGGATCCTCTGAACTATTTTACAACACCAGGATTTACGTGGGACGCTATGCTCTATTATTCCTCAATCAAATTACAACTTCTGACTGATATTGATATGGTGCTTTTCATACAACGAGGTATTCGAGGTGGTATTAGCATGTGCTCAAACCGTTATTCTAAGGCTAACAACGAATACATGACAAAGGGTTACGATCCTGACGAGCAAAAGAAGTACTTGATATATTTGGATGCTAATAATCTGTATGGACTGGCCATGACTCAGTATCTTCCGGAAAAAAACTTTGAGTGGTTGACTGACATACCATCAGTCTCATTTTTTCTAAATGTTTCAGACAGTGCTGTTCATGGATATATTCTAGAAGTAAGTTTTGAATATCCAGAGAATTTACACGATGAGCATAAAGATTTACCCGTTTTACCAGAACACACGGCTCCACCTGGTTCGAAACAGAAAAAACTTTTAACTACGCTGAATAACAAAGAGAGATATGTTCTACACTATCGGTTATTTAAACAAACTGTCCAGTTGGGATTGAAAGTTAAACAGATACATCGAGTATTGAAATTTGTACAGAGTCAATGGTTGAAACCATATATAGACTATAATACAGAGAAACGAAAAGCTGCTAAAAATGAGTTTGAGAAAAATTTCTTCAAGCTCATGAATAATGCAGTATTTGGCAAGACAATGGAGAATGAACGGAAATATTTGAATGTTAAAATTGTATCTCATTGGCCAGGAAGATATGGTGCCTCTGTGTATATTGCAAATCCGAGTTTTCATAGCTGTTCAGTTCTTGATGAAAACCTAGTCATCATACAGTTATCTCAGTCTGATATTACTATTCAAAAACCCATATATGTTGGTCTTTCCGTACTCGACTTATCGAAAGTTCACATGTATGACTTTCATTATAACAAAATGCGAGCATGGTTGGGTAACCAGTGTAAAATGTTGTACACTGATACAGACAGTCTCATCTACGAAATTAGAGATATCGACATATACAAAGTTATGGGTGAGCATTCTGAATGGTTTGATACATCAGATTATCCTAAAAATAATAAGTTTGGATTAAAACAGCTCAATAAAAAAGTCTTGGGGCTTTTCAAAGACGAATGTAATGGAAAAATAATGTTAGAGTTCTTTGGTCTTAGGAGTAAAATGTACAGTTTTATCGTGGAAAATGAAGATTCTGTAGCTAAAGCGAAAGGTGTCAAAACAGTAGTTGTGAAGAGAGCAATCACTCCAGAACATTACCGAGAGTGTCTTTTCAATGGGACCATAATCCGATGTCATCAGAACATAATTCGTTCTAGAAAGCACCAAGTATGTACAGAGAAGCAGAATAAAATAGCACTAAGTCCTCACGACAACAAGCGCTACATTCTACCGGATTCCACAGATACTCTTCCTTGGGGGCATAAGGATATTCCGAAATTTCTAGAAACTTCTACAGAGAGAGAAGTTAGTTGTGAGGTGCAGAACTCTGAGCATATTCACCCAATCGATCAAGTTGAGATCAGAACTGAAGTTGACAACCAACGTCTCCAGAAGCTTCCCGAGAACCGAGATCATGAACTCCCCATTTCCGAGGTAGCTGATCTTGTGATTCAGGAGTTTGATCAAGACTATCTAGAAACTTTCATCGACGAGAAAATTCTAGAAGAATTCGAGAAGGAGTTTGAGGCCACAGAGACTCTTCTCGATCCAAAAATTCTAGAAGAATTCGAGAAGGAGTTTGAGGCCACAGAGACTCTTCTCGATCCAGAAATTCTAGAAGAATTCGAAAAGGAGTTCCAGGTGGGGGGAGTTAGTAGCGAGGAGAGCAGCCTACATAAGGAGTGCATCTCAGGAGCTAAGCACAGTCGTTCGACGGACGAGCTAAAGAGCAGACAACCATCTTGCAAGAGAGTGAAATTCTAAGTGCTGTATCAAAGGTAAGAATATACCTATACTTGTGAATATTTTGTAAAATTTCGATATATAATATATTCCTCTTTTCCTCAGCCTAGAGATGGACTTCAGTAAAATCAACGAGGTTTCTAACAAAGAGTATCTACCAGTCAAGAGGTTGATTGACTTGGAAGTAGGTGCTAAATATATGCTAACAGCCATAAGGAAGGTGAAGACCGAATTTGGGAAGAAAATTGTCGTTGAAATAGACGAGAGTTTCAAGTATTTTTACCAGCGAGAGTCTGCGACTCTTTCAATATTTTTATCTTGAAAAATCAATATTTTTCAAGATAATTGATATTAAGACATTCTTAAGATATTAAGTTCATTATTAACCAATTCAAGATTCAGAATGAAACAAGAGGTAGATACATTCTCATAGTGGATATACTTATATCTTCTACAATGCAACTTTATGTATGGATACGGAAAATCCTTGTAGCCACCTACCGATGAAAGGGGCGTATCTTTGGTTTTCACTAATCAAATATACATATATGGGCGGCTTCTTCGTCAGCTCTCCGGAGCCGGCGCGCGGATGCTAAAACCTCACGTTTTCGACGCTTGTTTTCGACTCTATATGACCCATATCTAAATAATGTTGAATATGCTATTAATGTAGTTTTTTCTCAGCTTTTCGATGGTGAATTTAGTTTTCCAAATTTTTCACATTTTCACAGAAAAAAAAACATAAAACAGGCCATATCTCAAAAACTTATATTTTTTAATTTTTTTAAGTAGTCTAGATCGGAAGCTGAAGTTTTTTTACGTTGATATAGACCTTTTGGAAACCTAATTTTTATATTTGTATTCGAGTAATTGAGTAGCAAACATGAGAAAATGCGCCGCGCCGTTTTTGAGATATGGCCTGTTTTATGTTTTTTTTCTGTGAAAATGTGAAAAATTTGGAAAACTAAATTCACCATCGGAAAGCTGAGAAAAAAACTACATTGATAGCATATTTAACATTATTTAGATATGGGTCATATAGAGTCGAAAATAAGCGTCGAAAACGTGAGGTTTTAGCATCCGCGCGCCGGCTCCGGAGAGCTGACGAAGAACGCCCCATATACATATGGGCAATTCTCTGTGGGATCGAACATGAAAAAATTTGATTTGGCTCAAAATTTTTTTTTAAGTTCTAGGGCATCAAGCCGATTTCCCAGAATTTTTTTAGATTTTTTTCGAGCACTTTAACCCCCTTTAATAAATAGGCAAAGTTGCTAATTTTGCTGTTTTTGCATTTTCAGAGGCATTTTCAACCTTCATTTACACCCTGAAAATGACCTCTGAGGCAAAAAATGAATGGGACACTTTTTTCTGCAAATTGCCTGAATTTTATAGAAAAATTATCTCCAAGGTCATTGGAGCACATTAAGTACTCCACATTACCAATTGGAGCCTCTATTTTTGAACCCTGGGAGTTTGCTCGTCAAGCCCCACACCACATGGGTACTAAAAGTTGTCCCAACTCATACCACATACAGCCTATATAGTGAAAAAATGGGCCTGGACTCTGGAAGCTCCCAAAAAATTAATATATTAACTAAAATAGGGGTAGAAACAGGCTAAAATGACTATTCAAGGGGAGCCTTGTACCGCCAACACTTCCAATTTTTTGCAAACACTTGTCTGTGGTATTATTACAATTATCCACTGTAAAAACTCACATTCTATCATACTAATACATATCCTGAGTTGTCAATATCATATTTATATAGATCAAGCATTACTATACTACTTGACGCCACCTAACTTTCAGTAGTTACATGTATTGATGGTCAATATATTGTCTCTATTGTGTTAAAATGTACAAGAAACTACTAATAAAGTACATTGTCATGAATTGCATTCACTCGATAAGAAAGATTAATCCAAAAAGTTAATTGTAAGCTGTGCATTACACGTACACCTTATAACACACTAGGCAGTGCATAGATATCATATGATTGTTTTAATATCAACAAGAAAATGTTGAAGTTCACTAAATATGGGTAATATTCATGAATATTGGACTCATGAAATCCACTCATATTGTATAAACTGCATAGCTAAGGTCCAAGCAGCTATCGCCGGATGGGCTCAAACTACAACCTTAAGTTATTAGTTACTCATGAAAATAGATAATATGAATCAATCCACTTGAAAGTATGATCACTAGATGCGCAATTTGATAAGGAATTCAAATATATATAGTTTGCCTGTCCAGAAATGGGTTTGGAGCTTCCAAAGTAGCTTTGCATGTCTAAAAGTCTATGGTCGGTAACCTAACCTGTGCCATACATGGGTCGTACAAGTCTCCAGTATAGGCAAGTATAACGTTCACAAAGTGGTTTATAAAGTCATTTAAACACTGGCAAACTATATATATTTGAATTCCTTATCAAATTGCGCATCTAGTGATCATACTTTCAAGTGGATTGATTCATATTATCTATTTTCATGAGTAAATAACTTAAGGTTGTAGTTTGAGCCCATCCGGCGATAGCTGCTTGGACCTTAGCTATGCAGTTTATACAATATGAGTGGATTTCATGAGTCCAATATTCATGAATATTACCCATATTTAGTGAACTTCAACATTTTCTTGTTGATATTAAAACAATCATATGATATCTATGCACTGCCTAGTGTGTTATAAGGTGTACGTGTAATGCACAGCTTACAATTAACTTTTTGGATTAATCTTTCTTATCGAGTGAATGCAATTCATGACAATGTACTTTATTAGTAGTTTCTTGTACATTTTAACACAATAGAGACAATATATTGACCATCAATACATGTAACTACTGAAAGTTAGGTGGCGTCAAGTAGTATAGTAATGCTTGATCTATATAAATATGATATTGACAACTCAGGATATGTATTAGTATGATAGAATGTGAGTTTTTACAGTGGATAATTGTAATAATACCACAGACAAGTGTTTGCAAAAATTGGAAGTGTTGGCGGTACAAGGCTCCCCTTGAATAGTCATTTTAGCCTGTTTCTACCCCTATTTTAGTTAATATATTAATTTTTTGGGAGCTTTCAGAGTCCAGGCCCATTTTTTCACTATATAGGCTGTATGTGGTATGAGTTGGGACAACTTTGAGTACCCGTGTGGTGACGTGGGGCTTGACGAGCGAACTCCCAGGGTTCAAAAATAGAGGCTCCAATTGATAATGTGGAGTACTTAATGTGCTCCAATGACCTTGGAGATAATTTTTCTATAAAATTCAGGCAATTTGCAGACAAAAGTGTCCCATTCATTTTTTGCCTCAGAGGCCATTTTCAGGGTGTAAATGAAGGTTGAAAATGCCTCTGAAAATGCAAAAACAGCAAAATCAGCAACTTTGCCTATTTATTAAAGGGGGTTAAAGTGCTCGAAAAAATCTAAAAAAATTCTGGGAAGTCGGCTTGATGCCCTAGAACTTAAAAAAAAATTTTGAGCCAAATCAAATTTTTTCATGTTTGATCCCACAGAGAATTGCCCATATACATATGATGTAAAGTTAAAAAATGACTATTTTCTGAAAATTGATTAATTTCTCGGGAATTTTGCAGGATATAGAAGTTGTTTAGCATAAAAAAAATTTTTTAGCATATAAACAAGTTTTTCTGAAACATTCATTGTTAGAGTTAATATTTTTCAAGTTATTACGAAAAAAATAAAAAAATGGAAGAAAAATCGAAAAATGACCATTTTCTAACAAATTGTGGTGAGTTTCTTGGAAAATATTGATTTTTCGGAAAATTCACAAGATATAAAAGTTGTTCGTAATAAAAAGATACATGCATATTGTCCATACCTTATTCTGCTAAAATCAATATTTATAGAGATTTCATCAAGAAACCTCAAGGAATCGTTTTACGAAAAAATCACGATAAAACGTTTTTCAAAAAAGCTCTATATAATCCGAATAGGATCAGCTACGATTTTAAATTTCATGGATTTTGAATATACTTTAGGTGTAGAATCAATCTACGTAACCCAATTTTGTGCCCATTTTCATCAAACTTCTTCGACCTTAAAGCTCACCGTGGATTTATTTATTGGATGGAGAGCTGGCTACCAAAATTGGTAACGATAATATGCAGTAAGAATTTTTAAGTAAAGAACCTCCTTACTGGAATGACAAGCCCATAGCGCTACCGGCAGAAGTCGCTCCCGTGGCAGGAAGCGTGGGCGGGCGGTCAAAGACGTTATTTATTAATCAAAAAATAATCATCGACTGCAGTTCTGAAATTTTGTGTAGTCGTAGATTTTGGCTGTAGGAATCTAGTAAAATTGTTGGCAGAAGTCTAGGTCGGGGATAAAACGTTGGCAGAAGTCAATAATGTTGTAAAAAAATTGTTTAAATTTTAATTACAAGATGCAGTTCTGCCGATTCCATTTTCAGATTATTTATTGTTTAATAAACTTAAATATTCATTGGCAGAAGGCAGAGTGGTGGCTAAGTAAATAAAAATTGATAATTTCGCGAATAAGTTGGCAAACCGGATTGCAATTTTTTAAAATTTAAATAATAAGGTGCATTTCTGCCAACATGATTTTTTCATTATTCATACATATTTTCAACTGCGTATGCAATGGCAGAAGGCTAAGTGAAGGAAATGCATCCAAATAAAGATGTAAACTATTTCTCCTAAACAATTGGCTAACTGAATTTAAATGTAAATAAATAATGCAATGGATAAAATCGAGCCGAGTTAAATGAATTATAAACTTTTCATAAATTATGAATAAAAGTGAAGCAGACAAAAGAAGAAGTATAAATAATTACATTGATTATAATTTTGATTCAAACTAATTTATTAATTACTCAGAAATTAACATTCACAATCTGACTCATCATCGATGTCTTCGTCACTGACATAATCAGTATCTGAGTCCTCATCTGAAACACAAATTTACATTGTTATAACAATACTGTTGTAAAAAGAGAGTTATGCATCATGTAATGGTTGAATAATTTACCTTCTGATTCTTCGTTATTCAGTATAACATCTTTAACTGTTGACGGTAATTGTGGGCCATCAAACCATTTGAAATCGTACATTGTTTCATTTTCGATCCAGCCGCAATCAGTAGCTTCGAGGTCCGTTGGAACTTGTAAATTTGCATTTGTCCAAATATTTGCGATGTATCTTGCTCTTTCAAACTGCTGCCGAAGCTCCGATTGACAAGGAGGCAAACTTGATGCGTCAAAATTTTTGAAAGCTTTTTTTTGAAATGGCTCGTTAACATCGTTTATTTTATAATTCCTTAAAAACATTTCAAATCGAGTACTGTTGACTGATTGAATTTGTTTTTTCGATGTGATTCCGTATAAGTGGCTGGTAAATACTTCTAGTACTTGAAAAACTTCGTCCTTGTTACACAATGTATTGCCTAGATCTGAAAAAGCCTTTATATACTTTTGTGATTGAGAAAGTATTTTAAAGGGGCGTTGCTTCCCTTTTCTGAAAAACGCTGGATTGTAATCGCAGCCGGTGAATGCATGGAATCCAGGTAACGCTCTACATAAGTCACCTCCCAGTGAATCATATAATTCATTAACATTAATTATACGCTTTTTATTTGACACACCGAATTCTATCCAAATCTGACTTTGGCTTTTACGGTGATGCATGTTTCCGAGCATAATAATTAATATATCTGTATCAGAACATCTAATTGTTATATTCACAGCAGAATCAATATTTGTAGCATGAAATACAATTTTAGTGTCTGCTTCTTCGTGTGTAGGACATGAGAATTCATTATTTCTAGTTTTGATTACATTATTGCTACTGTTGACCTCATATGTATAACAATGAAGGTAATTCAATAAAATCTTCTTATTGCCAATGAAAGGAACAACTTCGTCACTTTCCCAATGAGGTATTAAAAAAGAAACGAGAGCTATTTTGAAATTATCATTCCTGAGTTCTTTTGCAAAGTCTGTTGGCCGTATTTGCTGTGGTCCAGAGATAACGTAATCACGATTAGTCACTTGTCTTCCTCGGATACAACGCTCATAATCTTTGATGGATGGTTGACAATATCTATCAAAAATAATGTGAATACTTGATGCACTATTGTTTGTAATCATCTGCAATATCTTTTTCGAAATACCGCCAAATGTTCTAGGAATATCTTTAATACAGTGAAGTAAGAAAAATCCATCGATCAAGAGAACATCAGTATGAGTAGGCGCAGTACACGCATATTGCAAGCATTTCATCAAAGTTGACTTATCTGTCTTGTAAATAGATCCATCCATATGGCATAATGACATCGGTATCGGAGTAATCGGGAAAGTTAGAATTTTTTCAATATCTGTATTATTTTCCATAGAGATAGCTAGCATACGACCGAAAAGATCACGTTGCAGACGAACTTCTTGAACTTTATTATTTATAATAACTTTTTTCTTTTCATGACTGCTTGAGAAGTTCAAAATTTTATTCTGCTTCAACGGTGCCTCAAAACTATCAATATCATTAGCACATTTAGTGATAAACTCTTCTCTTTGCAATTCACCAGTTTCTTCAATTTTTAGTAGAAAATCAGCAACGCTGTCAGTGGCACAGCGCCCTGTACTAATATTATATAACTTATCATGATTCAATTGATTGCTATCGAATGGATTAATATTATTCCGCAACACTTCAATAAATGTGTTTAACTGTAGATTATCTTTTTTCATTTGATGTTTTTCCAACTCAGATGTTATGTCTTGGGCTTTTTTCAGGCCACATGTTTCGTAGACATGAGATATAATTGATGATCTTATCCCATGGCTTTTAGCCCATCGCTGACGCGCTGAAATGGAATTGGTAAAATGTGATATCCCCGTGAGCTTCCGAGCAGCATCGGCATTGACGGTTTGCTCCAAGGTTAAATCCACGGGTACCCTTGAAAATTTGTTGTCGGTTCGTTTAACACCAAACATTCCTTTCTTAAATTCATCTGCTAATTCTGGATGTGTTTGTTCAATTTGTAATACGTTATCGTAATATTTCTGCAACCATCTAGCGTAATTCATGTGATTGAAAATGAAGAAAATATTGCTGATTTTTGGAATAACGTACTTGTACAGTTCAAAATCGCCCATTCTGATACTTCTACTTAGCATGAGATAATAGTGTATAAGATCAATGTAAATCATGTAATACTGCGCTGTTTTACCAAACTTTCCATTTTTAGTGTCTTCTCTATACTGTAAATACTTCATTAATATATCAGAAATTTCCTCGTTTTCAAATATATTATCCAAAGATTTCTCTGATTGTAACTTCAGTAATTGTTCGGTCACATTGTCCGAGATTTCCATATCATACTCAATTAAAAATTGTTCTACGTGCAGTTGTTGGAGACCTAGAGCTACTATAGGGTGTAGACGTTTACACCTATTGAAATGCTTCCCACTGATATATCCATGGACAGAGCCACTTGCTAAAAGCTCGCTTTCAATCATAATATGAGAAAGACCACACTCGTCAATAAATTTACCAACGCCTTTAAAATATGAAAGCATTATATGGAAGTCACCTAAGTGTATAAACAAATTTTTAAATGTAGGTTTCTCCTCTGATTGTATTTGTAGTGCTATTTTTGCAATAGCCAAATCATACGTAACTTGAATTGATGGTTGTCGACATTCTTGTGCGATTTGCTGACTCTGCCTCATGGTTTCGTAAACAACTGATATATTAGTCGGTGATGCATTTATAGGTGTCAAATATGAAATTTTTTGTTTCACACTGTTATCTTCGATTATTCTGTTATTGAATCCAACCCACATCGGCGTATCAGGAATTTTACAGTAATGTGAGAGTACCCACAAAATATCCAGCTTTAACATAGTTTGAAAATTATTCGATCTAATCGTACGCAATTCACTGTCAACCGGTAATAAATGTTCACGTGATTTGGGTTTCTTATTATACACAGGCAATTCTGCAGCGACTACATCCAACGTTCTTCTTCTTTTGACAACAGAATATAAGCTATCATTGCTATTGCTATTACTATTATCATTTTCAGAAAAACTATTAATTTCGCCAGGAACTACGTTTTGATATAATATTCCTACTGTATCGTGAAGCGTGTCCTTACCATTGCAAGTCTCAACGAATCTATCATAGTTGTCAAACGCGACACCCGTACAGTAATTAGGAGATAATATCGTGTCTTCCGGGCATACATGTGATTTTTTGCATAAAAAATAAGTTGCTTCAGTTTCTAATTCTTCAGTGATGTTGTAGCTGCAACAATGGCCAAATCTATTTATTACATCTATCACTTTTCTACTGCTTGTAATATTTTTTAATAACATTGCCAGAGTAATATGCTTTCCGGATTTGATTTTACCGTGATGAGTGGCGTATATAATATCTTGAGAAATAGAACTAATTTTACGCGAACAATTTGAACTGCTTCTCGTTCGCTTATCAGGACCGCAAATAAGCGATTGTAAAAAATGAGACAGTTCCTTTGGTATCTCACACTCACCAGCAATTAAATCCGCAAGTCTAAGATCAGTAGACAGCGGCTTCTTCTGAATGTTCAACAATTTTTTGCGCAATATGAAAGCAGCACGCTGTAGATGTGCGTAGTCATTTAAATCACTAAAAGTTTCTTCGTCAATGTTAGTCACACCTTGTGGTGATATGATTCTTTGATTGCGCATTATATTGACTTCAATGTTGTCTTGAAAGTGATTTATCAATTTTTCTAACAATCGTTGCTCTTTTATAGCAGAATCAAAAGAATCATAGACTTCCGTATACAAATTTTCTACAATATTGTTGTACATATCAGTGATTAACTTCAAAAAAACATGATTTTTGTCTTCAACAATCTTTTTTTGTACATGAGCAATAATTTCTTTAAAAGCTGTATCATGGAAATTCTTGCTGTGGTGCCAGTCAGATACAACAGTTTCTACTTTGTTGATATACTTTTGTAAATACGTAGTTTTGCATACGTTATGATAGAAAATCGCTGCATTAGGTGCCAAAGCATTGATTTTTTCCATCATGACTTGATCATCCATACCTTCAGCATTTCGTTTTATGTCCTCTAATAATTTGATGTTTGTGGAGCTGTAAATTGGTACCTCGCGAGCATTTTTACGCAATCGCGACTTATTGCAAAGAAAACAAACCCTTGTAACGTTTTTCAGTGCGGTATCCTCTGCTTGATCAGCTTCAGGAAATTCCATCGCTTTCTGTAGATTGCTTTGGGTTGACTCTGTAAACAAAACGAAATTTACATTTAATATTTATCTCGAATATTTTCTAAACAATTTAAATGTCATCGCATTAGTTCACCACGCTACTTGCAAACGCTTGTAAAACTCGATTTTCGCTCTACTGTACTGGTAGCGAAAAGAGCCTTTTCGATGCGCGTGTTATAAAAAATAATGATGATTATATAATTTCATTATTTACCTGATTGAATCGCGCAGACTGGCTCTGAGGCATCTCGATCACTAGCTGACTGTACAACCTCCATCGGTTCGTTCGCAGTATTTTCACACGACACTGTTGATAAGAAAAAAATTCGATTATTTGCACTAGAATGCAAGAGAATAATATAAATTAAATAAAAAACAGGAACTCGTTTTAAAAAACCACCCGCTACGCGGAGCGTCCCTCGGTTTCGTACACATGCACTTAAGCACTCATACACATACAGATTCTACTCATCTCTGCTATACACGCGCTTGAACACACTTTAACACTTACATATACATACACACTCTCGTTTCCACAACATCAATTCAAACTCATGTTATATTTTGCTTTATTTACCTGCATCATCTCTCCGTGAACTCGTTGAAGGGTCATCCGAGGTGGAAGAAGTTTGCGATGATTTGAGTGCTTGATATTTAACGATATGTTTTTGATGAATAGCTAAGAAGTTTTTACAGCATATCGAATGATAGCCATGTATATCATTTGCACGAGCTGGCAAAGTAACGTCTGAATATTTCAAATTCAAACAGGATCGAATATCCAATACGTCACGACACTTTTTTAACTTGTCTTCGGTGAAAAGAATAACTTTATCACTGACATCGGTGCACTGGAAAACACAAATCGGCACAGAATCCATTTTTGGCGTTCAAAAGAAAACTGAAAAACTCCGAGAGATGCGCTACGAAAACGGAACAACTGCGTACGAAGCAACATTTGCACACGGACTGACGCCAACTAACGCTTGTCTCCTATTCGACCTCTCTATTTCCACAATAAACGAAGAAGGACCCTTGTATACATGTATATATGTATTGTCGTAGTTACTGCTCCGAACATCTCGAAGAGTTTAGAATATTCTCCATTGAATTCATGTATTTTTCTATGCCTCTCCCTCACTTACACTTCTGCCATTGCATACGCAGTTGAAAATATGTATGAATAATGAAAAAATCATGTTGGCAGAAATGCACCTTATTATTTATATTTTAAAAAATTGCAATCCGGTTTGCCAACTTATTCGCGAAATTATCAATTTTTATATACTTAGCCACCATTCTGCCTTCTGCCAATGAATATTTAAGTTTATTAAACAATAAATAATCTGAAAATGGAATCGGCAGAACTGCATCTTGTAATTAAAATTTAAACAATTTTTTTACAACATTATTGACTTCTGCCAACGTTTTATCCCCGACCTAGACTTCTGCCAACAATTTTACTAGATTCCTACAGTCAAAATCTACGACTACACAAAATTTCAGAACTGCAGTCGATGATTATTTTTTGATTAATAAATAACGTGTTTGACCGCCCGCCCACGCTTCCTGCCACGGGAGCGACTTCTGCCGGTAGCGCTATGGGCTTGTCATCCCAGTAAGGAGGTTCTTTACTTAAAAATTCTTACTGCATATTATCGTTACCAATTTTGGTAGCCAGCTCTTAGTCCATATCCAACTGTTATGCGAATTATCAAACCCTAACCACTTGACATAAACTTTATTGCCACGTTTTCTCAACACTTTATCAATCAAATATACATCTGGATATTTAACTTTCAATAGCTCTTGCTCGTAGAATCCACCAGCAACGGGCTGATTTTGATAATCTCTCAGATGATAAGTAACAGGATTTGTTTCATACACTTTGTTAATTGTAAATATCTCTGTTGACCAATTTGGTGTGTAACCTTTTTCAAAAACTTGCTTCATTCTACTAACTCGAACTTTATCATTTACTTTGAATTTTGGCAGTTTCTTTGGAATATTATCCTTGAGAGAAAATCGTTCCAAGACTTTGGCTTCGTTTGTAGCCCTGTTGAAAAAAAATACATGGATATCCTAGTAGGAAATCCACGTGGATTGAACTAGGATCCTACTTGGATCCAACTAGGATCCTACATGGATTTTCTACTAGGAAATCCAAGTATGATCCGAGTGGATTTCATATCAATCCACGTGGATTTCGGGCTAATCCACGTGGATTTCGGAAAAAATCGACGAGAATTAACAGCATGTTCTCAGGCGAATCCACGTAGGTTTATGATCATTCCACGTGGATTTTCGAAGAATCCACGTGGATTTCCAAAGAATCCACGTGGATTTTTCGAATCATTTTCGAGTAAATCCACGTGGATTTTTCGAATCATTTTCGGGCAAATCCACGTGGACTTTTCATAAATCCATGTGGATTTATCGGAAATCCACGTGGATTTCAGAAGAATCCACATGGATTTTCCGAATCATTTTCGGGCAAATCCACGGGATCTTTCCATAATTCCACGTGGACTTTTGATGAATCCACGTGGATTTTTCGAATCATTTTCGGGTAAATCAACGTGAATTTTTGATGAATCCACGTGGATTTCCGACAAATCCATGTGGATTCCCGAAGAATCCACGTGGATTTTTCGAATCATTTTCGGGCAAATCCACGTGGACTTTTCATAAATCCACGTGGATTTTTCGAATCATTTTCGGGTAAATCAACGTGAATTTTTGATGAATCCACGTGGATTTCCGAAGAATCCACATGGATTTTCCGAATCATTTTCGGGCAAATCCACGTGAACTTTTCATAATTCCACGTGGATTTTTGATGAATCCACGTGGATTTTTCGAATCATTTTCGAGTAAATCCACGTGGATTTTTCGAATCATTTTCGGGCAAATCCACGTGGATTTTTCATAAATCCACGTGGATTTATCGGAAAACTACGTGAATTTCAGAAGAATCCACATGGATTTTCCGAATCATTTTCGGGCAAATCCACGGGATCTTTCCATAATTCCACGTGGACTTTTGATGAATCCACGTGGATTTTTCGAATCATTTTCGGGTAAATCAACGTGAATTTTTGATGAATCCACGTGGATTTCCGATAAATCCACGTGGATTTCCGAAGAATCCACATGGATTTTCCGAATCATTTTCGGGCTAATCCACGGGATCTTTCCATAATTCCACGTGGATTTCCGAAGAATCCACATGGATTTTTCGAATCATTTTCGGGCAAATCCACGTGAACTTTTCATAATTCCACGTGGATTCTCCAGAAATCCATGTGGATTTATCGGAAATCCACGTGGATTCATCAAAAATCCACGTGGAATTATGAAAAGTCCACGTTGATTTACCCGAAAATGATTCGAAAAATCCACGTGGATTCTTCGGAAATCCACGTGGATTTATCAAAAATCCACGTGGAATTATGAAAAGTTAACGTGGATTTGCACGAAAATGATTCGGAAAATCCATGTGGATTCTTCGGAAATCCATGTGGATTATTCGGAAATCCACGTGGATTCATCAAAAATCCACGTGGAATTATGAAAAGTTCACGTGGATTTGCCCGAAAATGATTCGAAAAATCCATGTGGATTCTTTGGAAATCCATGTGGATTTATCGGAAATCCACGTGGATTCATCAAAATCCACGTGATTCCAAAATATGGATCCAGTGGATTCGGAAATCCATGTGGATTCTTCGGAAATCCAATTCATCAAAATCCACGTGGATTCATCAAAAGTCCACGTAGAATTATGAATTGATCCCGTGGATTTGCACGAAAATGATTCGGAAAATCCATGTGGATTCTTCGGAAATCCATGTGGATTCTTCGGAAATCCACGTGGATTTCCGATAAATCCACGAGGATTTATGAAAAGTCCACGTGGATTTGCCCGAAAATGATTCGAAAAATCCACGTGGTTTTACTCGAAAATGATTCGAAAAATCCACGTTGATTCTTCGGAAATCCACGTGGATTCATCAAAAATCCACGTGGAATTATGAAAAGTTCACGTGGATTTGCCCGAAAATGATTCAAAAAATCCATGTGGATTCTTCGGAAATCCATGTGGATTTATCGGAAATCCACGTGGATTCATCAAAAGTCCACGTGCATTTGCCCGAAAATGATTCGGAAAATCCATGTGGATTCTTCGGAAATCCACGTGGATTCTTCGAAAATCCACGTGGAATGATCATAAACCTACGTGGATTCGCCTGAGAACATGCTGTTAATTCTCGTCGATTTTTTCCGAAATCCACGTGGATTAGCCCGAAATCCACGTGGATTGATATGAAATCCACTCGGATCATACTTGGATTTCCTAGTAGAAAATCCATGTAGGATCCTAGTTGGATCCAAGTAGGATCCTAGTTCAATCCACGTGGATTTCCTACTAGGATATCCATGTATTTTTTTTCAACAGGTCGAGATGTAACATCCTTTGGTTTCATACCGATCATTCTATGTTTTGTATTATTATAGCTTTTCATCATATCGGATATGATATCGAGCCATTTATAATTTCCTCGTAAACTAAATTGCTTCCACATTTTGTTCTTGAGAGTTCGATTGAAACGTTCACATATAGATGCCTTTAGATTGCTATACGTCGAGTACAAATGAATCTTGTATTTCTTCATGAGATCTTGAAAGATTTTATTATAAAACTCTCTACCCATGTCAACCTGGAGATGTTTGGGTACTCGACCTTGACAAAGTATGGATTCCATAGCAGCTGCAACATCTACGCCATTTTTTGACTTCGTGGGAATGGCCCAAGCATATTTGGAAAAAATATCAATGACAGTGAGCATGTAGCGATAACCTTTGTTTTCTCGAGAATAAGATTGCATTTCTACTAGATCAGCTTGCCACGTCTCATCCAAACCTCGAACATCAACTTTTCGACGTGGATAGTTGCGTCGAGCTGGTTTGTGAAGTTCTTCAACTACTGCTCGCTTGCGTTCCATGTTCAATTACATTAGTGATTGCAAAGTTTATTCCTGTTTTGAGAATGGCTATTTCTTTGTCAATATCGTCTCTGTGAGACTCAATTAGATCGATCAATTCTGTAATTTTCTTTTGCACAATTTTTTCTATATATTTTACAATACTCGATGATGATTGAGTGACTAGATCACGCAGAGTTTCGAAATTTGATTCTGTTAAATCTTTCAAAATTTGCAGATTAACTGCATCAGCAGGTTCAACAGCTGCTGCGAGATTGCACAATCTTTTGCTTTCTATATCAAATTGTCCGTCGTGAGTGAATTTATAGCCATGGCCGGGCGGACCAGAAACTGACTTTCTCTTCAAAGTACGTCCAAACAGGTCGACACTCATTTTGATACTGAATGAAACTCTCATGATCAGTTCAATATATATTCTGCTTCTCGCAGCTCTTCAATGATTGAATGAATCTCATTCTCATGGTTAAAATTGCCTGCTGATCGTTCAGCAATGAGAAGACGAAGACGATCAACTAGTTCGTTAGGATCATCCCAATAAACATAATTCATTCTCATGCCTGGGGTGGCAAATTTATGTTTCGGTAAAAGTCCTGAACCTAGAGATTTCGGCCCCTTGAACATAGGTAGGATGATGGTCATTGTATTTCTTACTTGTAGATGCTCGAAGCGACTCATCAGGTCGATGACCTCTTTTGTGAGCACTTGTTGCTTCAAGAATTTTGCGATAATTTTCTGTATCTTTCTTATTAATCATATCTTGATCAGGATGCTTTTTGAATAATAGTTCTAATAATCCTGTTGTACGAGGGTAACTCACATTTTTTACAACCACGCTACTATTATCAAAACTTATTGATGAATTGCCAAGCATGTATGTCTTTCCGTGTTTGCGTACACCATACAATTTATCTTCGTCCCCTTTCTTTCTCAAGAGAGGGAATTCAAATCTCGTTAATTGATTATCATCGTCATCTGCGCTACCAGCCGTATCAAAATCTCCATCGTCATCATCATCATCATCATCATCATCATCATCAGGTTCAAGCGTTTTTTCAGCTTCTTCAGAAGTAGGCTCAAATGTTATATTTAATGCAGATTTATTAGCAATTTTTATAGGACTCTCACGAGGAATTTTGAGAGGAGATATAATCTGTTGATTCTTAGTTTGAGAAACAATTGTATTCAATGGTTCCATAATAGGTTTGAAAGTGTCATCCAATACCCTCTCCACTTTTTCTTTTTCAAACTTTAGTAAATTGTACTTTAGTTTGACTGCATCTCTCGCTTTTACGAGCTGATGCAGTATACTTTTTCCTCGTTCTAACTCAGACATGTTGACTATTTAACATCCGATGATACACTGATGTTGACATTCATTATGGTGCTATATTTATAGCAAAATAGTCGAAACCTTTTCGATATCGTCCATCGTTGATTGGTCTATCTTTATCAATTACTATAAATCCATGCCCATCTTTCCAACACGTTGAACATAAATTTTTGAAATTCGTAAAAGCCATATCAGTATTTACATGATCATCATATATATGTTTCAAATTTGCATCATCTTGTCGAAAAATTACGAGCAAGTTCACATTATCTCGAATGAGATGTTTCGGTACTTGAGCGTATGATTGACAGAGATAGAAACAATCTACATGTTTATGTCTACCCATACAGAAAAAGGCTTTGACATTGTCTTGCTTCTCACATGCTATATCATCGAATATCATGATTGAATTAGGAAGTGCATCTTTAGGTCTTATCACTTCCTCATGCTCACTGAAAGGAAAATATTTGATACCATCTATTGGTTCTAGCAAGTCCTTTAAAAATTTATATTTTGGTTGATTGAGTGATTTTGAGTATACATAGACGTTTTCAAATCTCAGTCCGTTTGGATGGGTGATGAGAGCCAGTAGACTGTTGGTTTTACCACAATTGGATGGGCCGCAAAATACTGCTCTTATACTATCCGGAAGGAGTTCACCATGTTTTTTAATTTTTTTCTCTTTTTCAACTATAGCATCAAAATTAGCTACAGGAAGTTTAATTGAATGCTCTGTGAAATTCATCTTTACGGCGCAAAGTCTTGAACAGAACTAACGCTGAGGGTATAAATAGAACGCTTTTATAGTTTCAGTTTAGTTATGTGTTGACCATCGAAGAGTGATGATCATTCACAGAAGAAAAAAGAAACTAGGTCGTGGTTTACTTAATAGAGTATTGAATAAACTTCCAGTCGAGCTTCATTTGCCTGGATATCAGTATTGCGGACCTGGAACAAAACTATCCGATCGTCTAGCTCGTGGAGACCCTGGAATCAATCCTTTAGATGCAGCTTGCAAGCAGCACGACATAGCTTATTCACAAAATCCAGAAAATATCAACGTTAGAAATCAAGCGGATAGAGTTCTTGCTGATAAAGCTTGGGAAAGAGTTCGGGCTGCGGACTCGGGATTTGGTGAGAAGGCAGCAGCTTGGGCTGTTACTAACGCGATGAAACTAAAGAGTAGATTTGGGATGGGGTTAAAAAGAAAGGCAGGACCTCGAAAAAAGAAGAGGCGTGTTAAAAAATCATCTACGGCTTTGAGATCTATCATCAGGGCTGCTTCAAAGTCAGTCGTTCCTGGTGGATGTGCTGAAACAGTTATAAATTTGGCTCTCAAGACTGCTCGCGCTGCTGTTAAGAAATTAGGAGGTAAAAGCAAGATAAAAGTTCCACGTATATTACCAGTTTCATCTAAAATAGGAGGAGTATTACCCTTTATCCCAATATTTGCTGGTTTAAGTGCTACTGGTGCACTAGCAAGTGGAGCAGCTGGTATTGCAACAGCAATCAATGGTGCTAAAGCAGCTCAGCGTCAGTTGGAAGAGAGTCATAGACATAACAAGACTATGGAAGCTATTGCTCTAGGCAAAGGTCTCTACTTGAAACCATATAAAAAAGGTTATGGACTCTACTTGGGGTCATGTAAAGACAAGGGTTTGGGGAGAAAAAAAAAAGATCGACGTAAGTTTACCTGATAGAGCATTATCTAACTTTGATATATTAGAGTACGCTCAAAAGTTAAACATTCCTAATTTTCGAGGTGTGTTTATGCGTAATGCATTACCATAAAGTGGATCTTGCTATCGAGAATCAGCAATAGTTAATCTAGACGACGCGAGCGGCCCGGATACTCATTGGGTCGCTTACAGAAAGCGAGGAAATGATGTAGTTTATTTTGATAGTTTTGGGGACTTACAACCTCCGTTGGACTTGATGCTGTATTTAGGTGTGGATCGAGTGAAGTATAATCCACAAAGATATCAAAACTTTGGTACCTACAACTGTGGTCACTTGTGTCTACAATTTTTGAACGGTCAGATGAAAGGTATATAAGGAGCTGTTTTTGTGTCATTACCTCATTATACTTTGAACAGTCATGGAATCAATAACAGTGACTCTATCAGGTACTTCGTCTAATCTTGAAGCTCAATTCTTCCCACCCATCGAACTGTCGCAGGATAAAAATTATGCTCTCGGTTTGGTAGAGTTCTTGACATTCAATTCTATCCCGAACATTGACAATCATAATAACAAATTTTACGTTGGTGATAAAAAAATCACTATACCTGCGGGAAGTTACGAAATCGAGGATATTGATAAACATCTACAAGAACAGCTTTCTGAAAGTGGTATATCTTTGAGTTTGAAGGCTAACAATAACACATTGCGTAGTGAAATTAAGTGCAGTGAACAAATTAATTTTATACCAGAAGATTCGATTGGAAGCTTGTTAGGATTTACCAAACGATTACTAGAAGCTGATAAAACTCATCACTCGGATTTACCAGTGAAAATTCTCCAAATCAACTCGTTGAGAATTGAGTGTAACATTACTACTGGTGCGTATATAAACGGTCAGAGAGCTCATACAATCCACGAATTTTTTCCTGCAGTAGAACCAGGATTTAAAATCATTGAAATCCCAACACCAGTGATTTATTTACCAATCACAGTTAACAGTATAGATCACATTCAGCTTTGGGTCGTTGATCAGAACGGACGTGCTGTAAATTTTCGTGGAGAAACAATAACAGTTAGATTGCACATCAAATCCATTGTATAATGGGTATCGTTTATCGCAATCAAGGGTATAAAAGCAGCTCATCATGGCAGTCAGACATCAGTCGTCAGCGAACTCTCGTTGCGTTAACACGACAAAATCTTCAGTTCCTGAAAAGACTCGGCTTCAGAGTCAATCCTGGTGGAAAATAAATTGCATATTCTTTTGCTGTTTTTTTCGGAAAGATGGAAGACATTCTAAACATTCAAGCTCCCATTGCGTTTGATGAGAGTATCTCGCACTATGAGGTGCATGCTCATCAACCATATACTGGAGCAAACTTTAATAATAGTGATGAAATTCGTATATCGATTCAGCATCAGGACTTGTGTCTCTTACCATCGAAGAGCTCACTACATATTTGTGGTCGATTAACCAAACCAGATGGTACAGCTTTAGAACACACTCGACTAGTCAACAATAGTATTTGTCATCTATTCGAGGAGATTCGATATGAGATTAACGCTATCGAAATTGATCGTTGCAAGAATGTAGGTCTCACTAGTCTTATGAAAGGATGGGTATCTTTCAACCCACGACAGAGTACTGAGAACGCTGGATGGTTAGATATCACAGAAGAAAAAAGCGTAATCGACGGTCAAGGTTATTTTGATGTATTCATTCCACTCAGCATGATTCTTGGCTTTGCTGAGGATTATCGCAAGATTGTTGTTAATACTAAACATGAGTTGATACTTCGAAGGTCAAACACCGATCTCAACGCGGTTCTTCTATCACCCTACAAAGATGGTCAAGCAGATAAATGGGATGATTGGAAAATTCAACTAACTAAAATCGAGTGGCTCATGCCATACGTGTTGCTCTCCAACCAGTACAAAATTCGCTTACTTGGCCAATTACAACGAAGCAAACCTATTGCCATGTCTTTTCGGTCGTGGGAGCTTTTTGAGTACCCAGCTCTTCCAACTACTTCTAAACATGTATGGACTGTGAAAACACCCAATCAGCTAGAAAAGCCACGATTCATCATACTCGGTTTTCAAACTAAGCGGAAAAACCAAAAGAATGCTAATGCAAGTCTTTTTGATCATTGCCGAATTAGTAACGTGAAACTCTTCCTAAATTCCCAGTATTATCCATACGGTAACCTCAATCTAGATATTGATCGTAACCAATACGCAATTCTATATGATATGTATGTGAATTTTCAGAATTCATATTATGGTAAAGATTCGGAACCTCTTTTAGACAAAAATCAATTTATCACGCGAATGCCCTTGATTGTTCTAGATTGTTCTAAGCAGAACGAATCTCTAAAAAATGCACCTGTCGATGTTCGTTTGGAATTCGAAGCTAAAGAAAATTTCCCAGGAAACACCTCTGCTTATTGCTTGATCATACACGATAGAATAGTCGAGTACAATCCAGTAAGTGGGGATGTGAGAAAAGTTATCTAATAGTGGGGGGAAACACTATAAAAGCACTCAATCTTAATCAAAGAACTCATTCGCTCTCAAGATGGAGTACGTAGTAGACATGCAAGGCTTCAAGCAGTCAGGCGATGATTATATCCTCAAAGAATTAGCTATCATCTCACTCAGAGAAAATTCTGAGCCCTACACCTTTTTATTCAAACCTCCGTTCCCTTGGACACGACTCACCGACAAGTACAAGAAACAAAATACCTGGCTGGAACACCATCATCACGGAATATCCTGGGATGCTGGAGATCGAGCGTACAACACAATAAGCGGGATCCTTCGAGAACACTTGTATGATATCAAACAAGTATATGTCTTTGGTTCGATTCAGAAAAAATGGCTGGAACGCTTCCGATACAATGTTATAAATATTGGCGAAATGGGTTATCCTCCGCTAGACAAGATCAAACTTGCAACCGTTTGTCCCAATCACAATGGAGCATATAAAGCCAGCTGTGCCCTCCACAACGTTCGACTTATGAAACAATACCTCAAGGAATGTTCTAGTCCTCTAGACAAGGAGGATATGGATTGTCAATAAATAACTAAAAATAGTAGATATAGTGCTCCACACATTTCTAAAACATCGTTCTAGAACAACTCACAGGTCTTCCTAGAACGCTGTGTTACAAATCCACTCCCACTCCACTAACTGTGCTACAAATCATCAACCCCTCCACAAACTGTGCTAGAGCACTGTGCTTGAATCGGCATAGTATATCTACTGTCAGTTCACTGACAATGTTTTTGAGATAATCATGTCATGGGAATTGGAGGAGACGGGGGTGTTGAATCATATGTTGTAGCGAATAAGTAAATCTCGTTTGTATCGACGCGGACCAAAAGTGTTGAATGTATTCGGCACTGAACGAGCGACGGCGCAATTGTCGCATACATCAGAGAGACTATGTACGCGACTCGCGCTCATGCCTCGCCCCTTTAGCTCGCCTGCGGCCCAAGCAATCACACGCTCCCTCACTGCCTACGCCTCACCTCTCATCGCGCCAATACAATTGCAAGGCCCTGACCTACGCAGACTTGGCTTCGGATCTTCCTGGATCGACGAAGTCATCGCCACTCCCCCACATTACATGGCTGCTGTTCCAGAGGACGGATAAGAGGAGGAGTGTGGATTCTCCAGGCGAGTGATTGAGGCATCGTCAGATCAATAAATTGTCGAGAAGAGATAAGTAAAGTTAACATTATCCTCGGTGCTCGACAGAAAAATCTAGTACAACTTTGTAAATATATCCAAGTAATTTCACGATTTAAGTTAACTAAACGAATTGCGAGTTTTGTTCGTGACGAGAAGTGCGCATGACGCGAAATACTTGTATTCTGATACGATCGACTAGATCATAAAGATTGCGAAATGTAAATAATACGTAAATGACTATGTAAATATAATATTTGAAAGTAACTGGTTTTTTCCCTAAGATTATTATAATAACCCTACTAATTTTTTACATTGGCGCCCGGCATTATGGCAAAATTGGATTGACTCTCCAATTTAAGAACCTACATTTTTTTTTCTTTCTATATTGTTTTCATCAATTAATTTTTTATGGGAACGGTTAATAAAACGAGATCGGGACGTCATTCTAGATCTAGATTCAATCCAATTTCTGTTGTACAGCGAACACGTAAACAGAAAAACATGGGAGATCACGATGGGATGGACGAATATCGTCAGCAGCAGGAGGAATTGAACAGACAGAGAGCAGAGTTGGAGAGATTGCGCATTGACCTTGCTAATGAGCGAGAACAATTACGACAGGCGGTACAAAATGGCGAAAATCCGTTACAAGGCATAGTTCAACAGCTTCAGGCTCAACTTCAACAACAACAAATCGAAATAGAAGCCATGAGAGCTGCGCAAGTTCCGTTTCAAGCGCAGCAAGCCGAGCTTGAGGCTCTGCGAGCTGCTCAACACCAGCAACAACAGCAAGGCGATGTGCGCCTCAATAACTTGCCGCAACAACAGCCACCGCGTGATTTTGCTGCTGAGTTTCTCGCCATGATGGGTAATGTAACTTTAAATGTAGATGTTAAAATGCCAGAATTTAGAGACGAAAATGCGATGAACCCAATAGAGTTTCTTGATGATGTCGAAAGATTTTGCAGTATTAAAAATATAAGAAATGGACAAAAATTGAGTATTTTGTCAGTAATTCTTCAGGGAAAAGCCCGTTCATGGTACGAATTGCATAACCCGTTTAATAATTATGAAGAGTTTCGTTTGGCATTTGAAAATGAATTTTTCTCGATTCCGATACAAGTTAAAATGAAAAATAAGTGGTTGCACAGAAAATTTACCAAAGAAGATAAGGATTTGGTTACTTTTTATTATCATCAGTTAAAAGATGCAAACTATTTACGACCTCCAATGACAAATTTCGAAAAGAATTATACCATAATTCAACAGTTACCGCAATATGTGCAAAAAGCTTTGGCCGCGGTGAATTTCACGAATTCAGACGCGATCATGCAGGCCCTCACTAACTTTGATGAGATCCACGTAAATAATATGAAGATGCTCGATCGTAGACAAATGTATAATCAAAACACGGAGCAAGTTTCAGTCAATCAAATGAACGTAAACAAAGGATATAAAGGCAAAAATTTTCAAGGCCAGTTCGATTCGGGATTCTCACACCCGTATCATAACAACGTTCGCGATCAAAATCAGTATATGTATCAAAACCATTTTGCTCCGCAGAATCAGTTTACTTATCAAAATCAAAATTCACATCAAAATAATTTTACGCATCAGAATAATAGTCATTATAGACCAAATGAAATTGTGCCGTTACCAGATACAAGATTCCCACCACCTATGCCACTTCAACAAAATCGAATTAATCAACAAATTGCTATTCCAAACGTTTCAAATACAAAGAACAATAACCCGCACCTTTTAAACGGGCAATCGACACGTTGAATTATGACCCATCATCGTGTCGGTATGATTTTGATTTTGTTGACGATGTTTTGAATGGAATAACGAATATTGAGGGTCATAGCAAATGTAAAGGAAATAAGATAGAGCAATCTCCACACATTTTGTGTAGGATTAATGAGAATAATATTATGGCATTAATAGACACAGGCAGTCAAATTACTGCAATTTCGGAAACTTGTTACGATAGATTGAAAGTTTTAAAAAAATTCTTGGAGTTGCCTGTAACTGGAATCATAGTTTCAACTGCGATTGGTAAAAAAAACAACTAGAATACGTAAACAATTATTTATTGAGTTTTATATCGAAAATTTTGCATTATCATTTGTTTTTTTAGTAATTCCAGGTTTATCTAGTGAAGTGATTTTGGGGAATGATTTTGCTTTCTCAAAGAGAAAGCTTTGTAATGGGGCAAAAATCGACCCACCGAATCAGACCTCGGGACCTCGATTTTCGTGATCTACAGGTCGAAAAACATGGAAATCCAAAAGTGTCTGTATGTATGTATGTGTGTGTGTGTGTGTGTGTGTGTGTGTGTGTGTGTGTGCGTCCCGTTTTTTTTTCGTCCACGATAACTCTCGAAGGAATGGTCCGATCGTCCTGAAATTTTGCACACAGGTTAATCGCGGCAAAATCTCGGACGAGTTCAATTTTCAGCGAAATCCGTTGTTTATTTCCTTAGCAACCGTTGTTAAGGTGTCTATTTTTTCGTTTCTTTCGTCCACGATAACTCCCGAAGGAATGATCCGATCGTCTTGAAATTTTGCACACCGGTTAGTTGTGACAAGATCTAGTCCGAGTTTAATTTTCAGCAAAATCCGTTGGTTATTTCCCTAGCAACCGTTCCTAACGTGTTTTCTCACAAATCCTTATGAGTGCTCATTGGGGCAAGCCGGAAAATCAGTTTTAAATCACACTCGATGGCCAAGGACACTGAATTGTTGTATTTGCTCCATAACAACGGTTGTTTACTTCCTTAGCAACAGTTACGAAGGTTGGAAATCATTAATTTATGACCTGTTTCCATCATTTTCGACGGCAAAGGACACAAAATCTTCCCAATTAGCTCCTTAACAACCGTTGTTTCACCGCCCTAGCAACCGTTGCTAAGGGGGAAAAAAAATTGATGTAAGTTTCGTTTCCAGTATTTTCAAGTTCCAGTATTTTGACCGCTATTAAACCGTATGACAGTCACAAGATGAATTGATCGAAAAATTATGCAGGTCCAAATATCTCGCATCGTGTAGAACCTAGAACCGTTTGCTTTGTTGCATTTGATCAAATAATAAGAGAGACCGGGCAGACATCAACACTCGCAACATAGTTTGGTCAATTGAAAAAGAACGGCACTTTACACAGTCACAAAGATACAAATTGAATTGATTAAATAATTTTTTTGTAATTTTTGAAAAATAGATGATAGTATCTACGGTAGTGGAAAGGTGAAAATACAGGTTTGGGAAGCGTTTATCGGTGATATTGAAGCCTCTTTGAGAAAGCATACTGCTAAGGCACTTGGCAGCGGTTTTTTTGATCAGACATGGGTTGGTACTTGATTATCATAGATGGGAAATTAGAATGAGGGAAAAGGTGATTTCTGGCTCGTCGGTGTCGTTTGATTGTAGTTGGTCCGAAAAATTGAGAGTTTCGAAAGATGATGACATGACTTGTATTTTCGTAATAAATATAAATGAAATAAATGATAAAAATAAAAATGGTAATATAATCATTGTAGAAAACTTTGAGAATCAACTTGAAGAGTGTAAACGTAACAATAACATCAAAGTCAGTAAACAGAATCCGAATAATACTAATACGGTTCAAGTTAATATATCAAATATACCCAAATATGAGAATACAGAAATAATGAATTATTATAATATGAATGAATTGACGTACGAGGCTGTAAATGGTGTTCTAGACACGGAGAACACATTTTATAATGATAGAGAATCTTATTTTTCGGAACAATGGCGATCGATAGCGTGTAAACTAACGACATTAAGCGAGAGGAGGAGAAAACTTTTTTTCGCAGTGTTAAATAAGTATAAAGCTCTTTTTTCTGATAAACCTGGTTGCGTTCGCGGATATGAGTATAAGTTGAAATTAAAAAAATCGAATCCAGTAATAAATAGAACCTACCCTGTACCAATAGCCTTGCGAGAAAAGGTTGGTAAATGTTTGAATGAAATGGTAAACGCGGGAGTGATTGAGAGAGCTACGAGTCCATATTGTAATTCGATACGCATAGTAGTGAAGGCGAACGGGGATATTCGCATTTGTTTAGATGCGCGTCTGTTGAATGTATATATTGAAGATGATCATGAGTCTCCGCCGATAATAGAAGAACTCATGCAGAAATTTTTTGAAGTAAATTGGTTTTCGAAGATGGATGCGACAAACGGTTATTGGCAAGTAAATTTGCATGTTGATTCTAGACCTCTTACTGCGTTCCGATTTGGCTCGACACTCTATCAATTCTGCCGTGTGCCGTTTGGTATAAAAAATGCAGGAAGTGCGTTTATTCGCGGAATGGGAATCGCTTTGGAAACGCCGATTGATATGGATCAATTAATACTTGAATTATCTTCAATGGAGAAGGAAATTGATAAAGAATATGGCTATGACGCGATGAGTGATCAAGAACTCAACAATGAAGCTGAAACTGAGAATGATTTAGAGGGTAATATTGAAAATGAAACATCGACGTATATCGACGATACCGCGATAGGGACAAAATCTTTTAGGAGGCACCTCATAGTTTTGATGATTATTTTCCATAAACTATTATTGTTTAATTTTACAATCCGATTGGAAAAATGTGAATTCTTTTCAAAACAAATTTCATTTTTGGGTTTCATATTATCAAAAGAAGGAATTGATCCAAATCCAGATAAAATAAAAGCAATACAAGATTTTGAAGAGCCTAACAATGTGATAGAATTACAACGTTTTTTGGGGATTTGCAATTATTATAGAAGATTTTCATATAAACATAGTGATTTTACTGCACCTTTTCGAGAGCTACTGAAAGATAACGTGGTATGGAATTGGACTCAGGAACATTCTGAGGCATACACAGCCCTCAAAGAAAACTTTATTCGCGCGGTTTGCTTGAGACATATCATCCCGGGAGTGCCTTTTAAAGTACAAAGCGATGCGAGTAGTTTCGGAGTAGGGGGAGTGTTGTATCAGATTGATTCAGAAAACAATCACCGAATCATTTCGTTAGTTAGTCGTTTCTTAGATTCCGCTGAGATCAATTATATGACAACTGAATTGGAATTGTTGGCAATAGTGTATTGTGTTTCGAAGTTCCGTAACTATTTAATAGGCACGCAATTCGAGATAATAACGGATCACAAAGCTTTAACATTTTTAAACTCAAGTTCATTTCATGGAATGCGTCTTATTAGATGGAGCCTGCTTTTGCAGCAATATTCATTTACCGTGTCATATTGCAGAGGAGTTGATAATATAATGGCTGACTTTCTTAGTCGAAACCCTAATGGTAAATTTAATGTTGAATCTAATACGAATAATATTCTCATTTCAACAATAAATAGTTTTTTACCGTTCTCTAATAATGAAGTGTCATTTTTGGTGATAATGTCTTTGCATAAAAATGATGCGTCATTGAGAACCTTAATGAAAAATCTCAGTTTAAAACAAAAAGCAGATCAATTTTGTAATAAATTTTTAACAGACTTTTCAAATAACCAAGAACACGAATACTTTCAGATGTATAAAGAGATCCTATTCAATCGAGAGAAAGATAGTAATGTTTGGCGTATTGTAGTCCCTAGCGAAATTAAAATTAAATTAATTGAATATATACACACAAAATTGGGCCACCCCGGCGTTTTCAAAACTTTGCAATATCTAAAGCGATTCTATTATTTTCAAACAATGCAAAAAGACGTTAAGACATATGTACTTACATGCGATTTGTGTCAGAGAGTAAAGTATTTGTCAACCACGATGGAAGGCCAGTATCATCTTGTAGTTTCGGAAGCTCCCTGTGACTTGGTAACAGTCGATTTCTACGGGCCACTCCCTCGTGGTCGAGGGGGAGTCGAATATATATTCGTCGTCTTAGACGCCTTTTCGAAACTCGTTCGATTGTACCCCATGAAAAAAGCGACAACCATAATGGCCTTAAAGAAAATAACTGATCATTTTATTCCCGACTGTGGTAAGCCTAAAAGAATTTTAAGTGATCACGGATCCCAGTTTACCTCGCCGCGTTGGAAAAATACACTTGAACAGGAAGGAATAAAAGTCAGTTTCAGCTCAATCCGACATCCTCAATCTAATCCCACAGAACGTGTAATGCGCGAAATTGGAAGATTATTTAGGACATACTGTAACGAAACGCACACGAGTTGGGCTGATCATGTGAAAAAAATTGAGGAGTTGTTAAATATCACAACACATTATAGCACTAGATGCACCCCAAAAGAATTGCATTATGGTAAACTGTTGAATGATGAAATTTTGAATGTTATAGAATATCCTAAAGTAATCGAACCACTTAATCACAAATACATGATAGAATTTGCAAGAAAAAACATTCAAAAAAATTTTAAAAATCGTGGAAAAAAACAAAAAATTTCGAAAGTCATATTAAGAGTTGGGGACAAAGTTTTACTTCGGGTCAAACACTTGTCAAATTCTTTCGACAGAGTCACTAAAAAATTCTTTCATTTGTTTGAAGGTCCATACATAATAGAAGAGATCATTGGCGAGAACGCTTATGCTTTAGTAGATCCAATCGATAATGTAAAAAAAGGAACTTATAATCGGACGAATTTGCGTAAATATTATGTGGCATAATTTATATGGTACACGAGAAAATCTCTGTCTGGTCATTCGCCTCTGTTGCTTGGTGACGTATGAAATTTAATATTGTAAGGTATGATCGATGTCCTTGTGTATGTGTGTGTGTGTGTGTGTTACGAGCTCTATTATTGTAGTTATAAGAAAATTCGAAAACTCGACGAACCGAAGTTTAATACAAATCAGAAATGAACGACATAAATAAATTGAAATAGAATAATAAATTAAGATAATTTTTACGGTTAGTTTTGAAAACTATAGTTTGTATATAAATGTAAATAGGAAGCGATATTTTAGATAATGTAAGTTACCGAATTTGGGTTGCGCAATTGATAACTAGTTATAGGTATAAATTGGCGTGTAAATAAGTGTAAATAAGATAAAAACAGCGTGTCAATGAACATATGTATATTCTATTGTATTAAGCGAACGCTGCAAATTGATTTGCGAATCGTATATCGAGGTACCCGATAATGTGTAGAACATAAAGTCAATTATAAATTTAAGTAAAGAAGGTGCGCAAATCTTGTCACGCAACGCTCGCGGTTTTATGCATATTTTGAGCTTTTCTTCTCAGTATAATGGTTTTTCAAGGAGTATTATTTTTGCTGTTCGATGCACACCAAAAATAGGGGGAGAAATGTAGCGAATAAGTAAATCTCGTTTGTATCGACGCGGACCAGAAGTGTTGAATGTATTCGGCACTGAACGAGCGACGGCGCAATTGTCGCATAGATCAGAGAGACTATGTACGCGACTCGCGCTCATGCCTCGCCCCTTTCGCTCGCCTGCGGCCCAAGCAATCACACGCTCCCTCACTGCCTGCGCCTCACCTCTCATCGCGCCAATACAATTGCAAGGCCCTGACCTATGCAGACTTGGCTTCGGATCTTCCTGGATCGACGAAGTCATCGCCACTCCCCCACATTACATGGCTGCTGTTCCAGAGGACGGATAAGAGGAGGAGTGTGGATTCTCCAGGCGAGTGATTGAGGCATCGTCAGATCAATAAATTGTCGAGAAGAGATAAGTAAAGTTAACATTATCCTCGGTGCTCGACAGAAACATCTAGTACAACTTTGTAAATATATCCAAGTAATTTCACGATTTAAGTTAACTAAACGAATTGCGAGTTTTGTTCGTGACGAGAAGTGCGCATGACGCGAAATACTTGTATTCTGATACGATCGACTAGATCATAAAGATTGCGAAATGTAAATAATACGTAAATGACGATTTAAATATAAAGTTTGAAAGTAACTGGTTTCTTCCCTAAGATTATTATAATAACCTTACTAATTTTTACAATGTCTGCGAAAAATAAGCAGAATAAAACCATTAAATTGGAACAATTGAGTGCCCTATTGCTCTCTTCTCCAAGATTCATGCTGACATTAATTAAATGCAAGTCGATTTTGATATATTCTTACAAAAGAAATTAACTAACGCAGGCATTTGGTTTCGGCAAACTCCAGATCAATTGACAGTTATAGTTGAGGATACCAGAGTGCCTCTGAACTAAATTAACTCATTAAGGACGGGACGGACACTTTTTTGTGTCCAACTTCGAGCTATCACAAAGTGGTTAATTTTATCGCAAAAAAATTCCTAAATCACTGATTTTCATAGTTTGAAGTGTGCTCTTTCTGATGGTGACACTCGATTTTCGCTTAAATAAATTTTTTTATGCGAAATCTGTAAATTAATAAAAAAAACACTGATTTTTTGAAAAAAAAAATTTTTTCAGATCAAAATTTTTTCACCTTCTGAATTTTTTAGGTGCTTAAAACTCTTAAAAAAGTTGTCTATGACACCTTAACTTAAAATTTTTCGCCCTAGGAATATCCTTAATATTTTTTTTTCAATTAATGTTGCGTAAAGTAAAAAAAATTTCATAAAAAGTTTGTGAGAACAAAAAATGTTTAGAATCAATCAAGGAATACGTAAGAATTTTTCCATATGTTTTGAGATCATTTTTGGTTTTTTCAACCCAAATCGCTCTGGCTTACAAGGCATGAATTGAAGCATTGGAGACCTTCCGTGAAATTTTACCATCATCTCGTCGACCGATAAAGCTGTAGAGAAGAAACCAAACTGTGCAATATTTTTTCTGAAAATTGTTAATACCTTTCTTATTTTCCAAGCCTTATCATTGTTATTTTTATCCTGCAATTTATACAGTTTCATGTTTCGTTTGATTTTTAGAAAAAGATCTCGAGTCATTGCTGATGCAATAGAATTACATCTCAATAATTCATTGGAACTCCAATAATCTTTTTCTGCTTTTCGACTTTTAAAAATAGATGTTATTATAATTCCCAGAAATATATCTAACTGAGCAGTAGTGATAGGACAATCATTAGCTTCAGTGCTTTCTAAAATATGCTGTTTCAACTCGCTAGAAAAGAATAATTCAAATAATGCAACTGATGACAAGCTTTGTAAACGATTTTTTGTAGAATCAGAAAGCAAATATTCATTTGCAAACACTTTTCCGTGCTTTTTTTCTCCCTTTGCCCATTTATAGGTATAGTCTGGTTCTAATTTCGACTGATTCTCTTCATAACTATCTAACACTTGCCTATAAGATACATTCGGAGTTTTTCTAACAGTATTTGGATTTTCTGAGTCTGAATCAGAATCGGAGCTACCAGAATCACACGACGAAGGAATATAAACTGCACAATTATCACCATTTTCACGCGTTTGCATCTCTACGGCTTCTTCCCTCAATATTTTTCATTTTTTAACTGGTGTCATTTTCAATTAAAACTTTGTGACAATAACTATCAAAATCAGGATAAAAATATCATGCGTACAATGATATTTGTCAAAATCGTGCAGTGATATATATTATATGATAACCTGCTTACATTGGAAAACTACGGAAATTTTAAAATTACGTCACTTTATCAAAATGTCTGTGAAAGAAAAACTGTAATAAACCTTTGTAAATCAATGAATTAAATTGTAAGATAACAAAAGTCTTTATGCATCAGTTATCTCGCCAGAATGAAGGCCGGGCAACGGCAATAGTATAGTCGGTTAAAAACGTTCTTTTGAAACTTGGGTCATTTTTTCTCAAAAACTATCAACTTTCATGACAAGTTTATGAGAATAAAAAATGCTTAGAATCAGTCAAAGAATACGTATGAATTTTTCGAGATTTTTTGGGACTATTTTGGATTTTTAAAAAAATGGACAATCTCAAAAACCTATTTTTTTTAATTTTTTTAAGTAGTCTAGATCGAAAGCTGAGGTTCTTTTACGTTGATATAGACCTTTTGAAAACACGCTTTTTTTGTATTCGAGTGATTGAGTAGCGAACATGAGAAAATGCGCCACGTCGGGCCGGGCCGCGCTGCCTCCACGCGCTCGATTCAATATCCATACTAAGTAATTTGTGTCCGTTGAATAAAGGACTATCTCTCAATGTGTCCGCCAGAGGGATACCATTTTTTTCATGCCCGCTATTAAATTCGTCCGGTGAAGGCTATAAAGTCATCCGTTACAAACGCCAAATTCATATCTTTATAACTGAAAAAATTCTTATTTGATTCTGCTTAACAATATATCGAGATTCAATAAGAGATTGTTCAAAACTAACATTCTCTATTCATCAATCTGTCCCTATTGAACGTTTAACGTTTTAATATTGAAACAAGATGGTTGGAGTTCAATTTCTGAAATGTGTCAATCCCTTTCAGAAACCGAATTATACTGTAAAAAAACTTTAGACAAGTTTCCCCTATCATTTGCAGACACATATCCATCAATACCTGTAAATGCGAAAATTTGCTTGAAATGTAGGTTAGAATTATCCTCATCTTCGAAGAAGGAAATAATACAAATGATCCGTTCTCTCCAGTTAGTAAGAAATATGAACCGTGTCAAGAAAACTGCACTGATGAGTATCATAGAACAGGTGCAACTGTCCTCGAACAAATAAAAGAAAAATTTCGAGAGACCCAGAACAAACAGGAAAGAATTATATTGCTTACTCTTACACAAAAATATTGGAGTTTTCTTGCTCAGAATGGGAAGCAAGAAAAGCTCAAAAACTAATGGCTGAAAATGGTATTCTAACATCACCTATTGCAAAGAAAGGCAAAGTAATACCTGATGAAACAGTATCTTTAGTTAAAAGTTTCTATGAACGTTACGATAATAGTCGATTGATGCCTGGGATGAAAGATTTCTTATCGGTCAAAAATGATAATGATGAGCGAGTTCATGTACAGAAGCGATTGTTGCTATGTAACTTATTAGAGTTCTATGCTTAGTTCAAGAAAAAGTATGAGAATGTTATAATAGGGTACAGTAAATTCACACGGCTCAAAACTCCCCATTGTATTCTAGCAGGTAGTAGTCACGGAATAGAAACGTAAAACTTATGTTGAGTAGTGTAGAATTGGAACACTTGACAAAAAACACACGCTTTCCACTAAAAAATTATCATGACTGCATTAATGCAATTGTATGTGCCAAACTATTAAACGCGTATTTCTTAGGGGACTGTTTGGAGTGTCCGAAAACAGCTGTGCTTAAAGAGATCTTACTCCAAAGTTTTAATGATAATAATATTCACAATGTGAAATTTGAAACGTGGATGCAAACTGATCATTGCTCAATTGTCACACAATCTGTCGACACATATGAATATCTGAACTTGCTGGGTGATAAATTAATGAAATTGAAAACTCACGACTTTTTTGCCGGAAAACAGTCTGTATTCATTCATGATTTGAAAAAAAAAATTGTTAGAAGGAGAATTCTTAGTTTGATTTTGCTGAAAATTATGCTTTTGTTGTACAGAATTCAGCTCAATCTTTCCACTGGAATAATAATCAGGCAACAATTTTCACAGTAGTTATCTACTTTCAGAGGAATAATGAACTTCAACACAAAAGTTTGGCTATTATTTCGGATAATTTATCTCATGACACTATTGCTGTTCATGTATACCAAGAAATAATCATAAATTATCTGAAAAAAGAATACAAACCAAAGAAAATTTATTATAGTACCGATGGAGCGGGTCAACACTTCGAAAATCAAAAAAGTTTCTCTAATCTTATTAATCATAAAAAAGATTTTGGCATACCCGCGGAATGGCATTTTTGTGCGACCGCACATGGGAAGGGAGCATGCGATGGAATTGGAGCTAATGTGAAACGAGGTGCTAAACGAGCAAGTTTACAACGGTCCGCAAATAATCATATTTTAACCGCAGAAGGTTGATTCGAATGGGCAAGAAATTACTGTAAAGGAACCATGGTATTTTATAGTAAAAAAGAAGATTATGAGCAAGCTAAACTGAAATTGAAAGAAAGATTTGATAAGTGTTTTGCTATACAAGGTACTCCGCCATTTCATGCGTTCATACCAACTTCCGATGACAGACTGATGGTCAAAAAAATTTCATCTGATGAGGAATATGAAATTTTTCTTAGATCAAAACGAACTGAAAAAGTAGTTCAGTTGAAACATAGTATGGCAAAGTCTTCAATATCAAAGCCAAAACGGAGGTCAAAGAATGTGAAATGAAATAATGTCCATATCTCAGTCCATAACCCAAATGAGTACATGATCTACGCTAGATAGTTGTTTATCCAACTTGTATGGATATTAAATATATTCCGATTTCGGCACTCTTGTAAGCAGAAGACTTGAGCTGGAACGCGTGGAGTCAGCGCGGCGCGGCACGGCGCGGCCCGGCCCGACGCGGCGCATTTTCTCATGTTCGCTACTCAATTACTCGAATAAAAAAAAAACGTGTTTTCAAACGGTCTATATCAACGTAAAAAAACCTCAGCTTTCGATCTAGACTACTTAAAAAAATTTAAAAATATATGTTTTTGAGATATGGCCTGTTTTATGTTTTTTTTCGGTTAAAATGTAAAAAATTTGGAAAACTAAATTCACCATCAGAAAGCTGAGAAAAAACTACATTGATAGCATATCCAACATCATTTAGATATGGGTCATATAGATTCGAAAATAAGCGTCGGAAACTTGAGGTTTTAGCGTCCGCGCGCCGGCTCCGGAGAGTTGACGAAGAACGCCCCATATTTGATCAGTTAAAACATCAAATTGGAAAAGCCACCCACGCCTCGTCATTCTTGCCTTTCAAGCTAATAGGAAAAATTAGAAAGCAGCTAATGCAAGTCGTTTTGATCATTGCAACATTACTAACGTTAAATTTTTTATCAACTCACAATATTATCCATACGAGAATTTCAATCTTAATGTCACTCAAAATCAATTTGCGTTGCTCTACGATATGTATACTAACTTTCAAAATGCCTACTATGAAAAAGATACAGAACCTATATTAGATAGAGCAAATTTTATCGAACATATACCGCTAATTGTATTCGATTGTTCCGTGCAAAATGAATCTCTGAAAAATTCACCAGTCGATGTTCGATCGAGTTTGAAGCTAGAGTGAATTTCCCTGAAAACACTGCTGTTTATTGCATAATTATACATGATCGCATTATCGAATCCAATCAATGGGCATGTGAGAAGAGTTGTGCAGAAAAGGGGATCAAAATATAAGAGAAAGGATCAGCGCTCGAAAAGGAGTATTGTTCATCGTAAGCTGTGCCTGGTAAGATGGAGTATATCGTAGATATGCAGGGCCTCAAGCAACCAGTCAATGATTATATTCTGGAAGAATTGGCAACCATATCATTCACAAGAGAGCCACACGAGTTCTTATTCAAAGAGTCCATCCCCTGGAAATGAATCACGGATATATACATGTCTCGAGCGTCACTATCATAGGATAACGTGAACCGCTGGCAACATTCCATAAACATTAATAGGAGATACTCTTCGGGAAAACATGCAAGACGTGAGCAAGATTTTCGTCTCTGGGTCGATTCTAAAGTCTTGGTTCGAACGCTTCAAGTTCACCAACGTGTTGAATATTGCAGGAATGGGTTAACCTCCGTTAGACAAGATAAAAGCTGTTACGATGTATCCAAATCATAATGAAGCATTCAGAGCCTTTCACAACGTCAAGCTGATCAAAAAATATTTCATCAGCAGCCCAAATTCATTACATCTCAAGTAAAAAAACAATCGGCCCTTCTTAGGGCCACAATCTGAATCAAAACGTAAGAGAGCAAGCTCGCTGAGTAAGAGAGATGTGAGCATGCGCATGACAGCAGTCGCGGCGGCGCTCGCCGCAGTGCTCGCCATGCACACGCAGTCGACCAGGCGCCGCGCACGCAACTACAATGTCCGCGGTGCACGCCTTTGCTGACTTCCTCGTAGAGGCTATCCGGGTCGGGCGAATGATGAGCCATGCCCCCGCGCCACGTAAAGGCTATCCGAGTAGGGTGCACGATGAGCCATGCTCCCTCACTTCTATCTGAGTTCGCATCCTCATAAGTTCGAATCCCCATAGTCTATCTACTAAGGGGAGTAATTGGGAGAGTAAATAGTACATTTTGACATCAGAGCAGAAGACAAAATCTAGGTACGTGTGACTTTTGCCGCTTGAGCAAAGCGAGAGTGGTAATCACACAAGCCTAGAAATCATCTTTTAACCTAGTATCGAACAGTACGTTTCATCACGAGTTTAGAAAACTGAGATTAATTAATAATCTTCTCAATACACATGATGAAAATGAATTTTAATGCACTAGCAATTGACGTTTCGTTGGACACTTACCGAGGTTTTCAACTCTCCTTATCAAGTTATACGCAAGATTTAGAGAATCTAGTTTCTCTAAGAAATGGAGCTTATCGATATTTCTGATTAAGTTATGGTGAAGGAATAGACATCTCAGTTCCTTTTGATTCTCTAGATTAGAAATCTCCCCAATACAATTATTCTCTAGCCAAAGACATTTTAATCCTGTATATTTCTCCAAATTTTCAATGGAATGGAAACCTGTGATAACAACATATGTAACGTTAATCTATTGATTGAAGCATTCAAGTTTTTTCGAAACTTTACCTTTATAATGTAAGTAGAGAACATCATTCAGATGGGGTGTTTCATAGAGGTTATTTTCTCTGCAATGTTTTTTTATATAATCTTCCGTCATCCTAAAATGAAATCATAATATCCACTAGGTCAATCATAGAAATTTAAGAAAGTACATGCGTATAAAATTTTGCCATTGTTGTCAGAAATTTTTCAAAATTTCGCAAACTTGAATTGAAGCTACTTCAAGATCAAAATAATATGTTCTTTTTGGATCAAATGAGATCGTGACTTCAGACGAATATTAGCACGATTCAGTCATTGATGATTTTGACTTTTCTACTCAAAGTTTCATATCAATTCTGGATTCATCTTTCAAAAATATTGAAAACCACTCTTACTCATTTGGAAGGAAATCTGGGTACCAGTTCAAGAACATTAAAAATTACCTATCTAGGTATTTATTTGTTATTGAAGAGAGTAACAAAATGGTGGAATCCAAAATGCATGATAATTGCCCTGCCAACATTCTCAGCAGTTTTCCGCGGTTAGGTATGTATCTGGATCCATGCGCTGGTGTGTTTGAGAGTGATATTGATTCTAGCTGCTATTGATACAAGTATGTATTAACACGGCAGTATTAAGTGGATGATGATGAATAAATATCAGAAGACTAGAACTTGATAACTGTAAATGAGCCTTTAGTAGCTCACATGAGGAGGTAAATCTCACGCGAGCCGAAGTGAGAGTTTGTTCTGGCGTACACCATATTCATTGTATGGAAGAAAAAGAAAAAGAGAGAGAAAGGGAGTAAAAGAATTGCAATTAATTAAGGTATATCAGCGAAGTATTTTCCGGAGAACTCCTTGCAAAATGTACAGTAAAATCTCTCTATATTAAAAGCTGAAACGCCGCCATCACTGCCACCACCGCCGTCGTCATTTTGCTCCTCGAAAATGCTCCTTACAATTGCTCCTCACGATTGCTCCTCACGATTGCTTCTCACGGTTGCTCTCAACGATTGCTCCTCACGGCTGCTCCTCACGAGTGCTTCTCACGATTGCTCCTCATTTTTGCTCCTCATATTTACTCCACATATTTGCTCTTCATTATTGCTCATCTTCACTCCTCATTTCGCTCTTCCTTAATAATGTTTTTTGTTGTGATAACATGGTTGCAAATTTTACTATCACCATAATTAATTCAAAAAATTAGTATTTGACAAGAATCTGAATCAAGTGGAAATTAAAAAGTCTTGTGACTTGTTATTTGGCTGATGCAATGGATGCAATACCAGCGAGACTAGATTGATCCTTTCTAATCTCAACTAAAAATCGGCTTCAACATCACCCACAAAAGCGTCCCAAACTCTATATATTCCCCATTCCACTGGCGTAGATACTGTCGTGTCCGGCCTTGAAGAGGACGGATTATCTTGAAGTTAGAGAAAAGGGGTGACGTTCTCGGCCCTGGCCTATTTCGTATTTGCTTACCTGGGATCTAGATATTACTGTTGGGCGCTGTTATGCATGAGCGCGCGGTTGGGCGCTGTTGTGCGCGAGCACGCTGTTGGGCACTGTTGTGCGCGAGCACGCTGTTGGGCGCTGTTGTGCGCGAATGTTTGACACACGAGTAATTACAGTTGGAATAAATATTAGAAAACAGAATAGAGAATTTACACTTTACTGAATGAAAGAACTTGTAATACGTGTAGGTTGAATTGGGATAAAATGATTATGATTCTTATTTATTCCTGGGTGCGATTGACAAGATTTGATTAAATAATTATTGAATTTATTAACTTTCCAACACCGTATAATATAAAATACAATATATAAATTTATATATACTATCCTGCGGCGAACGCTATTTTATCAGGCGGTCCGGATAATATAATTTATATCGAACTACGAGTAACGTTATAGCCTATCCTGCTTATAGTTATACGCAACTTACAGTAGGAGCTTGTTGATTTTGTTTTGTCGTCTTACTTATAGGCACACACTGCCACTGCGTTCGTTCGCACTATAACACTTAATTTACACTTAACAATCTCTACACTTAAAGTCACTTATGATGCTAAGACGGAGGGTTCTGTGGTCATCCACTTGACGCCGGTTCCAACAGCGGGCAACCAGAGCTTCTGCTTCCCCCGGATAGGAGATGGCCGTACAGAGAGTTAGTGCCACGAGGCCTGCTTGGGGCCTGTATTTAATGGCTCGGCTTCCATCCGGGGGAGGAAGTCGCCCGATCGGCCTGACCAATCGTTGAAGGTGTCGAATCGTTTGACGTCAAGGTGGTGACTGCGAGGACAACCGTCTGCACATTCCAAACATCGACACCGTCAAGGTGACGAAAAGCTGACTCATCGATTTGGGACGCGTGGCTTCACTACATCCACTCAACTTATATAAATATATCTTCTAGTACTTTCTAGTAATAGTTCAGCGTGGTACCCCACAATACTATCATTTATTTTTCAAAAATTACAAAAAAATTATTTAATCAGTTCCATTTGCTGCTGCAGAAGGATAAGACAACTGTTGCTAATGAGGTGATTGGGAAGATTTTGTGTCCTTTGCCATCGAGAATGATGGAAACGGGCCATGAATTGCAACCTAAAGTGATGGTTACTAGGGAGATAAGCAACGGTTGCTATGGAGCAAATATAACAATTCAGTGTTCTTGGCCATCGAGTGTGACTTAAAACTGATTTCCCGGCTTCCGAAGCAACGGTTGCTAGGGATGTAAGCGAACGTTGCCAAGGATATCAACAGTGGTTGCTATATGAAATATCCCATTGATTCTCATTGATTCTCATTGCCCCAACGAGCACTTATGAGGATTTGTGAGAAAACACGTTAGAAACGGTTGCTAGAGAAATAACCAACGGATTTTGCTGAAAATTGAACTCGTGATAGATCTTGCCACAACTAACCGGGTGCGAAATTTCAGCAAGATCGGACGATTCCTTCGAAAGTTATCCTAGACAAAAGAAACGAAAAATTTTACACCTTAGCAACGGTTGCTAGAGAAATAAGCAACGGATTTTGCTGAAAATTGAACTCGGGCTAGATCTTGCCACAACTAACCTGTGTGAAACATTTCAAGAAGATGGAACCATTCTTTCGAGAGTTATCGTGGACGAAAAAAAACGTTACACACATACATACATACATACATACATAGATACATACATACATACATACATACATACATACATACACACACACACATACACACACACACACACACACACATACACACACACACGAACTTTTGGATTTCCACGTTTTTCGACCCGTAGATTACGAAAATTGAGGTCCCAAAGTCTGATTCGGAGGGTCGGTTTTTGCCTCATTACAATGCTTTCCCTTCAAGAGAGCAAAACAGAAAAAGTCTGCCAATATATATAGTAATTGGGACTCATGAGTATAGCATAGCACACGTACTTATAGCTATATACTACGAGTATAGCATCATATGCTCGAATCTAATATTTCTAGAGAAAAAAAAATCGGAAACGAGGATTGATTGATTTTGAAGTATTTCAAGTACTTATATACATTTACTGACATAACTTATTGACGTTACATTGAATTTGACATTAACCCATTAAGTCCCAGATTGCAGAAATTTTATTGGTACTTTCGAGCTGAAATATTTTGATGAATAAGACGGAAGGTTTATTGCAAAATAGTCATTCCTACTATTTTCGGGTATGCTCTACACGATACAATGGTTAAAACGACTGAAAAAATTGATTTTCAATAAATAATTAACAAATTAAAATAAAAAATGCAATTTTTTGGAGCACTTTTTTTTTTTCAATGCAAAATCAGAGGATGAAGGAATTTTATTTTTACTGTCGCAAATATGCACAAGAGTGCACAAAATATTAAAACTTTCCAAATTCGTTGAGTTTTTTCGACTATGATTTTTTTCAGCAAAATGGCGGCCAAAAAACGGGAATCAATATTTTGGATTTCCATTTTATGAATATTTTAAAGCATTCATTTTCATATTCGATATATTCCTTTGAAATTCCGTATACGGGGGTTTTCAATGTCGCTGATAACGATTCTGACATCAAATTCTCAAAATTCTGGATCCAAGATGGCGGTTTCAAGATGGCGGCTGACGATTTTCCACATTTTTAGTCGGAGAATCATGACAATTTGGAATAATGGGTTTTCGGGGGCGCTGATGATAATTCTGACATCAGATTTTTGAAATTCCGTATCCAAGATGGCGGTTTCAAGATGGCGGCTCATGATTTTGTACATTTTTAGTCGGAGAATCGTAAAAATTTGGACTAATCGGTTCTTGGGGGCGCTGATGACGAATCTGACATCAGATTTTCGAAATTCTGTATCCAAGATGGCGGTTTCAAGATGGCGGCAATTTTCTATATTTTCAAAATCTCGTTATTTTCATCTTATAGCCGTCGTTTTCATCAATGAACGACGTCGACGAAATATAGATAAAATGAAGATTCAAATTTTTTGTTTCCGATTTCAGTCACTATTTTGCTAAAAAAAATCATAGATGAAAAAACTCAACAATCTATTTCAGCAGTAAAGATTCAGAAACCCTTTTATTCACATTTTCACGAACCTCCAACTAAAAATATACAAAATCATGAGCCGCCATCTTGAAACCGCCATCTTGGATCTGGAATTTCGAAAATCTGATGTCAGATTTATCATCAACGCCCCCAAGAACCCATTAGTCCAAATTTTCACGATTCTCCGACTAAAAATGTACAAAATCATGAGCCGCCATCTTGAAACGGCCATCTTGGATACGGAATTTCGAAAATCTGATGTCAGGTTATCATCAGCGCCCCCAAGAACCCATTATTCCAAATTTTCACGATTCTCCGACTAAAAATGTGAAAAATCGTCAGCCGCCATCTCGAAACCGCCATCTTGGATCCAGAATTTTGAGAATTTGATGTCAGAATCGTTATCAGCGACATTGAAAACCCCCGTATACGGAATTTCAAAGGAATATATCGAATATGAAAATGGATGCTTTAAAATATTCATAAAATGGAAATCCAAAATATTGATTCCCGTTTTTTGGCCGCCATTTTGCTGAAAAAAATCATAGTCGAAAAAACTCAACGAATTTGGAAAGTTTAAATATTTTGTGCACTCTTGTGCATATTTGCGACGGTAAAAATAAAATTCCTCCATCCTCTGATTTTGCATTGAAAAAAAAAGTGCTCCAAAAAATTGCATTTTTTATTTTAATTTGTTAATTATTTATTGAAAATCAATTTTTTCAGTCGTTTTAACCATTGTATCGTGTAGAGCATACCCGAAAATAGTAGGAATGACTATTTTGCAATAAACCTTCCGTCTTATTCATCAAAATATTTCAGCTCGAAAGTACCAATAAACTTTCTGCAATCTGGGACTTCATGGGTTAAACAGCGAGAGCGGGTGTTAGCGAACAAAGTAAGCAGGGGAAATAGAGTGTAAGAATGCGCTGAGTGCGACGCATCCATGCGACGGATGGCGAGTGGCACGTAGGGCATGGGAATCATGACGACAGCTTGCATTCTTGTGCAGCTGCCCAACATTGAAATGAATAGACGTCAGCTATAAGATATTCTCTTATCAGCCTGTGTGGAGCCACGAGCAGCCAGCGGGCGCTTGTGCGAGGATGCTATTTCATAAGTGCGAGTTGCACATGGCAACTGCGCAGCTCCGAATTAGTTAGAAACGGCCACAGGAGATCTTCTTATCGGCACGTATAAGTTGACAAGTAGCCAGCGGGCACTGCGACAACGAAACAATGATATGTATAAGTGAACCCGATGCGCATCGCAGCGCATGAACAGATTTGTAGCGAAGCGAGCGCGCTTCGTATAGCTATAAGTACGCGCGTGCGAACGGGAGAAAGAAGCTGAGCCACGCACGCTTGTTATCACTCCACGAGGAAGAGGTAATTCTCGCGAAGTGCGACACCACCTTCCAACTGTTTCGCGCCCGCGCCTCACGCCCTGAGAGCGCATCTTGACGTGATGTCACGACACATATAAAAGATGCGGCCGTGGCGGACACGAAGGAGTTGATCCGAGACAATCACGGATGCCACACGGGTGGCCGGATAAGGAACACGCTAGCGGCGCAGCTCCCTCCGCAAACGCAAAACGCAATTAGATCTATCATCGAAGAGCAGAATTTGTATTCGATCCGACCACGCGGGATCAAGTGTAAATTATAGAGGTTAGATTAATTGTAAAAGTTAGTGCTAGTGCACTCGCAGCTGGTTTTTCTTGCAACACCATTCTTTCGCACCACACGCATTCCACCCGAGCCGATACGATTATACGGCCTAGCGCGCCATGGACTACACGGCTGCCACGCTGCCAAGCTCCAGACGAGGACAACCAGGCGCTGGACAGATTAGGGAATTCTAAGTGACCGAGCGGTCTTCCATAGCAATTTCAAGCGCGATACCCACGAGACAGATATCCCAATCAATATAGGGGTATTTCGCCCACCCGCCCCTTAAAATAACGGTCGGGCCATTACAATGGTGACAGCTTTGTGGGATGTCTGTTGAGGGGAGGTTATCATCAAGCAATTTCAAAAATTCGATTATTTTTTTTGCTGATTTTGTTACCTTATGATGTGTAGAATATGTCCCTGAAAGCGTGTGACCGCAATATTTTTGCTTTCTCAAAGAGAAAGCTTTGTAACGGGGTAAAAATCGACCCACCGAATCGGGTTTCGGGACCTCGATTTTCGTAATCTACGGGTCGAAAAACATGGAAATCCGAAAATGTCTGTATGTATGTACGTACGTACGTACGTACGTATGTACGTACGTGCACTTTTTTTTGTCGTACGATAACTCTCGAAGGAATTGTCCGATCCTGAAATTTTGCACACAGGTTAGTCACCGCAAAATCTCGGCCGAGTTCAATTTTCAGCCAACTACATTGTTTATTTCTCTAGCAACCGTTGCTAACGTGTTTTTGATAAAAGCTCCGAAAATCATCATCAATGCACGATGGGTCTCCAATTCTTTCGACGACGATCGATGAGAATCGATAAGACATTCATTTTGGAACAACCATTGTTTATTCTCCTAGCAACCGTTGCTATGGAGATACAAAATTCAGCTTCAGACTGACTTTTTTTGTCGTACGTTAATTTTCGAAGGAATGGTCCGATCGTCCTGAAATTTTGCACACAGGTCGGTCTCCGGCAGATGTGAACCGAGTTCGGTGTTCAGCAACATCCGTTGTTTGATTCCATGGCAACCGTTGCTAGCGTGTTTTCGATAAGTTCCCATATAATTCATGATAAATGATCATTTGGGTTTGTATATTTATGGGATTCTATAACAATCAAAGAGACCTTTCCCGTATAAACCATTGTTGATGTCTCTAGCAACCGGTGTTTATATCGCTTGCAACCGTAACTAGGGAATGGGAAAAGTCAGTTGGAGGTTCATTTTTGGAACTGTTGATGACTAAGAAGTAAGAACATCGAAGCTCCGACATTTACCATAGCAACCGTTGTTTACGTCCTTAGCAACCGTTACTATGGAGTGTGAAAAATCAGTTGGAGGTCCATTTTCGGAACTGTTGATGACTAAGAAGTAATAACGTCGAAGCTCCGACATTTACCATAACAACCGTTGTTTACGTCCTTAGCAACCGTTACTATGGAGTGGGAAAAGTCAGTTTGAAGTCCATTTTTGAAACTGTTGGTGACTAAGAAGTAAGAACATCGAAGCTCCGACATTTACCATAGCAACCGTTGTTTACGTCCTTAGCAACCGTTACTATGGAGTGGGAAAAGTCAGTTGGAGGTCCATTTTCGGAACTGTTGATGACTAAGAAGTAATAACGTCGAAGCTCCGACATTTACCATAGCAACCGTTGTTTACGTCCTTAGCAACCGTTACTATGGAGTGGGAAAAGTCAGTTAGAGGTCCATTTTCGGAACTGTTGACGACTAAGAAGTAAGAACACCGAAGCTCGGATATTTACCATAGCAACCGTTACTATGGAGTGGAGGAAATAAGATAAAGGTTCATTTTGCTTTCTCAAAGAGTGGTGATTAATGCAAATTGAGGTTCAATTGCAATACTTTGAGAAAGCATACTGCTGAGGCACTTGGCAGCGGTTTTTTAAAAAAAGTTATAGCATAATAATCAACCTATCATTAACGTTTTGTTATGGTTAACCGAATCTTCAAACGCATTTTTTAAAAAAAGTTATAGCATAATAATCAACCTATCATTAACGTTTTTGTTATGGTTAACCGAATCTTCAAACGCGTTTATCTCAAAATAACTTTTTTTAAACTGGTGGGAATCCTAGCTCAAAAACTAATCGAGTTATCAAGTTGAATCTCTTTTTATTCTAGAGGCAATTGAATTCCTGCGATTCTATACCTATAAAACCATCAATTTTATTATTGTTTTTTGTCTATATATCGATTTTAAGAGCAAAAAAAAGTGCGAAATTGGTACGTAAATTTCACAAGTCCGCCAATTTGTTAATTTTCAACCTTTTTTCGGTATCATCGGTATAATATCCCACAAATGTTATATATTTCCTGAAACTTTTTCGTTTTCTGATCTCAGATAAAAATTGGAGACCCTAGGGTTCCTACCAGGCGGAAATTTTTTTTAGAGGCGTGCCCATAAACGTGTGTTTAACTTATTATATAATAATTATTTTCTAATAAAAAAAATTCTCTCGTGTACATAAATGATATATAAGTACGTGTGAAAAAGTTCTATACTATTATTCAATTCCTTCTATGAAAAAAATAATAAAAAATGGGTTATTTTTGAGGTGCTAGATGAGAACCTCCCCTTAACGCGGGGTAACGCGAAAACAACTAAAATTCCGATTTAGAAACGATATTTTCCCAAGTGATTTCCCAAACGCGAAAATGGATAAAGGAATCGGAGAAATGCGGGACTACATCAACTTGCTACAATGGCACGTCGAAATAAACGTGGAGCGGGTTAATGAAGTTATAAGCGAAATGCTCGTACGCGGATCGCGTATGAAACCTAGAAACGACGCTTCCACTCAGACCGATGAAGCGAAACACGCAAGTGGCGAGCAAAAACGCGCATGCGAGAAGTGCACCGCCCAAAAGTGGACGGGACGTCGCGATGATCAGAAGAATGTATTATCGAACACAGCTTGTTTTCATTGCAATAAATACGGGCATGTCATTAAGGATTGCCGCAAACGGAAATTTGTCGAACGAGTGAGATCCTCGCGAGATGAGACGGAATCGGCGAACCAATTTCCCGGTAAAGTAATCAAATTTCAATAAAATTCACGTAAATTCACGAAAATTCACGAAAATTCACGAAAATTCACGGAAATTCGTGAAATTGCGTTTCGTTGTTCGCGGTATAAAACAACTCAAATTTGAAAATATGACCTTACGGAAACGGAGGGTTTTGAACCCGGATAAAGAGAAATTCAAGAGAGAGCGGCACGGATGATCTAGAATTTACCCGAGGAATCTCAGAGAAAGAGTAGTGGCAAACTTGCTTAGCAAGAATCCCGCTGTAGAGATCCTCAATCAATTTCATCAGCTACTCGATCTGGAAAATCCCATCCGACATGCGTTACGATGTTGCGCCCTAAATTAGAACATTCGGTACTCGTAGCAGTATCGTGAAATTTCAGTAAAGAAACGGGAATTTACGAAAATTCACGAAATTGCGCTTTGTGGTTCTCAGGATAAAACCGACTCGACTTTGAATACAATTATTCGTAAGTCTCGCGATCGACATTTAACCGTAACCTCGCGTATGATCATGTATTAATCTTCCATAATTTGCGCGATTTGTGAGACCGAAAAATGATCCTAATTGTACGACACATAAAACAAATAGGTATCGACAAGGGCTAAGAGCCAATAAAATATATTTGAATTTCAATGGTGGTTTGAGAGGCTTCGGCGACTTTCGCGAATGAACTTCAAATACAGTACACGACTAATTTGACGGACATACGACAGAGATTTAAGTTCAAATTGGATTAGAAATAAGGCAAACGTTGCAAAATCCTGGAATCTACTCGAGAAAAGAAATGCACATGCATTCGATTTGCGATCAGCCAAGCGATATGCGTACGACTCGCATCGCACTGAAATTCCCGAATTTTGCAATGAATAATCTGGAACAAAAAAATTTAACAATTAAGAAACCAGCGAGTACGCGAACTCATTTTTTGGAATCCGAATATAGTGATGATGATAATATTAGTTTATGTTTATTTACGAATGGCGAAGCAGAGGCAAATTTGTGCCGAATACATGTGATTCGCGGAAATTTTTGATTAGGAAGCCATACATGTAAGGCATGTAAGTAGATGTAAGCCATGCGAGCGGAGAAACTGCCGAACAATTTCAATTCGCAGGAATGACTCGACCTCAAGCAGCAGTCCAGGCGCTTTCCGATGGTGTCAACCGTCCCAGCCCGCAGCCAAAAACTCGACTTACGAGTAGTGCTGCTGCAGTCCCGATAGAGGAATCAGGCGCCGACTGCATCACACAAGCTGACTTAGCAGCAACGGTCAGCCTCCGACTCTCAAGCCACGCTCCCAGCGAAGAAGAGAGAGAGAGAGAGTGAATCATCCTGCCTATCTACAACAACAACTACTGATAAGACTTTATAGTGCAGATTTAGTGTCATCTGAACACTCAGTGAAGTGACCATTGAAGTGACCGTGAATAAGGAACCTCGAAAGAAGCTATTGCAAGCAGTTTATGGCCGGAGCAACTGTATAATGATAAGTAGCAAATTGCGTTGAGTTAAGAATTCGGTAATAGAATAAGAATTGCGAATATGAATGCATGAACCATGATCTAATTGAAACCTATTTTTTGAGCGAATGAGATGTAAGTTGTGGCATCGCCGAATTAATTGAAATTTGATAAATTGAGTATACTTTATTCTGTTTTACCTTTTCGGAAAATTGAATTTGATGAGCATTGAATTCCAAGATCAGACCCGAATACTGACTTTCAGTTTTGACAACTAAGTCTCGCGTCATTCGATTATAGTCCAGGGTCCACTACTCATGCATCTCAAACTGCACAAGGGAAACAAGATCCGAACAAAAGAGAGTAGCCAATTAGCGATGTAGAGTCATCTCATAGCTCCAATGCATGCATGACATAGTCATGACAAAAGGCGCGGAAAGTGCAAAGCACTGCGCAAGGAATAACGAGAGAGACAACGGCTAACGCACCAGCCTTTTCATGCAATGGTCTTGCGATTCCGACCGTTTGCGTCGAGAATCGAACTGATGATCCAACTGAATGTCAAGGTCATGGAACGCAATATGAACATCAAGTTCATTTTTCCAAATACTGATAAAATTTAATGCGTTTAGCTATATGAAGCGGAAGATGCCAACCCTTGCAAATCAATCGGTCAGAAAATTAATCGATTCATCATTTGTAATTATAATCAATTTTGATATATGAACGAACGAGTTAATATGAGAAGTCCCTGTTGAAAAAAATCGACTGGATTTCCAGCTGGATTTGCACTGGATTCCAGCTGGATTTGGACTGGATTCCAGCTGGAAACGAAAAATCCAGGTGAAGTGATGCAGGGAAAATCCAGTGAGTTTCCCGAATAATCCAGCTGGATCCTGAGATAATTCAGCTGGATTTTACTAGAATTAGGGTTATATCGTTATTATAGATCCAGCAGATTTTCCGGATAATCCAGCTGGATTCGCCGCCGTAGCCCACTGTTCTAGAACCGAAAAAATCCAGCTGGATTGTCGAAAAGTCCAGCTGGATTCTTTCATAATCCAGCTGGATTCAACGCCGTAGCTCGGTGCTCTCAAGCCGAAAAAATCCAGCTGGATTGTCGAAAAATCCAGCTGGATTATCCGGAAAATCTGCTGGATCTATAATAACGATATAACCCTAATTCTAGTAAAATCCAGCTGGATTATCTCAGGATCCAGCTGGGATTATTCGGGAAACTCACTGGATTTTCCCTGCATCACTTCACCTGGATTTTTTGTTTCCAGCTGGAATCCAGCCCAAATCCAGCTGGAATCCAGCTGGAATCCAGTCAAAATCCAGCTAGAATCCAGTACAAATCCAGCTGGAAATCCAGTCGATTTTTTTCAACAGGGGTATGATTGCATGAATGCTGCTAAACAGGCCAGCGGGCCATGTGTGTGCTAGATTTATTCCGAACTCGAAGACAGTTCGTCGCTTGGGAGAAAGAACGTTCCATTTCAGAAACTTGCTATGAAAAGTTCCATTTCAGAAAAATTCTATAAAAAGTGCCACTTCAGGAGAAATTTTTTCCCTCGGAGTTTTTCCGACTTCGGGGATGATGTCGTATGCATGTGTCTGTATGTACATGTGTGTATGTGTGTGTACACGTCTGAAAATGACAACTTGATCCCACGTCGAGACGTGATACTCTGAAAGTAAAATTTACATTACATATTTTCTTCATCAATGGATTTTGATGAAAATTGGTATCTTTGCGTTTTTGAAGTCGCTGATTACGAATCCGACCTCAGATTTTGAAAATTCGAATTAGAGCCTCTAAGATCACCTGACAAAAATTTGAGAAGATACTGGATTTTGATGAAAATTAGTTCACGTGGGTTTTTGAGGTCACTGATTATGAATCCGGCCTTAGATTTCAAAAATTCGAATTTAGCCTCTAAGATCACCTGACAAAAATTTGAGAAGATACTGGATTTTGATGAAAATTAGTATACGTGGGTTTTTGAGGTCACTGATTATGAATCCGGCCTTAGATTTCAAAAATTCGAATTTAGCCTCTAAGATCACCTGACAAAAATTTGGAAATAAATGGAATTTTGTTGAAAATTAGTATACGTGGGTTTTTGGGGTCACTGATTACGAATCCAGCCTCAGATTTTGAAAATACAAATTAGATCGAGCCTCTGAGATCACCTAACAAACATTCTAAAAGACACTGTATTTTGATGGAATTTGGTATGCATGGTATTTCGAGGTCGCTGATTACGAATCCGACCTCAGATTTTAAAAATTTAAAGTAGATCGAGTCTCTAAGATCACCTGACAAAAATTTGGAAAAAAATGAAACTTTGCTGAAAATTAGTATACATGGGATTTCGAGGCCGCTAATTACGAATCCGGCCTCAGATTCTAAAAATTCGAATTTAGCCTCTAAGATTGCCTACCGAAAATTTGGAAATCAATTGACTCTCTTTATTCTATTTAAATATACAGTTACTTTATATTCCTGAAGAAAGGTACAAATCTTCACCTATTCGAAGATCCGTTGTGGAATTCTATATTGAGTTGAATAAATACAATTGAAATAAATTATTATTAGAATTTCATGTATTCCAGTAAATGCATTTCAGTCTTAAGAGTATCAGACCTTTTTGAAGAAAGGTACAAATTTCTGGCGAAAAAAAAATGGTTCTCTGAAAACATGGGTTCAGAATCCAAGCTATGAAAGTATCGAGATCAATTCATTTTCTGGCTAATTTACACTGGTCCTCTAGCAAAATTTTTCAGACTTCAAGATTCGTTTTAAAACATAATATTCAATTTTATAACACTGTATCAGATCCTGAAATAGAAATAATGATAGTTACTCTTTACATCTAATTTTCTCTCCTAAACATCGACCAATCGAAATAACATATATTATAGTTATTGTGTAAGTGTTTCAAACACAAGTAATTAAAAATTTAGAATCCAAACTATGAGAGTGAAGAGATCAATTCATATACTGACAAGATCACATCAATCCTCTTTCGAAACCTTTGGCTTATACACAAAATGAACGGGAGACGAGAATGCAAAAAATTAGCATAAATGTATTATATGTTTAAAAATACATTGTTCACTGTGATTATAACAAGCATCACTGATTGCAGTAATGAAGCATTGAGAAACCGTTCTTTTTGTTCCCATTTCTTGCATTTTATTGCTCACTCGCCGGCAATGTTTTTCCGCAGTATTTTGATGTACTTTTATATCGCAGATTGTGACAAAAGTTGTGATCTGTGATGTTGTATTTCGATCACAAATTTCGATTATGTATCTATGTAAATATTGATTTACTGTATCAATTTTATATCTCCTCAGCCTGGTCATTCATTTGCAAACGAATTTATTTTTATCAACACTATATTTTGATGTGTTCAATGTCTTATAAAATAATTACTCATCTGACATGTTTTAGGGAAATTGATCATCTAAATATGGGACGGAAATCTGATCAATAAATTATATTCCGTTCCAAGATCAGTGACGACAGAAGCCTTGAGGGCCAATCGAAAGGATCAAAAAGATCTTAATTACTGACTGCAGATCCGCTTGACATACGACGGGACCGACCCTGGGGCATTAAGATTTTTTTTAGTAATTACTTGAGAAAATTCTATTTGGTAGTGACAAACCCATGAATTGTTTATAGTTACACTATTCTTAAGTTTCTTCTGCTCATCAAGAACTGCGAAAAGACATTGCCGGCGAATAAGCAATAGAATGCAAGAAATGGGAACAAACAGAACGGTTTCTCAATGCTTCATTACTGCAATCAGTGATGCTTGTTATAATCACAGTGAACAATGTATTTTTGAACATATAAGACATTTATGCTAATTTTTTGCATTCTCGTTTCCCGTTCATTTTGTGTATAAGCCAAAGGTTTCGAAAGAGGATTGATGTAATCTTGCCAGCATATGAATTGATCTCTTCACTCTCATAGTTTGGATTCTAAATTTTTAAATAACTTGTGTTTGAAACACTTATACAACAACTATAATATATGTTATTTCGATTGGTCGATGTTTAGGAGAGAAAATTAGATGTAAAGAGTAACTACCATTATTTCAATTTCACGACCTGATAAAGTGTTATAAAATTAAAACCGCTGCCAAGTGCCTTAGCAGTATGCTTTCTCAAAGAGGCTTCAACATCACCCACAAACGCGTCCCAAACCTGTATTTTCACCTTTCCACTAGCGTAGATACTATCATCTATTTTTCAAAAATTACAAAAAAATTATTCAATCAATTCAATTCGTATCTTCATGACTGTGTAAAGTGTCGTTCTTTTTCAATTGACCAAACTATGTTGCGAGTATTGATGTCTGCCCGGGCTCTCTTATCATTTGATCAAATGCAACAAAGCAAACTGTTCTAGGTTCTACACGATGCGAGACATTTGGACCTGCATAATTTTTCGATCAGTTCATCTTGTGACTGTCATACGGTTAAATGACGGTCAAAATCGATCCGCACTGCCTTTAAGTCCGTATTTAGCACACTTGAAGACTCATTTTGATCATTTTAGACGGCAAAAGACACTAAATTTTCCCAATTCTCTCTATAGTACGTTGAAAATACTGGAAACGAAACTTACATCAATTTTTTTCCCCATTAGCAACGGTTGCTAGGGCGGTGAACAACGGTTGCTAAGGAGCTAATTGGGAAGATTTTGTTCTTTGCCGTCGAAAATGATGGAAATAGGTCTTAAATTATTAATTTCCAACCTTCATAACGGTTGCTAGGGAAGTAAACAACGGTTGCTATGAAGAAAATAGAACAATTCAGTGTCCTTGGCCATCGAGTGTGACTTGAAACTGATTTTCCGGCTTGCTCCAATGAGCACTCATAAGGATTTGTGAGAAAACACGTTAGAAACGGTTGCTAAGGAAATAACCAACAGATTTTGCTGAAAATTGAACTCGTGATAGATCTTGCCACAACTTACCGGGTGCGAAATTTCAGCAAGATCGGACGATTCCTTCGAAAGTTATCCTAGACAAAAGAAACGAAAAATTTTACACCTTAGCAACGGTTGCTAGAGAAATAAACAACGGATTTTGCTGAAAATTGAACTCGGCCGAGATTTTGCCGCGACTAACCTGTGTGCAAAATTTCAAGAAGATCGGACCATTTCTTCGAGAGTTATCGTGGACGAAAAAAAACGTTACACACATACATACATACATACATACATACATAGATACATACATACATACATACATACACACACACACACACCACACACACACACACACACCACACACACACACCACACACACACACACACACACACACACACACACACACACACACACACACACACACACACACACACACACACACACACACACACACACAGACACTTTTGGATTTCCATGTTTTTCGACCCGTAGATTACGAAAATCGAGGTCCCGAGGTCCGATTCGGTGGGTCGATTTTTGCCCCATTACAAAGCTTTCTCTTTGAGAAAGCAATATTATGTTTTGAAACGAATCTTGAAGTCTGAAAAATTCTGCTAGAGGACCAGTGTAAACTCGCCAGAAAATAAATTAAGGGGTAATATACCTTTGTGACTTTTTTTTCCAATTTTTTTTTATTGGCTTAGACACTCCATAAACTATCTAAGAATGATATGAAAAGTCGATCAAGTGGGGGAAGAAGTTCTAAGTGCCTCAGAAAATCGATTCTTTGAACAAAGTCGTATAGTATTAGCATTGTACTCAAAACCTTGAACGCGTTTATCTCGGAACCGTCTTTTTTGACATTAGCCTACCGATAGCGCCGTCAATTTTCAACCGATTCACTTCAAATTTTAACTGTAGCTTGGAAACATGAATTTTAAGTGAACGTCGTACGATTTCTTTGATATTTTGATTTTTACCGATTTCATGGACGATTTTCGATCGATTTTTTTGCGAAAAAAAAAATTCAAATTGACGCCATTTGGCCCCAAATTCGAATTTCGAAAAATGGCCCTCCGTTCACTGAGTTTTTTATTTTACTTCAAAACCCCGTTTAATTTTTTCTTCTAGGGTCAAAATTGTCACCTGTAGCGGTAGGCAAGTGAAGAAAAAGTGAAAAATTTTTTTCTCCTTTGACGAGCTGGTACGCAGTCATTTTGTATTTTTTGGAAAAAATAAAGAGTTTTTTTTGTAGATAGAAAGTAGTACTTTCATATGCAACAAACTCCATATTCCTTGGATTTTTTCTGCGTTTATGGTAAGTGTTTGAAAATGACCTCGAAATCGGAGGTCGCAAAGGTATACTACCCTCTAATCTCGATACTTTCATGGCTTGAATTCTGAACAAATGTCTTCATAGAACCATTCTTTACTCGACAGGAATTTGTACCTTTCTTCAGAAAGGTTTGATTCTTTTTACTCTGAAATGCGTTTACCAGAATATTATCTCATTTCGATTGCAGTATTTGTTATTTAATATATAATATCAAATCAGATTTCAGAATCTGTGAAATCAACTCGGTAATTGGAGGAAGTAAATGAAAGCATAAATTAAGTGCAGAACAGTAGTGACCTTGCCAGGAAATGAATTGATTTCGATACTTTCATAGCTTGGATTCTGAACCCATGTTCTCAGAGAACCATTCTTCACTCGCCAGAAATTTGTATCTTTCTTCAGGTATATGAAGTAACTGTATATTCAAAGAGAATAAAGAAAATCAATGTTAACTTGCGAGCACAAGTATGAATTGATTTTTCTACTTTCATATACTCGGATTGCGGCAGCTTTGGTATGTAATGAATTTTTGTATGTCTTTGAATATAGAATAGTACTGTAGGATCTGGGACAGGGGGTAAGTCGATTCACGACTACTCTGGTAAAACTAGTAGTAAACTTCATTGACTAACATTCTTCGTACAATCGCACACTGTGTGGACACCTTCATTCCCTTTAATTATTATAATTTTTGTATTTCCAATTGTTTCGATCATTTTTTACAATGCAGTTCGTTAATTAAGATCTATCAAACATAATTTTCCAAAGTACAGATTATCTTCCTTCACGAATATTATTCAGTGCAATAATCTTCATTCTAACATAAACATAGTCGCACCTATTTGGCTAATATATAAAAAAACAAGTAAGCTTCGATGTTAATACAATTTTAAAAAAATAAAGTTTACACACACTCTTATTTTTCGTACTCGCATTCGTATACATTTTCATTTTTCGGTTTCATCGTCGCCAATGTCGCTCATATCTCCGTCGCTCCGATTCACCGTCGTCCAATTCAAGATCATCGTCAAACCCTCTCTACAGCTTCATACTATCCGCTGACGTGGTCGTATTTATAGGCCCTTCCGTATCTCCGATCTTTTTTACCAAATACCGATCCTTACTTTTTACCCTAATTATTTTATACGGGCCAGTAAGATTGAACGCTAATTTGAACCCTGGGCCCCTTTGTGTCTTTCTAATCGCGACTTTATCGTCTTCTTTATATTTTGTAACTGGCCTCTTCTTCCTGTTATAACTTCTTGTATTTTCTCGCTGTATCCTATCTATTTTTTTCTTTGCATTGATTCTTATTTCATCTCTACCTTCCTGATATTCCCTGATAATGCCTTCCTCAATAAGATCAAACAACTATGCATCTTCCGGGCTTCTTAACTTAACTCCAAAAAGCAATTCGAAAGGAGACCTGTTTATTGCTCTCTGATATGAGTTAATCGCTTGCTGTACCTTATTTATATATTTGTACCAAGTAGCGGGTTCGTTTCGAGTAATCTTTCTAAATACGCCCTCTACCACACTATTCACGCGCTCTACCTGACCGTTACCTCTGGGTACGCCTGTCGTAATTAGATGGTGCTGTATATTATTTATCTCGCAATGGGTCCTGAACTCGTCTGCGGTATATGCTGTACCCCTATCTGTAATTGTTCTCCTCGGATTTCCAAAATGTTGCTGTAAAATATATCATTTTTCAACTGTCTCTACTGATCTGGTTGATTTTGTTCCGAATATCCAAGTATACTTTGTAAGAGCTTCTACTATTACCAATAAATGCTTATAATTCTTGTTAGTCGATGGGAGTGTCCCTATGTGGTCTATGTGTAATGTATCTAGAATGTAATGCAATTATTTGTGAATGACCTCACATTCTCCTCCATATTTTCCATACTATATTGTTCTTTCAATTTCTCCATGGTTTCCTTTGCGCCAAAATGTCCTACATCGTGAGCTCTTCTAATCATCTCAATTTGCATGCGTTTCGGTGTCATTAATTTTCTCTGATTCTCAACCTCTTCGAAAACTAACTATTTGTCTAGGGAGAATGTTTTATAAGATCCGTTTTCCAAGAGAGCTCGAATCGCGACTAATCTCTCGTCTTTTTTCGGAACTGCACGCAACCGTTCCGTAATCTTGTCATGCATCACAAGAATGCTATTCATTCTGCTCAACGCAGAGGTTGTTGAAATGCTGAATAATCCGTAACTATTTCAAACGGTATTCTCTGGAAATGTACTTTGAACCTCTCTAACGCTTTGATTATCGCAACGGCTTCTAATTCATAACTATGATAGTTCTTCTCAGATTTGGATGGTTTCCCACTTAGATAATATACCCGATGAAATTGGTTATCTTCGCATTTTTGCATGAGAATCGCGCCATAACCGTCCTTAGACGCGTCCGTGTGTAACTCCGTTTCTCTATTCTGACAGTAAATTTTTGATATATTCGGTCCCACCAGTGCTTGTTTCAGTGTCAAAAATGCTTTTTCTTGCTCTTCATAAAGGATAAACTTCTCGTTTTTCCTGAGCAAATCACTCAGAGGTTTAGCTATTTCAGTGTATCCGGGTATGAATTTTTTTATATATCTGGCTAAACCAAGGAATACTTGCTTTTGCGTTCTAAGTGTTTCGTAACTTAATATATCCTTATTTTTTTCCGGTGATGGGATTATCGTTCCGTTTTCAATAATGTTTCCGAGGAACGTTACTTTTTTTTGCATGATTTGACATTTTTTCCAGTTGAATTCTAAACCGTGCTTGCTTGCGATCTCGATTACGATTTCCAATCTTTCTAATGCTTCTCTCATACTCTGAGCCTTAATGAACATGTCATCCATGTATATTTTGAGGATACCTTTTCCAATCAAATGAATAAAAACATAGTAAATATATAATTGCTATTGATTTTTCAGCTTGCGATTTTTTCGTAAATATACGACTGAGATCCTGCATATACGCCTATCGATGGCTTTGTTATTCCCTCATCTTGATTACTGTTCTACGGTATACCTTGATGAATCTCAAAAACAAAAACAAAGAGTACAGGTGCTGCAAGATTCATGTGTGAGATATGTATTTAGTGTGAAGAGGGACGAACACATCACTCCTTATAAGGCCAAGCTAGGCTGGATGCACACGGATATTAGGAGGGAATATTTCATGGCTGTACTTTTGTGTGCATTCAACAGCCGGGATACCTCTCGAGCCTCTTTACAAGGTACGTGTTTACTAGGCCTTCCAGGGGTGATGCACTGGAACTCTCAGTCCTCAAAATTAGGAACGTTTTTGTAATAAATCCCTTCGAGGTGCAAGTAGTACACCTTTGCAACTCCCTTCGCATCTCAGATAGAAACTTGCCGTTCTCATCAAGTTTCAAGCGAGGAAAATGACTGATATTTTGTAAAATGCCAGACGGAGAGAAGTCATGCACATCAGACGCGCGGTAAAGCAGAGAGCTATCGTGCATCCATTCTGCGCGATATACGCGCAGAAACGACACCTCAGACGCGCATCACTGCACATTCGTCGTGCATGGAGCGTGGACGTCTTTCGCCGGTCATTTCTGCGTATCCTACGCGCACAGTTCTAGAGCGACCTGCTTGGGTTTGTTACGAGGGTGCTCTCCACGTATTTTTTCTTGGACAAGTTAACCCTGGACCTAAACGGTGTCCAGGTAGTCAGTGTACCCGATGACGCCGTTCCACGGGTGCGCTCCTGGTATTTTTCGTTGAAGTACCTTACCCTGGACCCGAACAATGTCCAGGTGGTCAGAGTACCCGATGACGATGTTCCAAAGGTGCGTTCCTGGAGTTTTTGCTTGAGGAAGCTCACCCTAGACCCGGATGATGTCCAGGTGGTCAGGGTACCCGATGACGGTGTTCCAAGGGTGCGCTCCTTGTATTTTTCGTTTGAGTACCTAACTCTGGACCCGAACGATGTCCAGGTAGTCAGGGTACCCGATGACGGTGTTCCAAGGGTGCGCTCCTGGAGCTTTTGCTCGTGGAAGCTCACCCTGGACCAGGACGATGTCCAGGTGGTCAGGGTACTCGATGACGGTGTTCCAAGGGGGCACTCCTGGAATTTTCGCTTGAAGCAGCTGACCCTGGACCCGAACGATGTCCAGGTAGTCAGAGTACCCGATGACGGTGTTCCAAGGATGCGCTCCTGGAATTTTCGCTTGAAGCAGCTGACCGTGGACCCGAACGATGTCCAGGTAGTCAGGGTACCCGATGACGGTCTTCCAAGGGTGTGCTCCTGGAGTCGTCTCCTGCGTATCCTACGCAGTGTGACCGGCGAAAGACGTCCATGCTCCATGCACAACGAATGTGCCAGTGATGCGCGTCTGAGGTGTCGTTCCTGCGCGTATATCGCGCAGAATGGATGCACGATAGCTCTCTCCTCTAATGCTCGTCTGACGCGCGGGTCTGCGCGTCTGTCGTGCATGACTTCTATCCGTGCAATTTTGTATATTTCGTGCAATAAGACATCTCTATTTCTCTCTTTCTCTCTCTCTCAAAAATATCCATACATAATATTATTGATTTATAAGATACATGGATAGTTATGAATGGATACTTGATACTATTTGTGATTTAGTGTAAACTCTCTCTTCTCATATCGTTTTATTATTGTGAAACCTCATACAATTTCCCGTATAATTATTTTATGGGGGGGGGGGTTGGTCGCTTGATGAAGTTATTTTAAGTTAGGTTACAACATTAGTTCCTATCGGATTCATTAAAATGATATTTTCCATTTTTATTTGATTCCGAAACGTGAACTCTATTTGATTATATTCTTTATATTCCTTTAATCTGAACAAGACAGAACAAACATTTGAATTTGTTTGAGTGAATTGCTATTCTATTATTCCCGCAAAACGAAGAAAAATCAATTTCTGCTGAATACTACTTTAGCATTTAATATGTTATCGCCGCCGTATTTATTGAATAATTAAGGGGAAGTTCTCGTGGAGCCATTTTAAAAAATCAATTTTTTTTTTGCTGATTTTGATACCTTATGATGTGTAGAATATGCCCCTAAAAGCGTGTGACCGCAATATATTTTTTAAGAATGTTATAGCTTAATAATCAACCTATGATTAACGTTATTGTTAAGGTTAACCGAATCTTTAAACGCGTTTATCTCAAAACGATTTTTTTTCAAACTGGTGGGAATCGTAGCTCAAAAACTAATCAAGAGATCGACTTGAACCTTTTTTTATTTTGAAGGCAATTAAATTTCTGGGAGCTTATACCTATAAAACCATTCATTTTGTTATTACTCTTTATCTATATATCTTAATTTATTATGAATAAGGCTCAGAGCATGATAACAATATAGGTAAAGCACACCCGAGGTGGTTAAGCTCGTGTGCACGGGAATGGGAACTTTAGCTGGGAACAGTGTGGCGAGTAAATAGTCACAGGTTCTGATGAATACTATATTTATTGACTAAAAATTAAAGGAAGATTCTACACATGAAGCGACGAGCCTCGGGTCGCGTCTCGCGGGCTGGAGCGAGAGAGAGCATGGAACACGAGTTGGCCGGGAGAGAGAGAGATGGTAATTGGAGGCGGCACTCACTCGGCGTTGCGATTACGGCTTGCTCCAGTTATTCGGCCGCGCTGGTCCGCAGGTCGGCTCCCGGCGCAAGGATGGCGAGGTCGGCGACGAGGGGGAAATCGGTTGTCGTTTCCTAGGGCCGCGATAACACCTTTGGTGCTCTCTTGTTTACAGGGCACGTGTTATCGCCTCTCACTCCCTCTCTCTCTCTCTCTCTCGGAACAGGATCTCCTCATTCAGCGTATCCTCAATACGGGAATCAGATACATCTATGGTGTAAAGAGGCACGAGCACATCACTCCTCACAGGCGTCAGCTCGGCTGGCTCACTAGTTCTGGACGCAGGGAGTATTTCTCTGCTTGTACTGTCTATAAAATCCTCGCAAGTGGCAGGCCATCCTACCTTGCGAATCGCTATCAGCTCTACACTAGCCAGAGGCCTGTAAGGGGTGTGTGTCAAAGGCCCCTTGTCGTCCCTCCGTTCAGACTTGAGTCGACCAGGGACTCATTCTACATTAGTTCGACCTACATTTGGAACAATCTCCCTAGTCATATTCGCTCCATCAACTCATTTGCCATGTTCAAGCACCACATTTTCAAATATATTTTTGACCGTGAAGGTATCACTCTTAGATCTTAAGACATTCCATTTACCCCATTTATATACTGTTCTTCACGCAACCTCACTGCACCCGTTCACACTAACACACTTACCGTTACCATTTCGCCTACTATTAGTCATTTCTGTATTTTATCTTATTTTTGTTGTAATTCCTTATGCATACTATATTTCATTTTTTATATTATTGTACAACATAATGTACATAAATGAACGTATCTAATCTAATCTAAAATCTAATCTAATCTCTCTCTCTCTCTCTCTCTCTCTCTCTCTCTCTCTGAACCCTCGGCTCATCGTATATGACCCTCCAGTCTAACTAGACAAGGATATGATCGAAAATCATCTAATTTCCCAAAATTTGCCCGATGCGAACGCCAATTATATGAAGCCAGTTTTCTTATATCCCCCAGGGAATAAAAAGTATCGATCCTGTGTCATCGAGACACCACCGGAAATTCGAATTTCCCTTCTTAACCGCCGGAAATTTAACATCCTTTAGTCTTCATGCCGTATCTAGAGGAGTGCAATTAGGCCGAAAATCGTAAAAAAACCCGAAAACGTGGCTTGGTCTGGATTTTTTTTGAAATCGCTTCATTTTCGCCTCCACATTAAAACTGGTTCTAAACAAAGTCCTGAAAAGTTGCGGAAAATTGTAGGGAAAATGAAGAAAATTGAAAAATGACTGTTTTTTCACATTTCAGTGCTTAACTTTTTTTAGAGAGACTTTTCGAAAAAATGTGTAATGTAAAAAGTTGTTTGTATTAAAATTCCCTATAGAATAAGCCCTGTTGAGTTACGATTCAGTAATTAGGATAGTCATAAAACCCCGATTACATGGTGAGACACGAAAAAATTGAATCAATGGAAAAACACATTTTCCATGCATCAATATTGATGAAAATTCGTGAATAGAATTCTTTTATTGTTGTTTTAATACACCCATAAGCCGTCTGCGATTGGTCTATAATTTTCCGAAATACGGGTTTTTCAAATTTGGATTTCATCGCTCAATTACGCAAAAATGAAGATATGTTTTTAGATGAAACTTTTTTCAAAACGTCCGTGAGATAGCCAGCTATCATATCTAATATTAATGTTACACTAATTTTAACAAAAAAAATTTTAATGAACTTTATATGTTTGATTGGGTTTCTTGCGTCTACGATTTTCTCAAAATAACTGCATTTTCTCGGGAACAAGCTCATCAATTGGAATGTAATTGGTGTCAATTGAAAGCTAATAAGATTTTGCACATTTTGAGCACAAAGTCATTACTCTACTGTGCTTGTGTCGCGAGCTATCTTTTTCTAAAGTTTTCAATAGTTTTTAGGTTATGTATTGTATATATATCAACGTGGCGCGACTCATTCGAAAGATAGGAATTAGTTGCAATGATGTGATGTAAAATAAAAGTCCTGATTCACGATTCATTGGTAGAAATATATGAAATAGCGCGCCACGCACCAGTTTTCTCGAGCGTAACTGCCGGAATGACGGAGTAGAGGCGTGGTGGGGGAGAAAAACCGTCTGCTAGGCGCCAGTGGGAAACTAATTTCGCGTGTTTCTAATTAGCCGATCGACTATTAATCTCTATATTTCTGTAACTATGAGTCGTATCTTCATGTTTAACCACTTAATTTGGGGTAGCTCGTCAAGCTGAAGTCAAATTTCATGACATACAGTTATTTCGAGGACATCATATAAGTAAAAAAAGTAATCAAACATATAAAGTTTATTAACATTTTTCTTCACTAAAATTAGTGTAATATTAATGTTCGACATGATAGCTGGTTATCCCACGGACGTTTAAAAAAAAGTTTCATCCAAAAACATATCTTCATTTTTGCGCAATTAAGCGATAAAATCTAAATTTGAAAAACCCGTATTTCGGAAAATTATGGACCAATCACAGGCGGCTCAGGGGTGTATTAAAACAACAATAAAAGAATTCTATTCACGAATTTTCATCAATATTGATGCATGGAAAATGTCTTTTTCCATTGATTCAATTTTTTCGTGTCTCACCATGTAATCGGAGTTTTATGACTATCCTAATTACTGAATCGTAACTCAACAGGGCTTATTCTGTAGGGAATTTTAATACGAACAACTTTTTACTTCACACATTTTTTCGAAAAGTCTCTCTAAAAAAAGTTAAGCACTGAAATGTGAAAAAACATTTTTCAATTTTCTTTATTTTCCCTACAATTTTCCGCAACTTTTCAGGACTTTGTTTGGATCCAGTTTTAATGTGGAGGCGAAAATGAAGCGATTCCAAAAAAAACCCAGACCAAGCCACATTTTGGGGGTGTTTTTCACTAATTGCACTCCTCTAATCGACGATCTTACAATGATAGCCCAATGTTTCAAGTGCTGTGGTTTCGGACATGTAGCAAAAAATTGCACGAACAGCGTTACATGTGGCAATCGCGCCGGCGAACACCATACGAGCGAATGCACTACGCCAAACAGTTTAAAATGCACCAATTGCGCGAATAATGCAAATCTGCAAGCCAACCGCTCAGCGTACAACAAAGCGAAATTTCCCATGCTCCATCGCAAAATCGAGCCTAAAATCTCTATAATTATTTTTTAACGTCCACATATTTCAACCGACGAATAAATTCGGGCTTGGTAGACTATCCCAAAGTGATATTGCGAGAAAAAAATTCCACGCTCCCCGGGCTGGTTTATCGCTAGATTATATATGTGTCTCCAATATCGGAAAAGTCATATATTTCAACTGAGAAAATGAGTACTCTATACATATCGGAACACGATACTCTTATTACCATTACACCTTGTATTTCCCTGTCCCCGACTGTACCCCGAGAACTATCACATCACGTGATTTTCGTAATTTTGACGCCGATAACTTTATGAATGACCTGCGAGCGATCGATTGGCGAATTGTCACACTCGCTCCATGCCCGCATATGGAAGCCGAAAATTTCACAGCAGTATTCATCAAGGCCTTTGACCTTCATGCCCGATTCCGAACCCGTGTAATTAGAACACAACAATATCCCTGGACCACTAACGAAATCGAAGAACTTCGACACCAGCGTAATGTCTCCCATCGTCTAACAAAAGCCGCTCGTCTAAAATTAGTGCAGTCATTGGTATTCCCATACTTCGACTACGGCTCCAGCTTGTTTATCGGTCTCTCTGCAGAATTGACCAGGATGTTGAGTAGGTGTAAAAATGCGGCCCTGCGTTACGCAACTAGACTCGACAGATTCTCACACATATTGTCTGTATACAATAATCTTGGCCTTCTCACTCACTCAGCGCGAAATCTGTTTAATTTACAATGCATTGTTGCGATTACTCTTAGGCAAGAGGAACCCCTATATCGTACGAATACTCATTTAAGATTAGCGCCTGTATAAATTGGAATAAGCTACCGATTGAATTGCGTAATCTCTATAGGCACCCAGTACTTTTGAAACACAGACTACGCGAATTTTTACTCACGTGCCGCACAACATAGCCGCAATATTAGTTTAAGTAGTGATATTAGTAGTAGTAACAGCAATAATTTCAGCGCGTCCAAATGTAACAGTAGTAATAATAATTTCAATAATTTTAATAATAATTCTAGTCATAATAATACTGTAAATCCTGACGCAAGCTCTGCTGGCTACAGTTTGTCAAAACTAGTTGAAGCATCGACCGCGAAAGGTACGATGCTCTCGGCCGTTGTCAGCCTCACTGACGGTACACAAGAACTGATTGAGCGAGAATGTGCGGGACAACGATCGCTCATCTCTGGCGGGCTTGACTCACTCAAAGCGTCGCTGAATCTCATCCCAGTACTAAGTGAAAGTGTTACGCTGCTGATTTACGTGTGTCAGAGCTTGAGCGGCTCGTGGAAAAGCAGAATCTAGTACTGGATGATTCTGCAAAATCTATCTCTGCGCTTCTCGCTCAAAACAGCACACTTCTTGAATACATTAAAAAGACAAACATACAAAACACTACAATAATTCAAAAAATAGAAAACATAGAATCCCATACACAACACACAGTCACTAGTTCCACACATAGCAAACACACCAACCCCAGGCTCACAATGGCCGACAATGACAAGGACAATGACAATGACAGTGACAACGGCAATGACGGCGACGGTTTGGTGGGCTGCGCTACCGCTGAAATAAATAGTTCTAGTCATAATAGTTATAAGAGTAGTAATAAACACAGAATGTCGGCCATTATTGTGCAATTGAAAAGCTCTGACCTCAAAAGAAAAATTTTACTTGAAAAACAAAAGAACAGGCCTAAACACCAGCGACTTGGACTAGTCACTTCATGATGCGAGCAAGTTCAAGCACGTTATCCATTCTGCTGTTTTCATCAATGAATTTCTATCATCAGTCACATACCAAAGATTATCTAGTCTCCGTGGATTTGCTAAGCCCCTAGGTATTAAGTTTGCATGGTACAGGATCAGCAGGACGAGCGGTGGGAGACAAAGTGTTTCCAGTTGAGAATGAAGCAGACCTCAGAGTTGTTGCCGTAACAACCCTAGATAGAGGCTCTCGCCCGACTGAGAATTGACTCTCAAATGAGGAGCGGGATCCTGTCGTCGCCTCGGGGAAATTGAGAGCGGGCTTTCACAATGTTAACTCTCTTAGAGCTCACATTAATCAAGTTCGCCAGTTTCTGAGTGAGAATCCGTCCTACCACCTCTATGGTATTGCGGAGTCCTGGCTGGGTCCCGACGTTCCGGATGAGGTTGTTCAGGTCTCTAATCACAAATTGATTAGAAATGACCGTAACACGATTGGCGGTGGGGTTGCACTGTACGTCCGGGACTTTTACACGGTTGAGTTACTAGCATCGTCGAACACCACTGGACCAGGTAAACCCGGTATACCTGAGTACCTTCTTTGCTCACTGCAACGCGGCAATTTCCAACCAATCCTTGCTGCGGTCATCTACAGGCCTCCTCACGTTGCCTTCGCCAAAAATCCTTCGCTGATTAATGACTTGAAGGCACACTGCTTTGATTTCAGCGACTAGTTTGTGATGGGGGATCTAAACTCCGATCTTCTTTCTGACAGTGATTCAAAATTTGTTCGCAAATTAACAGATGAACTGTCGTTACGTCTGATCCAGCATGGGGCTACGCATATGAACCCTACGTCTTGCACATGGATTGACGTCATGCTGGTGGACGACAATGACATAATCACCGACGAACGCAACTTCCCAACTCCCTTTCGCAGTAAACATCACATTATCCATGTTGAACTTAACATTCAATAGCCCAAGGAGAGGCCGGGCTCCTTCAAATACATCAATTTCAAAGGTATTCGACAGGAAGACCTGGTTTCTACCTTAAAACTATGTGACTGGGGGCTGCTTGACCATGAAGACGTGGAAGACATCGACTCTGCACTTGACTGTATCAGCTGCAATCTCACGAAGGCTCTTGATGAGCTGGCTCCTCTCAAAGAGTTTAAGCTCAGAAAGAATAAGCTGCCGTGGATTGATGCTGAGTTAAGACTGTTATACAAAAAAAAAACAGACGCGACTTACAAACGTTACATTCGCACAGGGGACGAGAATCTGCTCGCTGAATTTCAGAGGTTGCGCGATATTTCCGACAGCAAAACAATTCAGGCCCATACTGAGTTTTTCTCGAGTAAACTGTCTGAAGCACTCGACAATAACACGGTTTGGAAGGAACTGCGTAACCTAGATCTTCTGCCTAAGCAAAAGGAGGACTTAAACGGGATCTCGCCGCAAGAGCTGAACACTCATTTTGCCAAGGTGTCCATCTCACACAATGAGAATGCTTCGATTTATCAGGATATTATATCTCCCGCTTCTGAGGAAGATGGCTTCCGTTTCCAAAAAATCAATATTAATTATGTCATCCTGAGCATTTCTCATTTCACTTCCCAATCAGTTGGTGACGATGGCATACCGCAGAGTACCATCCTTAACGCTCTGTCTGTGATTGGTAATAAAATTGTTCAACTCCTCCCTGCGCAAAGGAATTTTCCCGTCATCCTGGAAAAAGACTTATGTTCTTCCTCTAAAGAAGAGTGCTCTCCCGTCGTCGCCGTCTGATTTTCGTCCTATTGCCCTTCTAAGTTTCCTGTCTAAGGTACTTGAGAAGATAGTTCATGACCAAGTCATGAGTTACCTTACAACTAACAACATCCTTGACCCTAGACAGGCAGGTTTTCGTCCTAACCACTCTACGCAGACAGCACTACTGAGACTAACAGAAGACAAAAAAAAGGCATGGACAAGAAAAAACTGACGCTACTTCTACTTTTCGACTTCAGCAAAGCCTTCGACAAAATTTCTCATTCAAGAATGTTGAAGCGGCTTAAGGACATTGGCTTTGCGAGGGCTGCTCTCTCGTGGTTCCACTCATATCTTACGGATAGACAGCAGATTGTTATAACGAAAAGTTTTGGCAAGTCATCGTGGCTTACCACGAATCTTGGGGTGCCACAGGGGTCAGTCCTCGGACCGCTTCTCTTCTGCATTTACATTAATGACCTACATGACGTACTTGACATTGAAGGCATTGAGCGTGTGCTTTATGCAGATGACTTACAAATATATACTCAGGTTACACTTGACAGACTGGCTGAGGGTATAGCATTGCTGGAGAAGGCGGCTGTGGCCGTGTCGGCGTGGGCCGGCGCTGCTAAGCTGGTGCTCAATGCCGGAAAAACTCAGGCCATCGCATTTGGGTCTGGACACTATATCGGTCTTCTGCACGAGGAGGCACTCTACGCATCTGGCATTGGGATCGGTGGAGTTCGCGTGCCATTCTCTGGCACGGTCAAGGATCTCGGCGTGGTGCTTGACGAAACCCTATCTTGGCGTCAAAACACTGATGCAGTCACAAAAAAGTTCAATCGAACCATGTATAGCTTGCGATATTTTCGTAAATACACGACTGAGATCCTGCGCACACGCCTATCGATGCTGTTGTGTCGCTCTGCTGTTCCTTCATCTTGATTACTGTTCTGCGGTATACCTCGACTCATCTCAATAACAAAAACAAAGAATATAAGTGCTACAAAATTCATGTGTGAGATATGTATTTGGTGTTAGGAGGGACGAACACATCACTCCCTACAGGGCTAAGCTGGGCTGGATGCGCACGGATATTAGGAGGCAATATTTCATGGCTGTACTTTTGTACAAGATCCTGCGCATCCGATAGCCAGAATACCTTCTGAGCCTGTTCACTAGGTATGTGTCCACTAGACTCTCCAGGGGTGATGCACCGGAACTCTCAAGACCCAAAATGACGAGCAGTTTTGGAATAAATTCCTTCCAGGTGCAAGCGGCACAACCTGTGGAACTCCCTACGCTCCTCAGACAGAAACTTGCCGTCCTTATCTAGTTTTAAGCGTTCCGTAAAGTCCTATTTTTTAGAATTATCAGAATGACCTTTGCATTTTTCTGTTTATAAGAATAGACACGTTATCTGTGATAACTCGTTCGCATAAATTGATGATGACTAGTAAATTAGTACTCTGACACTTTATCTGTGATGAATCGCTGTATATGTATTTTTTTACGACGTTGACAAGGATGATATGTGAAATAATTTTATAAGAATGACTTATATTTTAAAGAAACGACTTATATAATGTAAAATACCAATTTTTGTATTTGTATACAATAAATCATATCTATCTATCTATCTATCTATCTCTCTCTTACCTTTATCGACAGCGTTGGCTCTCTCGCTGGGCGCTGAAACACAACTTAACAATATAAATATAAGGCGTATTATACTGCCTGATGAGGAGAGATCTCACAGCGTCTGATACAACGAAAAGTTATGATTAATCACCAGTGACAATGTTTAACAAGAAAAAAATGAAGTTATCTAGAATTGAAATTCAGATCTGAAAACTTATTCAAACAAGTATTTCATAGCAAAATAAAATTATATTCGTTTTTTTCAAGTTGTACTTGTTCGTTGAGGAAAAAAAATGATTCAAAATTTCATGTGTATATAACCTTGTTTAGAATATAAAAGAAGGGTTAACTTACTACTTATTTGAGTGCGGCGTTTCTGTAAGCTTAACGTGGATGGTGTGCACTTCACTATACTACACTATACTATACATTATGAATCAGTACACTGTCCAACCCGATTTCTGGGACTGCTTAGCTATACCGTTAGTTCAATCCGTCTGTGAGTCGGGTTGTTGGACTCGAACCGCCTGTTGACTGGACGTATGGTTATTCGACAAACAATCGAAAGCTCTTCCTTTTCTGGCTGGGTTGAGTGTTTAGCAAACAACCGTGAGACTCATCTTGTCTCTGGACTGGCACGTGACACCTGAAACAACTTTTGCGGCCTCTAATTTCTTCGTGTAAAGAAAGAGGTCTACAAAAGTAAAATTGCTGCTCGATGTTCCTCGATGACGAAATTGTATGCGTGGACCACCGATGTCACCAATTTAGTGGCGCAATTTTTTTTCCGAATGTAGTATCACAAAATGTACATAGAACTTCCAAGTTCAAACGCACGTGTTAGGCTGTGGGGATTTGCCGACGTCGGAGTCACCAATGTGGGGATTTGGCACGGTGTTGCCTGAGCTCCCACGAGTTTTGCGTATTGGCTAGGAGTTAGTTCCGAAGAATAGACTTTGATTAAAGATTTGATTGCTTATCTTTTGGATCTTCACTTCAACTGATACTTTTCTAGCCAGTTATTTGATTTCTAAACGTTTAATATCCACAGTCGTTTATCCTAACTTTTTTATTTTATATATATATATATATATATATATAGTATCCAACTGGTATGATAATCCTACTATACAATAATATTTTTCAAATAACTCTTAATTCTTGTAGTCGCCAATGTTAAGATGGGAAAGTACCAAGTCACAAACTCATCTCAAATGTTATAGAAATGGTGGAAATAAAATAAAATACACCATTAACAATTTTCTTCCTCACGCGTGAATATTGGGGATTGTCGTCGGGAAAATATGCGGCGATCTGCCGGCGAATTGCTGCGCTCGTTGGGGGCGGCCGGACCTTGTGCCGTGCAATGCGCGCCCCTTACCTATTGGCTGGCGCTCGCCACTGCAGGTTCTTCCCGGTGATGCTCGTCCGGATAGCTCAGCTTATTCTCGGCGAGCAGAGGGCTCACGGAGACCGCGGAGAGGGGATGGGTTAGATCGTGAAAAAGCTAGGCTCGATACGCGAGAAGACGAAAGACTCGATCGAAAACGTAATAGGATTTATTAAATGAAAAACTGACTAATCTACAGTGCCTGGCAGTGCTAAAGCTGCCAGGGATTTCGCGCGCTCGCGTGAGTTGATGGCCGATTTCACGTTTGTCGCCCACGTGGCGACCGCTAACAAAGGCGCGCTGCTGTCCTTGCCCGCGAAAGCTTGGGCGTACAAGTAGGAATTACGGTGCTGTACTGCACGGCTACGACGCTGTCCGGATGCTCTGCACACATGGACGGCGGCTGGGTTGAGGAGGCTTCCTCGTGCACAAGCGGCGGGTGCACGCTTGTTTCTCGGAAAAGTTCGGTTTCGGGCGGCGGATCGCTGGCCAGCGGACTCGCACGAAGGCACCACATAAAGTGCACGCGCGATTCTCGAGGCTTTCCGAGACGAGTGATCACAGCCGACGAGGTTACGGGTGCGGTGATCGCGGATGATGCTCTCGTCTGGAAAGGCGCGGAGTTGAAAATCCGAGAAAAGCGTGGTACGTAGTGCGGGTCGCATGTTGCTCGCTAGCTGGTAGCGTTCGAATTGGCCGGCATGGCGCGCGTCGGCCGGCCTGTGCGCGACCGCGAGTCCCGCACGGCGTATCATGTATCGCGCGGGCCCCGCTCACTCGCTCTCGATATGCGGGGCTCGGGTGCTCGCGTGGCTTATGCCGGGCATGCCGCTATTGCCGGTTGAATACGGTTTTTCGACGCGAGATAGAGATTTAATAGAGATTTTTACCAATGCACTATCGTTTTATATTCCAGTTCATTTTATCAGTCATGAGACAGGAATGTAATGGAATCTATAATCAAATACCAAGTATCCTACTGGTGTGATTATCATTTTATCCTAATCTATTGAATGTATGTGAGAAAGAAATAATGATACGATTTTTCTCTGACTTATGTTTTTCTGTTACAGATTTTAAATTAATGAATCCCATATATCCAATGAATACAACATTATTCAAATGTAATATGTTATTTTCTTGTCAATACAGATGTATCACTTTCATGTTTTCTTTTCATATGCACTATCATATTATATTCCAGTTTATTTTTTCAATGATGTCAAGAGAGAGTAGCAAGATCTAGCACTAACCGACAATTATCCCATTGTGTGATTAACCCTATACAAAACTGATATTTTTTCAAAGTAAACCTTAAAGCAAATGTTGCATGATCTTTTATCAAATATCAAAGCACTCTGGATCAATTTACCCATGTTCGGATAGAAAGTACTGAAATCACAATTCTACCTCAGTATTGAATGCATCATAATTTGAAATGGAATAGAATACTCTATAATCAAAATTTTCTTCCTCATAGTATGAATAACATACAAAATGCTGATCAAAAACGGCCGGAAAAGCATGAAAATTTTGGATAAAATTTGATGCTCAATGTTTCTTGAATCCACATTTCTGCAATTAACATAAATAATCAATTCACATTCTCTATCCTGAACATATGGCATGTAAAGTCAGAACCAATACACTCTTCATCGAGAAACTGTGAAACAACGGACCCGAAAATAAAAGCTGGCATATAATATGATAGTATATATGAAAGGAAAACCATGAAAGTGATACATCTGTATTTACCGAACAATATCATATTACATTTCAATAATATTATATTCATATGATATATGGGGTATACATCTGCAATCCCAAAAAGTATATTAGATTTGGATCATATTATCAGGTGGCGCGTCAGCGCCACCGACGACAAGTATGCGCAGCAAGCGCTCGTGGCAGAAAAGTTTCATCAAAATCGCTCTGGTTATATTTGAGAATAGAAGATTGAGTCGGCTAGCAGACGGAGTGCGCGAGAGACTTGAAAATTAGTCAACATTCAAGATTTCAAGAGTACGCTATAGATATACAAGCGAGCGAGCGAGCGAGCGCCAGCGCACAGTGGGGCCAAACAGGTTGAAAATAGGCGAAATTAATCTCGTCCTGGATTTGCTACGAAAAACAAAAAATCTTTTTGGGTTTTCTTCAGAAATCCCCACAGTAAAAGAAAATCGATCCCCCGACTTGCTACACCAGTAAACTACGACGTTCTGATAGGGTAAAGATGATCTTCTCAACTCTTCTCCAGGCTGAAGCATTTTTTCCAAGAATCCGATAAACAATATATGGCTTATAGGGTTTTTGGGTCCGCTAAATTCGAATTTGCCATTAATTTTGCAAAATTAATTTGTTCAAACAATTTTTTTAAATAAATTATTGCAAAATTGATTTTTATTGTAAATCAAATACCAAAATCAGATTCTTCGTAAAAAAACACGTGCAAAATGGTAATTATTGCTGTCAAAATATATTTCGACATTAAAAATTTATTGAATAAACCAATTTTCAAGTTTAGCAAATGTTTCCATAAGAATGTGATATTTGACATTACATACACAGTTGATATCAAATTTTTTCCTCACAGCATTTTTCGAAAAGGATTAAATTTTTCAATACTATGTAATGGAATTACCGAAACTTACTACAAGTAGTCATTGTGTTGGAAAACAATGAAAGTATGTTTTGAATATTATGGAAAATACTTGTTCTGAAAAGTTTGTCTCTTCTATCCTCAGGATTGGTATTGTTTGTGACAAATACCCAGAATCCTCTGTGAGTGAGTGGCAGAGTCCGTCACTATTCCAGCCGGACAGTCAGTCAGTCGTGGTATATCGATGAGATAACTTTATTATCCGTAACGTTGAGGATATTAGTTTCGTTTGTATTTCAAAAATTATTTACAAGGGGGATCACCATGGATATTGTTATTCAACGCCGCGAACTATTGTACGCAATGAACTTTCAACGTTGCATTAGTGCAAACCACAAAACAGCTGCTATTGAATATACTTTAACTACTCGCGGTGTGAATTCCGATGGGAGAAAGACAGTTTCGAATTATCTTGAGAAGAGATTTTTCAATCACGTTCAAGAAAAACTCAAGAAACTCCCAAAAAATAAGAGGAATCTCCAATAGTTTTCATACAAGTACGATGAGTGGTGCGATCAGTATATAAATATGAAGATAGACGCATCAAACATTATTCCCAACCACGATCGAAATGGTAATGAATTGAGAAAAATGAGTATTCCCTGATAACCAATTCAATATTCCCTGATAACATGAGTATTTCCTGATTGATATAAATTATAAATCAAAACGGATAATGAACTGTTAAAGTGCTTACGTGCCAACAGTCTTTCCATATGGATCAATGCTAAACAGTTCGTTTCCCACGGAAAAAAATGTTATCATAAATGAATGACAAAAAATGTATGTACAAAAACAACGCTTGTGCGTATGATTGGAGAGATGCTATCATGATGATGAATCATGAAGATCATTTTCAGATCTATATTTGAATATCATTATAAACCTACTTCGGTATATAATTATGATGTGAAAAAAATCAAATTTGAGATGCTTTTGTGACACATTTGTTTAGATGAGGCAGAATTCTTTTGAGGGATAACACTTTTCTTGAGTCCAAAAAAAGACCGAACTTTGATAATCATTTTTGAGAGTATGGGTAGGATAGCATATCATTTGAAAGGATTCATTCAACATACGTCGGTGTATGGAAAACTATTTCATTAGAAGAAAAAACCCAATAAGTTTCATCATTTATAAAAGAATATCTTTGGAAATCTATCGGGAAATTTTCAAATTGATTTTTTTGAAGTAGTGCACTCATGAAAAAAATGTTCGTTATCGGAAAAAGAATTAACAGTAATTATTCCATAGAAAATGAGTTTTCATTTAATCAAAACACGGATATGTACTTGCAAAAAAAATGTTACTGTGAAGCTACTATCAAATTTTTAAATCAATCTATTCCTCGGTATTAGAGTAATCTGTCTTCCTGTTTGAAAATGTGATATTGAGAAAAACACGCATCGGACATATAGTCCTGGAGCTAGCCCCCTTCCCATTGGCCAGAGAAGGTCCTCGGTAGATAGATAATGAATCTTATGTATTTTTCTCCGTAGAATCCGAATTTGTTGGTTTGAAGTCTGTAAAAGCTGTACAATTTGTTTAAACCACAATTGTTTAAACAAATAAGAAAATAACACTTTTTTGGTTCGGAAAAATTGTTTTCTTAAAATTTAGCTCATATAAAGAAGAAAAGTTCCCATGCACCATCTATGAATAATGCTTGTATCTCAAATTATAAATTATCACAAGTTGAAAAATACCACTTTTTGGTGGTCTTTGTTGCTCTGCCATGGCAACAACAAAAAAATATTCATGAATCTGAAGATGTTTTCTAATACAATTTCTAACGTAGAATTCGAATATGAACTTGGTTTTTCCAATAACAGCGAGGAAATCCGAATAATCAATGATTCATCTTGCCATGTTGTAGCTCAGTATACGCTTGACTCCCGCTACTGGACTAATGCACTGAATATCATACCCATGGGCTAATTATGAATAAACGGATGTTTTCTCATGTATTTTTTCCCGTAGAATCCGAATCTGTCGGTTTAAAGTCTGTAAAAGCCATACAATTTGTTTAAAACGCGATTGTTTAAACAAATAAGAAAATAACACTTTTTTGGTTCGGAAAAATTTTTTTTCTTAAAATTTAGCTGATTAGAAGAAGAAAAGTTCCTATGCACCATCTATGAATAATGCTTGTATCTAAAGTTATAAATTATCACAAGTTGAAAAATACCACTTTTCGGTGGTCTTTGTTGCTCTGCCATGGCAACAACAATAGAATATTTATGAATCTGAAGATGTATTCTAATGCAGTTTATAACGTAACGTTTAACATATTGCTTCCTCAATTCTATTAGATCAACCAGTTGGTCGTCCAAGCCTGCCTAATGAGCTGTTAAGTCAAGAGACTTTGAGAAAAAGGCTTCATCATCAAGCAATGTCAGTAAATAGTGAAGAATCATTCAAAATAGCTGGAATAAATTGAAGTACGATGGAAATCGTGCCGGAGCCAAATTGCTTGGTATCATTATCGAACCAGACAATGCACAAGAACTTGTCAATCGTATGGCTAAACCTGAACCTAGTCAAATGTGTGCAGATGAAGCCTTAGCTCTTATGATACAGTTAAATTTGTCTAGAGAACAGTCTTGTATTATAACAGTCAGCTTTGAGTTACGGATTTTCAATTCTCCATGCACTATCCGAATGATGGAATTAGTTTCACATCTGTCTTATAAGATGCCCATCAAGCAGTGGAGAGCAGTATGTTATACATATATATTTACGTATCTAAACCAATTTTTTTTTAATTCACTAGTTTTTCTCCCTAAAATGATACTTTTCATGTTTTCGAAGTTTTGATCAGTAATAGTATATTACGCACCTGTGCAAGGTTAGGCTATTGCAGTACAGCAAACGTTTGCGACCATTCATTGCAAATGCCAGGGAGCAAAGTTAACGCTTTCTTCTTACTGTGACGAAAATACATTAATGCCCTCCCAAACGATTGAGTAATATGATCTTTTTTTCAATTTCGAATAGTGAAAAGTCCCTGAAGAGTTTTTTGACATGGTAATATTTAAACATGATAATTATTATTCCTTTCACATCAATTAATTACTTCATAGAGAACAGATCAAGAAAAAAAAATTGTCCAAGATAAAAGAATGGAGATACAAAAGCAGCTCAAACTTAAGCTACATATAACTGTTGATCAACCGAAACAAGGATCGGGCAACACTAATAATGGCAATATGGCCAGGAAATTTTTCGATGAGATTGATGTTGTTGCTGAAGTCACTGGTGAGATATTATTCACACAATAATTTGAATGTATCAATAATTCTTTGATGAATCTAAGTAAGATGAATCATAATTATTCATCTGGTTATGAAAAATACGCTGATCATTCAATCGTAATCAATGAAATATATTGCATGTACAATTATATATTTAATGTTTGTAAGTCATATGTTGGTATGAAATTTTATGAGAGATATCAATGTAGGACAAAATTTAATTTCAATTCATAATTCTTAATCTCTTTTCAAGACTATTGACTAATTTGATTCATTATTGATACTGTCATTATTTTCATTATGATTTTACTTGGTAGTACAAATAAAAGTGATATGTTTTCAAGGCTTCGACAGACAATTACTGAATAATTTCTACGTTATCTTATCGGTGATCTCGTCTGGTACACGATAGACACAGAAGCGTTTCGCATTTATTCCAAAAACGTAGCTTCACGATTTGTCAGGCTGTATCCATGGTATTACATGCCTACATCAGTGCATGTAATATTGACCCATGGGTATCAAATCATGGATTATTTGATGACACCAATAGGCATGCTTTCGGAGGAAGCTCAAGAAAGTCTGCATAAAACCATTAAAAAGTTGCGAGAAAATTTGACGAGAAAAACTTCAAAGTAATTTCATTCGATAGTTTATTTCTCATGAAAAATTTTCCATATATTGTATCAATAGATTGAATTTCGATATATTCAATAGGATCGACACTATGACTGATCTTATGCATCGCCTCTGCATGTGGTCTGACTTCAAAATATCTTCAATGAGAGTTATAAGACCAAAACCAGGTACTACCCCCCTCTCTGAAGAAATAGAAAAGCTTATCATAATAGAAAGAGACTCAGAAATTGAAGAAAATAACGATCTATCCCTAGATTCTGTTTTAGGAGAACTTTCCTTGGATGAATGTTCTGATGACGAATATTGAAAATTAAACTAGTGTTGAAACAAATTTTTCATCCCATGTCAACATCATCCGGAAATTATTTCTTTTCTGATACACCATCGATTCATATTGACTATCATAAGTCATAGTCTAAGTACCAATAAGCATTTGTGATGATTGAACAATTTGAAACATTTTTCAAAATTAAAAATTTGTTTATTCAATAAATTTTTGATGTTGAAACATATTTTGACAGCAATAATTACCATTTTTCACGTGCTTTTTTTACGAAAAATCTGATTTTGATATTTAATTTGCCATAAAAATCAATTTTGCAATAATTTATTTTAAAAAATTGTTTAAACAAATTAATTTTGACAAATTAATGGCAAATTCGGATTCAGCGCACCCAAAAACCCTTTAAACCATATATCGTTTATCGGATCCTTGGAAAAAATGCTTTGGCCTGGAGAAGAGTTGAGAAGATCATCTTACCCTATCAGAACGTCGTAGTTTACGGGTGTAGCAAGTCGGGGGATCGATTTTCTTGTACTGTGGGGATTTCTGAAGAAAACCCAAGAAGATTTTTTGATTTCCGTAGAAAATCCAGGACGAGATTAATTTCGCCCATTTTCAACCTGTTTGGCCCCACTGTGCAGCGGTGCCCACTGGTGAGAGGGTGACGGCCGGTGAGGTTGGTTACCACTGCGGCCGGTCGACTGCGTATGTATACTTATATTGCACGCTCTTGAGTGAGCTTAGCTGTGTACTGTGAGATCCGCTCAAGTTAGTTGCAGGTTAGCTCGCGCGGTCTGGTGCAGTCCAACGGAACAACATTATTATGTATACTAGTAATAATCTCTTTCGTGTGGATTTTAATTGAAAAATCTACAAAATATTATATAATCTTCAATATTCAATTCAGTTTTAATAAGTTGTACTTTTAATTTATTGTAAATAGATATCAATCGTCATCATGATGCATATAAATTATAGCCCTCCATCTTCTCTCTCGATCCATCACACCACATGTTCTTCAAATCATCATATTCTGAGTTGTTTATCAGATAGAAAATTGGAGAAAAATTGTTTTCGGCAACGCGGCAAGTTTTCTATGCCGTAAATCACGCGCCCGCGTCTATTTTTTTGGATTTTCCACCTCAGACTATGAAAGCGCTCATTTTCCTCTAAGAATCTGCAAGATCAAATTTTGAATAGATAACCCATTTATACTATTTTTTAAACGTTTTTCTGGAATCAAACGTCAAATAATAATTTTTATGGTCAATACGCCCCCACAATATCAATTCTTCCAACACATAGCCAAATCAAATTGTAGCTCTTGGCCTCCTCTTTCGACCCATCATACCAAATATCCTCCAATTCAGCATGTTCCAAGTTGTTTATTATTTCAAAATCTTTCGTATGACGAAAATCCGACTGTGCATAATTTCCTATGACATAGATTATGCCCCCGCGTCTATTTTTTTGGATTTTTTACCTCAGATTATGAAAGTGCTCATTTTCCTCTATGAATCTGCAAGATCAAATTTTGAAAAGATAACCCATTTATACTATTTTCTAAACGTTTTTCTGGAATCAAACGTCAAATAATTGTTTTTATGGTCAATACGCCCCCACAATATCAATTTTTCCAACACTTAGCCAGTGCAAATTGTAGCTCTAGGCCTCCTCTTCCGATCCATTATACCGAATATTTTTCCAACCATCATTTTCCAAGATGTTTATTACTTCAAAATCTTTTGTATGACGAAAATTCGGCTACACATGATTCTCCACAACTTAGATCACGCCCACGCGTCTATTTTTTTCGATTTTTCACCTCAGATTATGAAAATGCTCGGGCTCCTCTATCGATCTGCCAGACCCGATTTTAAAATACTATAATAAAACATTGTTTCCAAGAGCAAAATATGGGAATCATAATTTGTGTACGGATTAATTTTGATATAATGTAGATAATATAATATATATAGGGAAACCTCTGGAAGTGAAGGAATAAACATCAGATAAGTTATATATTATTTTTTGGATTTCGATTTTATTTGATTACGTCTTCAGAGGGTCTCGTAAGAAAGTTGCTTTGTGAAAACTTATTTTTTCTAGGTAAGTATCCAAAACGCTGTTTTACAAGGCGACTGGAATTGGATCAAACCAAAAAGCTAGTTATTTGGATTGTGAGGCCGACGAGAATGGTATACTCTCGAAAAGATCGAAAGTTGGCGGGAATCAGTAGGATCGAATCTCTCAGTGTTACTAATGGTGACTCCGATTTGGGTTGTAAAAAACTCAATGTGCTCCAGCACCTCACCAGACTGAATAATGCTGTGGTTTCTAGAAATGGTATCACTAGCGTACCTTACAAACAGACAAGAAAATTTTCCAGTGAAAATGGCAGTAGTATTTCTAACCAGCATCAAACATCAGAGATTAGTGAATGGGGGAAATTTATTTCAACAGACGAACAAAGATTGTTTGTTCAGGAACCTGTCAGAAGAGCATCGCTGTTCAATCTTACCTCTTCCTCGCCCAAAATCATACTTTGACTCCAGTAGAATCGCAGGTAGGAAGAATTCTGTATGAGAAATCAATGATGAGAGAAATTGATGATCGTTCAAAATTAAATTCAAGCTGCAGCGTAACAAAAATCACCACAAATTCTCTTAAGGATAAGCTGTCAGCCAAAAAGTTCTAGATCAAAACTTCATTTCTCTAATTACCAAAAAATATGACAAACGTTATGAACAGAAAAACAGACAAGCTGAAGAGTTGAAGAGGATAACTCATGGTTCATCAAGACACAATCAAATTCAACGACAAGCAGCATATGATGAAAATTACTTGAGTAAGTTCATGCGCCTGTGCGAAGCAGTTCTTGATTAAACAGAGGTAGAAAAAGTCGAACTCTCAGAATTAGATGACAATATGATAAAACAAGTCAGGGCAGCATTATCAAACAGAGGTTCTGCTAATGAAGTTCTTGCTGAAGGATTTGGAATGACAGTGAGGAGAAGAAACATGCAGACACTAGCAGGTTTGAATTGGTTGAATGATGAAATAATAAACTATAATATTGACATGTTGATAAGTCGAGGGGAAAATGATAAGTATCCAAATGTTCACGCAATGAATATATTCTTCTATCCAAAACTTACATCCGCAATGAGTGGATTGGATTATCCAGAATTATTTGGAAGGTATTTGTTGATACATCTACAAATAATTGATGATTTCATTTGCAGCTATCTAGTCAAGAAGTTTTTTTTAAAATGGCTTGTTTTGGAAATGAAGAGTTGAGAAGAGCCTTTGGAGAACTACATGATAAGGTAACTGATACAAGGCAGAAACTCAGTCAACAGGACAGAAATTATCTGATGTCCAAATTGATCCCTCGAACGCACCAAACAAGAACTGAACTCACACAAATAGAACTGAGATCTCTACCCGAGAAGACAAGAACATTTGAGACTGTTGGGCGCATGTTTATGCTTCAGAACATAGACATTTATCAAGTCAGATCTCAGTAAGTGCACAAAAGCAGCCGAAGAAAAAGTAAAATCACTAGAAACTACTAAAGTTATCTTGCAGCAGAGTCTGAAGGAAAGTGAAAACAATATCCGAGAAATGGTTCAGAGAAGGCAAAATCAAAATAGTTGAAGTGCCTAGTGATAGCCATGAATAATCTAGATATTATTTTGAATACTCGTGTTCAAACATTCAATCAAATAAGGCTTTTGACATAACTCATCATGACATCAAGTCAAGTTTCAATCTATGTGTTATCTTCACTTTCTTAATTGAATGGGATTAAAATTAAATCCTTACTTATTTCTGTGATGGTATTTGTTATCTCAACCAATGCACTATTATGATCATATGTGTAACATATGTGTGTCTTGACTTGTATTCACACGATAAAAAAATAATCCCAAGAAAATCATTGATCTTACTTTACTTTCACATAAACCTTGTAACACATGTGACATTATACGAATATCCCATGTTTTGTATAACATCAACAAGAAAATATTACTATTTATTTTCTTGAGTATTATTTGTAAATATTAATTCATGAAATCCACTAATATTGTGTAAACTACATAGCTAAGGCTAAACAACTATCGATGGGTTGGCTCAAATTCCAACTCCAAGTTATTTACACATAAAATTTGTTGAAATTATTCTATTTAAACAAAACTGTTATAATAGTCAAGTATAAACGCGTAACGCGAATATGTTCGGGGTGGGTGATAAGTGACGAGAGGAAATCGTTCGGGTCGCAGTGATAAATATTTGTATTTATTTGTACACACACACACACACACACACACACACACACACACACACACACACACACACACACACACACACACACACACACACACACACACACACACACACACACACACACACACACTAATACAAATAATCAGGTTCGCTTATGATATCGGAACGCTAACGCTCATACGCACATGTACACGCGCGATCCGGCTTAAATCTCTGGTACATATACAAATGCTAAATCGGCCGTTGTGTTCCAGATCGACGCTGTACAGTCGTGACCGTCGGCTCGCAGGAACTTCGTTTGCGGTGGTCGTGGCGCGCTCCACGACGATGATGGGTCCCTTTGAATTCGCTGTCTGGGTCCAAAAGTCAGCAAGTAGCCGTGGCGTGGCGGAGAACGAAAACTGGATAGGCACCGAAACTATTTAACCCACGCGTTATCACATTAATACACGGTCGGGCGACAATAATTTTACTGAACTTTACGGCACAACTTACCCCTTTTTGGGTTGTCGGTGATGCTCTCGGGGGGAGATGGGAACCGTCCGTGGGGGTCGGCTTCCCGCGATCGAATATTGCTCCGAAACTCGCGCGCGCGTTCATATCTCGAATTTTGGCCTCCTGCGATTCGCGCGCGAATAGGTATGTCAAGCGAGAGAGGGAAACAAGAAAAACGGGCGACGCTGCCCATGTTATTATTGGTCTGCTACACTATTATCACTAAATGTACAGTTCTGTAACGAACACAGATATCTATCATAGAATTTATCTATCCAGAATTGATTTCTAAGCTTTCAAAGTGATTTCAAAATTTGAAAAGTCTGTGTTTGATAATGTAAACCTTTGCCCAAACTGAGCAGGCAGAGTGCAGTAGAGGATTCTTTTCTGAAATGAATAAGCTCATTTTTTGAAATGGTATGGTTCAGTGGTTTAACATACATTGATAACACTTATACTATGATTAAGATTCTCAATATATTTAATCTTTGCATTCTTCCAAAATATATATATCCTTTACAAGCAATGAGTAGATTTTTCATCATCAAAATATTAATATTCACAACATGGGTCCAAGCCTCAGTCTTTAATTGTTTTACATTCTTGGGTTTAAATATAATCACTATGTAATTTTCACAAATAATGAGGGGAGAAAAGATCTATTTCAAATCGAGCGTGTGTGAGTGCGTGCGCGCGTGCGTGCGTGTGTGGGTGGGTGTGTATGCGTGTGAGTACACATCTGAATACAATATATGTCAAGTTAACCCCTGTTTAAAAAAATCGACTCGGTTTCCTACTGGGAATCCTACTGGGGTTTCACCGGTGAATCCTAGTCAAATAGCGGTGAATTACCAGTGAAAATCCATGGATTTCCTAGTCAACCAACAGGGTTTCCAAGTCGGCTAGTTGTATTTCCTTGTCGCTCGACCGGGTTTCCTAGTCGGAGGGAGAATTGATTATGCTGGTGACCGAATGGGTTTCCGAGTCGCTCGACTGTGTTTCATAGTCGCTGGACTGTGTTTTTTAGTCACCCAACTGTGTTTCGTAGTGAATAAGAAAGATGGATGGGGCGGTGATCGAGTGGGTTTCCAAGTCGCTTGACTGTGTTTCATAGTCGCTCGACTAGGTTTCCTAGTCGCTCGACCGTGTTTCGTAGTCAAAGGGAAAAATGGATGGGGTGGTCGTGACCGAGTGGGTTACCGAGTCGGTCGACTTTGTTTCACAGTCGCTCGACCAGGTTCCCTTCTGGCCCGACCGGTTTTCTCGTAGTCGGATGAGGAAATGAATGTACCGGTGACCGAGTGGGTTTCCGAGTCACTCGACCGTGTTTCGTAGATAAAGGGAAAAATAGATGGGGCGGCCGTGACCGAGTGGATTACCGAGTCGCTCGACTGTATTTCACAGTCACTCCTCTGTTCAAAATGAACAACCGGATTTCCCTCTTCGTTTCCGATTGGTGTTTTTCGATCAAATAGCGGGGTTTCACTGGTGAAATCTGGTGGGAAATCTGGTCGATCGAGCGGTAATCGAAGTTGACCGAATATGATTTTCGGTCGATAAACCAAGTTTCGAGGTCAGAAAGAAATTCAATGGGCTCCTCAAAACGAGTGTTTCCCGGTCGATTGTCAGTGTTTCATGTTTATAAGGAAATTCTCGCCGACACACCGGCGATGTATGGTCCTGTGCCTGTTGTTATACCCATGAAGACCGAGATGGAGGATACGAATCGAGGATCGGACAGAAGGAAATGCAATTTTAATTTTGGCCAAGATCTATCATATTATCGTATTGTCGCCGCGTATAACACTCCCTCGCTCGTGTTGGCTCGAGGAGCGAAATTGCCGCGCATAACACTTCCTCCTATTGGGTTGTTTCGAGGCTGACATTTACCGCATATAATACTTCCTCGCTTGGGATAGCTCGAAGAGCAAAATTGCAGCGCCTCCCTCCATCTATTAATCGGACATTACTATACAATTTTCACCGCCTATAACACTTCCATATATTCTCGGGATATTTCAATACGATTTGCCGCGTATAACACTTCCAAAGTCCGAACCTACCCGAGCGAGGAAGGTTATGTGGAAGAAATCGTATTTAAATATCCGAATCATGAATGGAAGTGTTATACGCGGCAAATTTGCTCCTCGAGCCTACCCGAGCGAGGAAGTGTTATACGCGGCGACAATACGATAAAATGATTGATCATGGCCAAAATTGGAATTACATTTTCTTCCGTCCGATCCTCGATTCGTATCCTTCAGCTCGGTTCTCATAGGTATAACATTAGGCACAGGACTATACATCGCCGGTGTGTCGGCGTGCGTTTCCGTATATACATGGAACACCGATAGTCGACCAGAAAACACTCGTTTCGAGGAGCCCATTAAATTTTTGTTTCACCGGAAAAATGAAAATTAGTATACCTGTGTTTTTGAAATCACTGATTATGAATCCGGTCTCAGATTTCAAAAATTCGAATTAGAGCCCTAAGATTGCCGATCAAAAATTTCAAAAGAGATTATTTTAATGAAAATTAGTGTAAATGGGTTTTAAAGACCGCTGATTACTAATCTGGCCTCAAATTTTCAAAATTTGAAGAGGACCGCATAAAAATTTGGAAAATATTGGATTTTGATGAAAATTAATATACATGGGTTTTTGAGGTCACTGATTACGAATCCGACCTCAGATTTGAAAGTTTCGAATTGGAGCCTCTAAGGTTGCCGATCAAAAAATCTAAAAGACACTATCTACATTATATTAAAATTAATCCGTACACAAATCAGGATTCCCATATTTTGCTCTTGGAAACAATGTTTTGTTACAGTATTATAGAATCGGGTCTGGCAGATCGATAGAGGAGCCCGAGCATTTTCATAATCTGAGGTGAAAAATCGAAAAAAATAGACGCGTGGGCGTGATCTAAGTTGTGGAGAATCACGTGTAGCCGAATTTTCGTCATACAAAAGATTTTGAAGTGATAAACAACTTGGAAAATGATGGTTGGAAAAATATTCGGTATAATGGATCGGAAGAGGAGGTCAAGAGCTACAATTTGAACTAGCTATGTGTTTGAAAAATTGATACTGTTGGGGCATATTAACCATAAAAACAATTATTCGACGTTTGATTCCAGGATAATGTTAAAAAAATGATATAAATGAGTTATCTATTCAAAATCTGATCTTGCAGATTTATAGAGTGAAATGAGCATTTTCATAATCTGAGTTGAAAAATCCAGAAAAATAGACGTGGAGGCGTAATATACGTCGTAGAAAACTTGCCGCGTTGCCGAAAACCATTTTTTCCAATTTTCTATCTGATAAACAACTCAGAAAATGACGATTTGAAGAACATATGGTGTGATGGATCGAAAGAGAAGATCGAGGGCTATATTTCATATGCATCATGATGTTGATTGATATCTATTTACAATAATTTAAAAGTATAACTTATCAAAACTGAATTGAATATTGAAGATTGTAGAATGTTCTGTAGATTTTTTAATAAAAATCCACTCGAAAGACTCGAGCGAGCGATAGCGAGCGAGTTTCAATGAAAATTGGTATGCATGGGTTTTCAAGGTCGCTGACTATGAATCTGGCCTCAAATTTTCAAAATCCGAATTAGAGCCTCTAAGATGACCGCATAAAAATTTGAAAAAATATTGGATTTTGTTGATACGCATAGAATTTTGAGTTCGATACTTACGAATCCGACCTCAGATTGTAACAAGCATAAACTCTAAACACAGTCGACTGGAAGAAGGAATCATCCGTTTCGATGGTTATCTAAATAGAAAGCCATTTCACATCCATCTTTATAGAAAAAGCCGTATCAAGAGTAATTTTATTTCTTGTAGTGTTTTCTCGCGTTCGGAATTAATGTGCTATACGCATGCATATATGTGTGTGTATTCCCATGAATTTGTAGAACATATAAAATATGAATAATGACTGTGTCCGTTAAGTTGACGGACTAATCCGTCTTTTTTATCAGTCGTTTTTTACTTATTGCATCAAAAGTGACTAATAAGAAAAAACTAAAACTAGAAAATTCAAATACCGTGGAACTCTATTTGCGTAACAGCTTAACCTTTGGTACATACAAGGATTGAAGACCATTGAACTTACTTTTATCAGGGGGCGCGACAGCGCCCCCGGCGATCAACATATTATGTTATAAAATTATTATATTATCACTGTACATACAATGCCAATGTTTTATAGAGATATAGATATCAATTCCTCCACTACTCTGTTAATTGTACTGTATAAAGGTAGAGATAGTGTCCTATGAAAATCAATGATTTCAACAAAATGCTCTGAATTGTTTGTTTTTATTCTTCATGTGAGATTTCATTTTGATAAAAAATCTCGAGGTATCATAAAGATTTACATTATATGTATATAGATAATTTTTTTTATATACACATGATAATTTAATAGGAAATATTATTGAATCTGCTTCATATTTCTCTGTTACGAATTTCGAACTGATTAATTTCATATAAAGTAATATCAAATAAAGTGATATGAATCCAGTTATGCATTACTGATTATTTTGTCAATGTTGATACTAGAAAGCATTGAGATCAAGCATTTAATGCTAAGTATCCAACTAGTTTGATTATCCCACTACAGAATGAGTATTTTTAATTCTTGTAGTTGCTAATGTTAAGATGGGAAAGTACTGAAATCATAAATTCATGTCAAGTACTTAACTAATATAATTCCAAAGAGGTTAAGTTTAAAAATGATTCAAATAGTGGAAATAAAATGATATACACCATAGGCAATTTTCTACCTCATTGTTAAACATTTACCTTTGAGAAAGGTATACGTTGACGACAAGTATGTTCCGTATTCCGTGGTTCGTTGCTGAATAAATTCTCATGCGACTAAATTTTTTCACGTAGAAAGAAACTTGGAAATATCTGTGCAATTTTAGTCTATTCAAATACATTTGAAATAATTACAGAATATGAAACCTTCTTTCTGCTTCTTATTTCTCTGTTACGGATTTCGAACTGATTAACCCGATTTGGGTATCGTGGGTCGCTGGAGACCCGAGCCATTTTTATTTTGTCTAATATCTCGGAAACCAAGAGAGGGAGAAATACCTATCCCCACCCTAAAAAAACTTTATAATGCAAGGACCCTTCGTACTGAGTCACGTTCCGCCAGTGCCTTCCTGGATGTCGTAGTGCACAAATCAAGTTCGTTTCGGGTCGCCAGCGACCCACGATACCCAAAACTGTGGTCGAAATCCTCTTTGAGCGGCAAAATAAGTTCCGGTTTTTTATCAAATTTATCAATATTTTCGAGAGATTAGGTAGCTTTCAGAGTCATGTATTGGATTTTTCCATTTTTTACAGATAACCAAAAGAAAAACCGAGACTGTGGTCGAAAACCGGCTGGTAAGTTGCACGTTGTTCAACGTGCAACTTGACACCTCTCAATTAAGCATCTCTTTTACTCTTATCAAGTTCGCGATTTTTTAAGAGGAAATACCATATTTCAACTTTATTTTGCAATTTGAAACTTTCAGATATCTTGATTTTTTCGAAAGTTATGAATTTTCCCGTAAATGCATGCATTTTTGGGAGGGGGTATGTTTATTAATGAAAAAAAAAATATTTATCCAATTTTTTTTCCAAAACTCGCAAAGTAGAAGGATTGGAGAGTATTCAGGAATTTTTCCAGATTTTTTTATTGAAAATGGCACTTTTTAGCCTGTATCGGGTCTCCAGCGACCCACGATACCCAAATGAGGTGCCGAAAAAAGCGATACCCAAATCGGGTTAATTCTATATAAAGTAATATCAAATAAAGTAATATGAATCCAGTTATACATTACAGATTATTTTGTCAATGATGATACCAGAAAGCATGGAAATCAAGCATTAAATGCTAAGTATCCAACTAATATGATCATCCTACTACAGAATGAGTATATTCCAAATGACACTCAATTCTTGTACAAATAATTATTTTTTAACGTCCACATGTTTCAAACGACGAATAAATTCGGGCTTGGTGGACTATCCCAAGATGATATTGCGAGAAAAAAATTCCACGCTCCCCGGGCTGGATTTGAACCAGCGTCCTCCTGATCTCCGGTCAGTTGCGATATCCACTACGCTACCGGGAAGACGGCAGCTCTCCACATCCCTGGAGCATGAATTCATTCTCCCGCAATCCCCCCAATCCACGCCCGGGGAGCGTAGAATTTTTTTCTCGCAATATCATCTTGGGATAGTCCACCAAGCCCGAATTTATTCGTCGTTTGAAACATGTGGACGTTAAAAAATAATTATTTGTAAAATACTACTTCGGGTGAAAAGATGTAGTAGCCCAATAGGTTGGGTTGGGTACGGGGGGGAATAGGTAAAAAGGGAATCTGTAACAATACGATCGGACCTTGATCGTACAGATTCAAGCGATCGAATTTGATCGTGTATATAGGTGATATTGCGGGAGAATGAATTCATGCTCCAGGGATGTGGAGAGCTGCCGTCTTCCCGGTAGCGTAGTGGATATCGCAACTGACCGGAGATCAGGAGGACGCTGGTTCAAATCCAGCCCGGGGAGCGTGGAATTTTTTTCTCGCAATATCATCTTGGGATAGTCCACCAAGCCCGAATTTATTCGTCGTCTCAATTCTTGTAGTTGCTCATGTTGAGATGGGAAAGTACTCAAATCATAAATTCATGTCAAGTACTTAACTAATATAATTTTGAAGAGGTTATGTTCAAAAATTATATAAATAATGGAAATAAAATACACCATAAGCAATTTTCTACCTCATAGTTAAACATTTACCTTTGAAAAAGGTATACGTTGACGACAAGTATGTTCCGTATTCCGTACGGTTCGTTGTTGAATAAATTTTTATGCGACTGAATTTTTTCACGTAGAAAAAAATTTGAAAATGTCTGTTCAATCTCAGTTCATTTAAATGCATGTAAGATAATAATATGATTCAAATTATACATTATTTGCAAAACAAATGTATCACTTCAATAGATACTTTTACTTACCCATACACTATCGTTATATATTACAGTTCATTTTGTTAATGATGACCCAAGAAAGTAATGAAATCTAGATACACACGCCAAATATCCAACTAGTGTGATTATCCTACTACTGAACAAATATTTTTGAAAATTACTCTCACAATCAATTGGATGTCAATTAAAAATCTATCAGAAGTATGCAAGACACTGATAATATTATGATTTTTTTTTTCTGCCTTATGTTTCTATTGCGGATTTCCTACTAATAAATCTCATATTTCATATGAATATAATATTATTAGAATGTAATATGCGCTACTTTTGCTTTCTCAAAGAGAAAGCAAAAGTACTTTTGCTACGTAAAAGTACTTACGCTACTTTTGCTTTCTCTTTGAGAAAGCAAAAGTAATGGGGCAAAAATCGATCCACCGAATCCAGACCTCGGGACCTCGATTTTGTAATCTACGGGTCGAAAAACATGGAAATCCAAGAGTGTCTGTATGTATGTATGTATGTATGTATGAGTGTGCGTCCCGTTTTTTTTTCGTCCCCGATAACTCTCGAAGGAATGGTCCGATCTTCTTGCACACTGGTTAGTCGTGGCAAGATCTAATCCGAGTTCGATTTTCAGCGAAATCCGTTGGTTACTTCCTTAGCAACCGTTCTTAGCGTGTTTTCTCACAAATCCTTATGAGTGCTCATTGGGACAAGCCGGAAAATCAGTTTTAAGTCACACTCGATGGCCAAGGACACTGAATTGTTGTATTTGCTCCATGGCAACCGTTGTTTACCTCCCTAGCAAGGAGGTTGGAAATTATTAATTTATGACCTATTTCCATCATTTTCGGCGGCAAAGGACACAAAATCTTCCCAATTAGCTCCTTAGCAACCGTTGCTAACGGGGAGAAAAATTCATGTAAGTTTCGTTTCCAGTATTTTCAACGTGCTATAGAGAAAATTGGGAAAATTTGGTGTCTTTTGCCGTCGAAAATGATCAAAATAGATTTTGAATTGATCATTTCCAACCTCAGCCGTGGAAAATGATTAAAATGAGTCTTCAAGTGTGCTAAATACGGACTTGAGGGGGCTTCAGCGAGTTATTATTGTATTATAGAATGAACTCAAACTTTCATAGAATGTACTGCAACGGGGTGGGATCTGCACTTATCGTGGTGCAGAAACTGCACCCCGCGCTACTTGAATATGCCCCGCTCCTCGCCAGCGGCCGGGTTAGTCGCCCAGCTCCCACGAGCAGACGCCGCGCCAAGGGTCTTGGTGGTGACCCCCAGCCGCCCGTACCGGGGTACGGGCCGTCGCTGCTCGCGTAGAGGACGCTTTCCTGGGGCTGGGAAGAGCGGGGGGAAAGGGGGGGTTGCGGGATCTCGTGCGGCGCTCGCGGTCCCTCGGTGCGGCTCACGCCGATTGCTGGGGCTCCGTGGTAATCACCACGTGCAATGAGCTCTGGGTATCACGCACTTAAAACTAACGGACACTCGCGAACGCGGCTGCTCAGTAAGCCGAGAAACTGAGGGTTTCTCGGCCGCGGAGAGTGGGGGATTCGGTCGTAGGTGCGGGAGGTTTGTTAATGAAACGCGAGACACTCGAAATGAAATTAAAATAGGAAAAGCCTCTTTATTGAGGTGCAAAACACGATATAAAATAATACACTTGCGTTGGTGGGCCGGTGCCCGCCAACGACTTAAAACGCGCGCACGCGCAGAGGGCCGCTCGGCCGCGGGGCCGAGTATTCGCTCGCTCGCGGGAAGTACAAAAATAGCGCGCGACTTACAATTCGCAGCTCGGCTCTCGTTCTCGCCCGCAGGATGGTCGGCGGGCTCGCTGGCTGCTCTCGGCGTCGCTCTTGCGCTTCCTGGCGCACGCGCTCGTGGACTGCCTTGGGGTGCGCGGTCGCGCTTACGCCAGTCGTGGGGCGGGGTGTAGTTGCCCCACGCGCCCGGAGAAAATGCGTTTTCTCTGGGCTGGCGAAGCGCTCGGAGTGTCGCTGGGATTGTGTGGGGACACTCACACACACGCACACGCACGGATAAAGACGGTCACGTCGCGGCGCGGATCAAGGCGGGTTAACGCGTGCCAATTAGCACGCGGGTCGGCACGAGAGTGAGAGTCCTTCCGTCCTCGCGGGGCTCGCGTGCCGCGTGAGGCGGGAGGTCCTCCCCTCTCTATCTTCTCTCTCGCTCGCTCTCGCGGGACGCGCACCCTCCGAAGGGCCGCGGCGCGTGCCCGCGTCGATCGCGCGATTCGCGCGCTCGCGCTCGCGCTTCCGGCTTGCCACGTGGCAATCGCGCGATAACGAGTGCTCGCGAAGCACTCGTTACAGTACCTAGCACAACCAACTTTCAATTGCAACAAAGAAAATCATGGGTCAACATGGTCATTTCCATATGAGCGCTATAACAAAAATGACGTCTTTTACATAGGCTCTTATGGCGAGAATCGATTAATCCCTTCTCAACTAAATATGATCTTATGGAAAAATTTGCAAAAAAACTTTGGAAAATGAGCTTGGGAGGCATGGAACTAGTAAGGGGATCTTGTCATGTGCTATGACCTTGGATTTCGCAAATTCGTTGGCATTTCAACAGTTTTGAATATTTTCCAATCAAAATTTGAGGGATGTATGACAAGGAGGTCTTGAATGTGGGAAGACAAAAAATTTTCGCATAATAAAAAAATATTACAAAATGAAGTTCCCGATTTTGTCGTTGGCGCTGCCCAGCGCGCCAAACATGTTTTTCGCCCACAGGAAGAGTATCGATACGTTCAAGTGACTTTTGACGGTCTTCCCACGATATACGTTACCTTAGGAACGATGTGACAACAATTAACAGAGTTCCCTTCAAAATTGATTCAACGCGAACGAATTTCGCTGAGCGTTAATTTTTGAATTTTCTTGGTAGAACGGAGGATAAAACAGAGCAAAGAGCTAAAAATCGGGGAAAGGAGTATGAAAAAACCAGCAGAAAAAAGGGAGACAGGCGGCTTTTCCGGCCAGAGCCCAGAGATGTGAACCGCAGTTAGGCACACGTGTTCACAAGATCCGCACGCTTCTCCCGGCTCTCGAGCCTGCCGCTCGGAGGGTCGAGCAAGCGCCGTCCTTTTTTTTACTAGGGTCATTATAAAATTTGATAAAATTTTAAAATGTTCACTTTTTTCGAATATAACATTAGTATCGATTTTTCTTAAAACAGCGTTATGAGGTGATGATAGCGAATTTCGATTCATAAAAATCGGACCATTTCTCCCATAAGAATCAATCAAGGAAGTATATTTTGTAAGTTAGACAGTACGAATCACTTTCTTTGAAATGAATCGAAATTGGCTATACTGGATAATCTTAAATTCTTCAGCTATAAATTTGATCGTTGATTCAGAAATTTCAAGGCGCATTTTAATTCTAATTATTAACAAAAGTTTTGTTTTTCTTCCTAAGGCTATTACCTCCGGGGTATGTGCCTGTATTGACAAAAGATAGGACTTAGCTCGTATATATATACAATGTCTTACGTATGAATATAAATTAATAATATACTAGCCAGAATCACTCACTCGCTATCGCTCGCTCGTGTCTTTCATTTGCTCTATCAAGAATAAAGAAAAATAATGAAATTTTTATTCGAATTATTGGTAAATAATTCAAAGTATCTAGGGACGCTTTTACATCAACATGTATCTCACCTCTAGGCTATCAAAAATAAGGTCCCGATGTCTGATTTGAGATGTCAATTTTTACCTCATTCCAAAGCTTTGTCTTTGAGGAAGTAAAATAACATAATCAGAAATAGATTTTGTTATGATCATGAATTTTCGTCAAACCTCGAGAAATATCAATGGAAATAAATATAATTTCTACTATATTGCATCTTATTACTATATTGCATCTTATTACTATATTGCAACTTAATAACTTTCGCCATGAAAACATGCAAATTTCTCATAAAATTAACGCCTACGCATCGACATTTTTCCATTTTTCACGATGGAAACGGGGAGCGCTCAATCAGCTATATCTATTCGTCAGATCAGAATTTCCGTCACGACGCTGATTCGTAGATTTTTTAACGATTTATGTTGCTCAACTTGCTAAAAGTCAGTTTTCACATATTTCTCGCACACGCATCGATTTTTTCAAAATTCTTCATTTCTTTCAAATATCAAGTATTTTTTTCAAACAAATTCTAAATTTTTACAAATTGAAACATCGAATTTTGAGTACATACTTCACGCCCATGCATCAATATTTTCAATTTTTTCACGATGAAAAATTGAAGCGCTCAATGAGCTCTAACGATCCCTCTAATCGATATTTTCATCAAGACGCTGTTTCATACATTTTTTTAACGGATTATGCGGTACAACTTGAAAAAAGTCAGTTTTTCCATATTTCATGCACACGCAAGAATTTCTCTAAAATTCTCGCCATGGATATGAAAGCCCATTCCATGTTCTTTCGATCAAACATACTCAAAATCGAACCAGACTTTAATCTCACGTATTTTTCTGAATGCATAAAAATTACATAGTAAACCACCAATTTTCAATGACATACTCCACGCACACGCATCGGAATTTTTAGATTTTTAACAAAGAAAAATTGAAGCGCTCAATGACCTCTATCGATACCTCTAATCAGAATTTTCATCACGACGCTGTTTCATATATTTTTTTAATGGTTTATGCAGCACAACTTGACAAAAGTCAGTTTTTTCCATATTTCTCGCCGACGCATCATTTTTTCCAAAATTCTCTCCATGGATATTCAAGCCCATCCGATGTTCTTTCGATCGAACATACCCGACATTTCACCAAATCATACTCTCCCATATTTATCTGAAAGCATAAAAATCGCAAAAGAAACCACCAATTTTCAATCACATACTTCACGCCCACGCATCAATATTTTTGAATTTCTCACGATGAATAATTGAAGCGCTCAATGAGCTCTATCGATACCTCTAATCAGAATTTTCATCACGACGCTGTTTCATATATTTTTTTAATGGTTCATGCAGCACAAGTTGACAAAAGTCAGTTTTTTCCATATTTCTCGCCCACGCATCATTTTTTCCAAAATTCTCTCCATGGATATTCAAGCCCATCCGATGTTCTTTCGATCGAACATACCCCACATTTCACCAAATCATAATCTCACGTATTTATCTGAAAGCATAAAAATCGCAAAGTCAACCACCAATTTTCAATCACATACTTCACGCCCACGCATCAATATTTTTGAATTTCTCACGATGAATAATTGAAGCGCTCAATGAGCTCTATCGATACCTCTAAACAGAATTTTCATCACGACGCTGTTTCATATATTTTTCTAACGGTTTATGCAGCACAACTTGACAAAAGTCAGTTTTTTCAATATTTCACGCCCACGCATCGATTTCTCCGAAATTCTCCCCATGGATATTCAAGCCCATCCGATGTTCTTTCGATCGAACATACCCGACATTTCACCAAATCATAAAAATCGCAAAGTAAACCACCACTTTTCAATCACATACTTCACGCCCACGCATCAATATTCTTGAATTTTTCACGATAAATAATTGAAGCGCTCAATGAGCTCTATCGATACCTCTAATCAGAATTTTCATCACGACGCTGTTTCATATATTTTTTCAATGGTTTATGCAGCACAACTTGACAAAAGTCAGTTTTTTCCATATTTCTCGCCCACGCGTCATTTTTTCCAAAATTCTCTCCATGGATATTCAAGCCCATCCGATGTTCTTTCGATCGAACATACCCGACATTTCACCAAATCATACTCTCCCGTATTTATCTGAAAGCATAAAAATCGCAAAGTAAAACACCAATTTATATAGAATAAACCAATAAAGTAAATAACCAATTTGTTCAACCACAAATTCATATGGAATACGCCCACGCACCAATATTTTAAATTTTTTCAACATGAATTATGGAAGCGCTCAAGCTCCTCTATCGATCTGCTCGAACAAATTTTCCATACACACCACAACTTGAATTTTTCAAATTTTTTTTTCTATGGAAATGAAGTCCTTGTTCCCACCTTCCGATCCGCAATACAAAAGATACTTCAAAACTGTATAATTTTGGTTTTGCATCATCAAGAAAATTGACGAAAATTTTTTTTTTCACCACACCATTTTCGTTCAAATAGAATATGCCCACGCATCAATATTTTCAAATTTTTCAATATGAATTATGGAAGCGCTCAAGCTCCTCTATCGATCTGCTCGAACGAATTTTCGAAAAATCAACCCTTTGTACGTTTTTAAAGGGGGGTCCCACCCGGACATCGGTAACAAATTTTTTAAATTGTCCGTACGCCCACCGCAACTTGAATTTTTCAAAATTTTTTTTCTATGTAAATGTAGCCCTCAATCTCACCTTTCGATCCGTCATACTGAATGTACATCGAAACTGTATAATTTTGGTTTTGCATCATCAAGAAAAATTGACGAAAATTTGTTTTTTCACCACACCATTTTCGTTCACATAGAATACGCCCACGCATCAATATTTTCAAATTTTTCAATATGAATTATGGAAGCGCTCAAGCTCCTCTATCGATCTGCTCGAACGAATTTTCGAAAAATCAACCCTTTGTACGTTTTTAAAGGGGGGTCCCACCCGGACATCGGTAACAAATTTTTTAAATTGTCCGTACGCCCACCGCAACTTGAATTTTTCAAAATTTTTTTTCTATGTAAATGTAGCCCTCAATCTCACCTTTCGATCCATCATACTGAATGTACATCGAAACTGTATAATTTTGGTTTTGCATCATCAAGAAAAATTGACGAAAATTTGTTTTTTCACCACACCATTTTCGTTCACATAGAATACGCCCACGCATCAATATTTTCAAATTTTTCAATATGAATTATGGAAGCGCTCAAGCTCCCCTATCGATCTGCTCGAACGAATTTTCGAAAAATCAACCCTTTGTACGTTTTTAAAGGGGGGTCCCACCCGGACATCGGTAACAAATTTTTTAAATTGTCCGTACGCCCACCGCAACTTGAATTTTTCAAAATTTTTTTTCTATGTAAATGTAGCCCTCAATCTCACCTTTCGATCCGTCATACTAAATGTACCTCGAAACTGTCATATCATTGTTTCCGAGAGCAAGAAAGGTGAACCAGAAAAATGTACGGATCCATTTTATTATTATGTAGATTTGTGTATAGCCGAGGTATGAGCCGAGTGTGCTTACCTGCGAATTCGAATCTTCCAGATATAGATAGAAAACGCGCATCGCATGTTTATGAAAGTTGATATCATCCGATTTTCATTATTCAAAATCGACTATCATTACTGAATAATGATGTTTCAGATAAGAACATTTTCAAGTATCGATTGAAAAATTCCAAACATTTCAAAATTTTGGTGAAAGCTATAAATGACCGTAATAAAGGGATGCTCGACCCTTCGTTCAGGCTATGGAATCGAGATTTTAGGTGCGTCTAAATGAGTCTTACAATCCGAAGTATCACGAACGCAGATTCGTATCCAATTCTACAGGCAAGAAAAGGACAGACGCCTAGCTGAATATCTCATTGTAGAAATTAAGAAGCCAAGGCAGCCGGAATTTAGATTTCTGCGGACTCAAGTCCCCAAACGGCTAGCTCGGTGAGCGAGCCCGAGTGCGAGGCTCGACCCTTCCCGATCTCCACCGGCTGGCCAACATGTGTTGCGCCTGACCGCGGGGCAGAGGCCCGGACGGGTTCAGCGTTGTACTTAATTTTGACATACATCTATAGTTATACAAATACACGCTTTATACTTTGAGAGGGCGTTATTAGTATATTTGACATACTTTTCGAATAACAATTTTTTGCAAAATTGATCAATGCTCATTTGTTCTTCTGAAAATAAGAAAATCGGCTATTTTTTAAAAAATTCTCTATCTTTAATATGTAGCCCGTGAAAGAGAAAACTACAATTGAAATTTACCGACCTCCAATTCAGAGTTTTGGAGACATGGGAGGATCCCCTTAAGGGCAGGACGGATCAATTTTGACCGCCATTAGACCGTATGACAGTCACAAGATGAATTGATCGAAAAGTTATGCAGGTCCAAATGTCTCGCATCGTGTAGAACCTAGAACCGTTTGCTTTGTTGCATTTGATCAAATAATAAGAGAGCTCGGGCAGACATCAATAGTCGCGACAAAGTTTGGTCAATTGAAAAAGAACGACACTTTACACAGTCACAAAGATACGAATTGAACTGATTAAATAATTTTTTGTAATCTTTAAAAATAAATGATAGTATCTACGCTAGTGGAATGGTGAAAATACAGGTTTGGGACGCGTTTGTGGGTGATGTTGAAGCCTCTTTGAGAAAGCATACTGCTAAGGCACTTGGCAGTGGTTTTTTGTAAGTACAGATGTAACACTTTTAGAGGATTTTTCATATACACATCATAATATATATTCCAGTTTATTTTTTTAATGATGACACGAGAAAGTAACGAAATCTATTATCAGTAGCATGATGATGTTCAATAACATGAAGCATCAATATGCCGAGGGTTCTCTGTTGTTGAAATTGAAAGATATCATTCAGTCCCATGCAGGTCTCTTGATGACCAACTTGTTCCTGGAAGTTTCAATAAAGGTGAAATGAGACAAATCGAAATCTCCATGGAGGAACAACCTATAACGTTTGCACAACAAATTGAACCCAAAAGTTTCCCAGCTTCTGAGTATTCGCGAATAAACCCTGAAGAAAGAATACTAGCTAGCATTGTATCAAGGGGAGGACAACACTTCGTTAGTGAAAGACCGACAACACGGAAAACTCCTCATTCAGAGAAACTTTGCTGTGGGGTTATCAATCCTTGAAGAGCTTAAAATTTTGACGAAAGTCTGGCCATTTCTGTCGAGGAAAATGAAGACATTCCACATTTTAATCATTGGCAAAAATGTTTGCTCTATATTTCTTGTTACATATTTTGAGTTTGACTCGTATCTAGCCATTTTTTATTATTATTCAAATTTGTAGAAGTATCTTGATAATTGGTTATTAGGTATTGATATATGAATCAAATTCCCAGGCATTTTCCTCACTGGATGACTTTGCCTTAGTATTTGAGATATTAAATTTTAATTGTCAATTCAAATTTTTTTCAACTGAAGGTAGGAAAATTCGATCAACTTTTTCAATCTAGTCATTTTTCTATAAACCTTTTCCTTATATAAAAAAAGTGATGGGGGTCAGAGTGAAGCCAGTTAACTCGTTATTTGATTGGTGTAGACCTAACCACGTGACGAGTCGCATAAAATATAGATATAGATAGTGAATGCAGGCAAGCAAGAAACATAAGAACGATAAGTTTTGAGGTTGTAACGACCAAATCCTTCTTGCCAGCTGCTTCCAAAATCTAAATGTAGGTTTTAAAATTGCGGATAATCAAAATAAAATAAAAGTTGTATGAAATATGAATTTATGGTTAAAAGATATGAATATTGTGAATAAATTGATGAGTAAATGGAAAAGATTATCGTATGTGAATGATTGGAACATAATTTTGAAACGCACGAATGTAGATCGCGCGCAGCGCGTCTGAATGTAGCTAGTCTAATATAAGAATTATAGTTTGAGGTACTTTTTTTTGTAAGAAAATACATTCAAGAAATAATTATTAAGCATAAATATTTGAAAATTTGTAAAATTGAAGCAATTCCGTGTACGGCTCTTGCAGAGAAACTAAGTTACAGCGTTTCAGATTGTGTAAATTGTAGTTTCAATTATAGTTACAATTATAGTTTCTTTACAAGACCTGCCTCAATTTTTTGTTTAATGAAAAAATGTTACATATTCGATTCTGTAACCTCTTACAATGGAATAGTAATTTAAATGTGGCAAATTATTCTTCGAATAACCATTA